>CM068370.1:461082524-461682524 GCA_034769895.1 Magicicada septendecula | reverse complement strand
ATCGTTCGCGTGTCCTCGGGTACCGAAACGGCGCCTCCACAAGGCCCCCGCTGGGCAGCGTTACTTTTTGTGCGCCCATTCGTGATCTCACTCAACGTAGCGACTAAGACCGTTAGTCTCCTCGTATTGAGTTCAGGCCCACTCGCGGACGTGTCCACCGGACGGAGATTGGGGATTTTTCTGGGCTTCATTCCCGGTCTGTGGTTTCGTTTTATAGTGGATGGACCCTTGGTTAATTCGGACACGAGGATCTGACCTTGAGACACCGTGGTGGATGCTTGCACCGGTCATACTGCCTGTCTTCCTCCGTTGTATCAATATTGCATTCCCTTTCCCTTCTTCTTTTCTCCTTACTTTTCAATTTCCAATGTTGTCCGCTTTGCATCTTTCTCTGATGTTTTTAATTTAATGTGATTACACTATTATTATTTTGGTTTCGTTGATATCTGGTTACTGGCTCATACGTATTCCACTTTGGTGGCTTATCGTAGTTGGTTGGAGTGCATCAAGTGCATCGTAAAGCCAGTATGGCGACTTTGGCCTCTTTATTATTGGTTTTCCCGTCACTTGGTATACAAAACTTGAGAATCTTGTTTCCAAACTCTTAAGAGACCCAGGTCAAGCCCTTGGGTTACAACTGGAAAGAACACATCATTTTTCACAAGATTCGAGTTTCCTTTAAATAGAATTGTTTATTGCCTTTTGTGATTTCTTGTCCGTTACCTGTGCTGAAAGAAACGTACAAAATGTTGCGCAGCTGTTAATACCAAACGATATCAGATTAAGGCATGTCGGTTAGTTCCTTAATTAAAGTTACATTTCATCTGCAGGCACCGCACGATTGCACTTTTGCAAACGCAACACTTAACCAGATTAAAATACGGCCGCGGTTGTTCAGTCTTAAAGTTGTGCAGTGCGGCGATTGTAGTTTGTAAGCCGTCGTGGCGCAGTGGCGAGGGTTGAGGTGTTCATTTCCGCAGAAGTAATTATAGCTGCAGCGAGCTTTCACAGCTTCGTTTAAAAAAAATTGAGCCAAGTATCATTATAATCCTCGTTCAGGTCTTTTATATGTGTGCACTTGTAATGTTGAGAAGGGGTAGTCAGCTTTCGCTTAATTATAGTCGCGTTGCAAAGAAACGTCATGCGCGTTGCGTCACGTTAGCTTTTCGTTTCAGCAAGTGCCGAGAGAAAATTCTTATTCAGATTTTATGTTGCTGTCAGTTGTCCCACTAGAATGTTTACTACAAATGTGTACATCATCGGGTGCTGCTATAGTTTGATTTACAGTGGAAGTGGGTTGAAGTACGATAACAGTGTTGCCGGATTGTGCTGAGTGTCGCGTCCACAGCAAAAACGTAATTATCTAGTTCAGTGGTTCCCAAACTTTTCAATAGGCGGACCCCCCAAAAAATTAAAAATTTTACGGACCCCGTCTGAGTTCTGAAATAAAACAAACAGTAAATATGATACAAACTCTTACATTTTAATTAAAATGTATAAAAATCAAAATTCCCCTAACTTGCAAAATTATAATATTAAAGGTATCAAATATAGTTTAATGTGAACAATGAAGCTGCTTTTGAGCAATTAGCTCTCCAATATTAGGTTTAATGTCTGATAATTTCAGTATTAAGTAACTTTCGACATTAGGTTTATTTCTTAACTTTGCCAACCTCGGTTGTATCTTTCCAGCCAGACGTGTCGAAATCCAGCTACTTAGGCGTAAAACCAGTTACACGGAAAAACGTTATGCTTAGATACAGTGCTTGTATGCGAGATACAGTGC
Source organism: Magicicada septendecula (assembly GCA_034769895.1). NCBI lineage: Eukaryota > Metazoa > Arthropoda > Insecta > Hemiptera > Cicadidae > Magicicada > Magicicada septendecula. The sequence goes on along the minus strand of CM068370.1, from coordinate 461,680,738 downwards.
TAAGTGGACTAAAACAGCGCGATCAGTTCTGCGTTGATGCGGCGCTCTACTCAGATCGGCTGACAAACAGATCTGCTACGCGACATGATTTAAAGACATTATTAAAGCCATTAGTTTCAAATTACTTTTATACCTATTATTAGTGTGAACAAAAAAAATACTAACAGAATTATCACTGTTGCACACCATTATAGACAAAATTATTCCGATTAGCGCTTTCAAGTTTCTCAGCTCATCGTCAGATCGGAAATAACAACAACAGAATAAAACAAACTCTTCACACACCCCCACCCGCCCCACTCATAAGCCCCGAGCCCTGTCATAAGCCCTGTCCAGACGTGGGTGACAGGGCTCGGAGGTTGGGAAGGGACATTTGACTTATAGCTTGTTTGCGGGGGTGTGTGTGGACAGTGGGCCGGGTGGGGGTGTGAAAAGTTTGTTTTGTTCTGTTGTTATTTCCGATCTGACGATGAGCTGAGAAGCTTGAAAGCGCTAATCGGAATAATTTTTCTATAGTGGTGTGCAACAGTGATAATTCTTATCAGAAGTTTAATGATGATGAGCTGAGAAGCTTGAAAGCGCTAATCGGAATAATTCTTCTATAGTGGTGTGCAACAGTAATAATTCTGTTTGTGATTATAAACACTAACACAACTTTCTTAATTAAACAAAAAAATACTGGAATCTTCAACTAATTGTTTAAGATTCTAAAATTTAGATTTTAGATCATAAAAAATCGGAGAAAATTACGGTATATTCTATTTTTTCTTAAAAGTGACCGCCCACCCCCTGACACATTGTTGCGGACCCCACTTTGGGAACCACCGATCTAGTTTATATAGTTTTTAAGATGAATGATAAGGAAATACTACATCAGTGATAGACAATCTTTGAATTTATGGCGCCGCATATATAACTGAGGACCATTTCGATGGGCGCACCCCTCTACACCCCATCAGTGGAAAGTAGAAAGGTGCGGAGTTCAATCGCCGGACGTTACAAACATTAACTGTCGCTTTATAATGTCCTTGCGCTTATATTTAGCGACGTAGAACACCGAACCAGATAAAGCTTTGCAGTATTTTTCGTATAAATTTGTGCAAAATTTCACAGTAGGAGTACGTCATCAACAATTTGTCGATGGAAAAAAAAACAAAAATTAAAATGTGCGAGAGCGTCAAAGAAATGCAAACAGATGTGCGTAAATGTAGAAGCCCGAACAGAGCGATGCGCAGGGAATAATTGTGTCCAGACGTATTGTAGGGGGATCCGTAACCCGTAAACGTCTTGAATGAGAGCGAGCTGGATGCAGGCGATTAGGTTGGCCGAAGCGCGCCAAGTGATTGTCGTTTGCTAAACCAACGGATTCCGAGAAGTCGCCAGCTGTGCGAGGACCAAATGAATAAACGTGATTCCAACAGATGGTTCCAACATGTCACAGGACACAATGCGTGAAGTCGTCAGCATGTTGTCGACAGTGACCATAAGGATTCAGCAGTGTCGTGAGCCCGGTGAGAAGTGTGTTGCTCTACTAATTACTATGGTATGGTCGCCAACCATATTCTTAATTTGTAATATTGTCCAATTACAATATTATAGTTATTGGACAATAGTATAATTTTAATTAAGAAAGTTGTGTTAGTGGTTATAATCACAAACAGAATTATCACTTTGCACACCACTATAGAAAAATTATTCCGATTAGCGCTTTCAAGCTTCTCAGCTCAACGTCAGATCGGAAAGTTTGTAATAGTATAAATTATAGTGAATCCTTAATTTCATAGTGATCGTCAATCAATGAATTTAACGATGGAAGGTTTGTGAGGATCGGTCAGAAAAGTATAACACAAATTTTAAATTATTTGTGTCGACGTTTCGAGAATATTTATTGTCATCGTCAGGACCTGTGTACGGATACAAGAGAAAATATCAAAACACAACAGATCAATTAGTTGAGCGAATGTGTGAGTGTGCGCGCGTGCCTAATTATTTTGATTATGTAAAACAAACTGTTTCAACTCCTTCACACATACACACATTCGATCAGCTAATTGATCTGTTGTGTTTTGATATTTTCTCTTGTATCCGTACACAGGTCCTGATGATGACAATAAATATTCTCGAAACGTCGACACAAATAACTTAAACTTTGTGCTATACGTTTTTATCCGATCCTCGCAAACCCTTCGTCGTTAAAAAAATAATAATTTATAATATTGTACAACGCGTAGACAAGCTGTACTAGATTTTAGGTTAGTGTACTATACACTGTTGAATAAAATATGCAACACGCATACGCATATTACTCTACAGCACCTCTTTATTCGCGTATTTTTCCTCGGTTACCAGTTCTTAAATTTTTTATATCTTTTTATTTATTTTTAATGATACCTGTCTTCATTGTTTATAATGATAGGATTAACAATACCGAAGACAAGTTAATATTAATACAGACCCGTAATTCTAATAATAATCACGTATTAACAGTATGCAATGCGATAAAAACCTACGATACTAGAATAAGGAATGGTGAATCCGTAAGGAGAAGTGTGCTTTGTTAAGCTTAACAAATGTTCCATACGGTGTGTAAAAAAAAAAGTTAACACAAAAGGCTGGTACTGTATATCTTTTGGATGGAGGACGGAGTATCCTCGGCTTCGTTAACCCGGTGCTCTCAAAGAACGAACCCCAAAGGAGAGATTACCGTGTTTCCGAACTTGCATCTCAAAACATTTATTATTTTCCATTTTAAATCAATGCTATGAAACATAAAAACAGAAAAAGATCTCCAGTTAGGAGTTTTCCACTTGAGTCAAATATGCAAAGAATATAATCTTCGTATATCAGCCCAGTAAACAAAAGTTATGGGCTTTAGAGGAAAGAATCCGATACGTTCCAAGATAATTGTAAATAATCAGGCTATAGAACAGGTATCTCATTTCAGTTTTCCAGGATGCGATGTAACTTATGAGTATGACAGCGACATCGATATACAAATAAATATATTTCAAATGAAATGTGGTACTACACACAGAACACTTGGAAATACATAAGAGAAGGAAAGACAACAAGATAAAATTCTATAAAGTAATGGCAACATCTGTTTTAACTTATGGAAGTTAAACTTGGACGATGACGAGAAATGATGAACGAAGAATACAAACAAGTGAAATGAAGTTCTTCAGTGAAACCAAAGGTTGCACTCTTAGAGAGCAAATACAAAATGAAGGTATAAGAACTGAGTTAAATGTATATTCTATGGGCAGCAGAATAAGGAAAGGACAAATAAAATGGAGGCAGCATATCGAGAGATTGGAAGATTTGAGACTACCTAAACACGTAAAACGATACAGACCTCAAGGAAGACGAGATATACATAGACCAAAGAAGAGATGACTTCAGTGAAGGCGGAATAGGCTGTAAGCCTACATCTTGACGTGGAGAAGGAGCTATGAAACAATGTTCCAAGCAAGTTCCAAGAAATTTGTCAGGCTGAGTAGAAGTTAATAGATTATAACGAAGGCTATAATTTTTAAGTCTTTTCGTTGCTTTCAGGCTAAGGCCTTGTGACCTGTTCCGCCGTCACCAGCTCGGTGAACCGAGAGTTGATAGCCAGCTTCGGAATTCTTTCGGGGCCCATTTTTTTCAACACGAGTTTTCCACTTTTCCGTGTGGGCCTTCGTCATTTTGACCGCTTGTTCCTCGCAATATTCCTCGTACGGTCTCGTTTCTTTCTCTTTATACTCTAGTGCACCCTTTAACGGGACTCAGAAATTTCATCTACGATGTTTCTGTTTCCTTCGTATCCGTAATGCTTGGTGGTCAGCATTCGGACCCGTACACATAGTGGCCATCACTATCACTTTGTAAAATCTTATCTGTATTTCTAGAGTAGCTTTCCTTTTTAGAATCCTACGTATGGTGCGACACATTCGTTGATATATACAGTCGTCTTATTGTAGGCCTACGTACCGGTATTTTTGTTTTCCTTATAAAACATGCCATAACCCGAATATTGGTAACGAGGCACTTATTCTCTTAACTCTTTTCATTGTCTTCTTGCATACAATTTCAAGAAGTCCAGGGAACCTTTTGTATCGTGCGTTGTTACCTGCTGAACTTCTGGTTCGTCTTATTTGTCGTCATTTTCGTCCGCTACTTTAAGTCTACCAGGTCGTAGGGAATGATACAAAGAGACTAAACAGCTCATCGTTGTAGGACCTAGTGGTGCCTGTAGTCTATGAATTACGCACTAAAAAAAAAGCTTATTTCTTCTGTTTAAGAAGAGAAAAACTACTGAGCCAATACTGGACCGAATAACCGGTCCGGACCTCCGGACCTATTAAGGGGACGAGCAACTTTCTATATGTATTCTGTTTTGTTTCGTATTTTGAATATTGGTCCAATAAAGCGGCTGGCCCTGATAACCGGTGGCCCCATTAACCGGAATACACTGTATATTATTAACGAAGGCGGGCGAGCGAATCGGTAGGCCTATAATTAATAAGATCGCAGAGCCAGACAGTACAGGAGTTGGTTCATTGGCTGCCCAACGGCTTCGAGTAGTAGTAGGTACATATTGTTGTTCTGCTTGCAGTTCCGTTACCGACCAAACTTACCCGGCGTTTCTGAATGCTTCAGCGAAACTTTACAACGAAGGCGTGGTAAATTATTCACCGTTCATTGTACCGACGAAAATTCAACTGAATCATTTACGTTGTGTGTTTTAGAGAAGTTTTTCATGTAGCAGCCAGACGACGAGACGACGATAGGAGAGCATAGATTTTTAAACACGCCGTGAGCAATGTCGTCGTCGTCGTCTATTGTGTTCGGTTTTTAAATTCTTAACGAGGCCTAGGTAAGATGTCGTTCTCCATCAATTGAGAACAGCCAACGATTGTTATAAGTATCGCTGATGACGTTTTGCCAGTTGATTCAGTCCTTTTCATAATCATCATCCAGTGGCGCCTGTGCTTAGGTTGCACGGTCGTACAACCACCAATAATTCCCGAATTGTGTTTTAAATTATAGAATTATGAATAAAACAATAACTAATAATAGTGGTTTGAAGCTAAATCATCGTAATTAATCATTTGCCGATTGAAAAGCGCAGAGGAATACTAAAAACCGTACACGCTCTTGCCGCGGTGTATGCACCAACTGTGACGCGCTCTGTATATGGAGAAATACAACGGTGTAGTGCTCTGGCTGGCTAGACTCGGGTGTTCCTAATACAGCGGTATAGGCTCGCTTGGTGTGATTAGGGACTGCAAACCCCGCTTGTACGTCACGGCGCCACCAGTCTGTTTGTTGGTAAATAACACGTGGTGTGCCAGGTTGGAATTTGTAAGTTCGTTGTTAGTGTCAATCCAGTTCACCGTCAAATGTAAATAATAGTACATATAAAGCATTAAGATGTCATAGTGTAAGATATTTATTATATTTAACTGGTAGGACGCAATGAATTATGTCGTAAAACTTAACGAAACGCCGTTCAGTTTAGGTGCTATTGAGTACAAAATTGAAATTAAGAGAGTAGGTAGGCCTACACCAGACTTTACAAATTTAATCAAAGTGTAAAATCAGGTAACAGAATATTTAATCGTAAATTTAAAAAAGATTTATACAATAAATATTCGTGGTTATGTGGGTGTGACACTAAAATTGCAGTATTTTGCTTTCCTTGTGTGTTGTTTGGAGGGAAGGAGACTTGGACATTTTCTATTCAGAGAATAAAACAATTTTATTCCATCTAACCCATCTGCAACCCCCAAATTTTTCAACCACCAGCCGCCCCTGTCATCATCATCAGCAAAGATTAAACCGAGGGTGGTTTGTTGCGGTGTCAAACAGGCAATGACTGTCTAGAGCTGGTCACTCCAGCGCTTCCTCTGACATCCCACACCTCTCCGTCCCTTCGGCGTACAGCTCCATAGTTGTTTGGGGATGCGGCAGTCATCCATTCGGCAAAGATGTTCCCACCAAGTCAGCCGATACTGGGCAATCCTGTAGAGTATACTCATAATATTCAGTTCCTGCCGTGTATCTGTGTTTCTTCCATGATCGTGGAGAGTATACCCTGCCACGTGTCTGAGAAATCTCATTTCAGCCGCTTGGATACGACTGGCCTGGCCTTTCGTTAAAGCAGTGCCTTTTACTTGCCATATTTGTGATCAGTCAGTATGCGCTCGATTAGCGTTACTTAACACCGTCTCAACCGTTTAAATAATAAATGCATATGATTGTTGGTCTTAGGGTAATGGCGCCCTACTACGTCCACGGCCACGACTAATGGCTGGTCGTGGTCGCTACTATCACGACCATAAGTCCGGCTGGCCGATGTAGACAGCCGGGTACTGGCCGCACGTCAGTCACAAGTTGGATGACGATGAGATAACTGTTTTGTGTATTTGTATAATCGATCAGTCAAACGGAAGAAGGGAAATTCTTGTTACATCTTGTTTTTCAAACTCGTTCTGTAAAAGGTATGTTTTGTACTTTTTTTGGTCAACACGAAGACAAATTTTTTATTATAGAAAAATATTTGCATACTGGACGCATTCCGTACTCTGTCCAACAGAAGTACATACAGAGTTTGTCCGCATGATATCGCTTGGTCGTGACAGCCTAAATAACAAAAGTGTGGCCGCTGCGATAACAACTTCTAACTTTACACGTGAGTTAAAAACGTTCCATCCTATAACGCGTCCATATTTCGTTGCAGTCGGACGCCGCGTTTTTATGTACTTTTGTTTTAAAGTTGAGGTTTCTCTAGAATAGGTAAAAAGCTGGAACTTTTTTTATTCTGACCAACGCAACTCTGACGAAAAAATGTGATTACCACCATTGAACGCACAATGAAATAAACTAAAATTGGTGTAATTTGATTTGAGATTAGTGTAACCGTTAACTTGGAATTAAGGTTCAACCTCGAGTCCACATAGTTTGTGCGCCGACAGCAGGCTGCCTGGATAGGTTTGCTGTTTATCCTTACGGTTGGTGTTGTACCGTACCATTTTGTGGAAGTGACATGGTCTGATTTGGAAACAGGTATTATAATGTAGTAAAATAGTAGGTCTAAGTATGCTCGTGCAGTAAAGACGGAAGAGCGTAGACGGCACTACGGATGGGACCATAAGATCAACCAAGGGCGGAGGGAATCGCAGAAGCTGCGAGAGAATCAGGAATAAGGGTTCGGAGGAGAGCGGAAATTGAAGGAGGTACGATACCAGGGGAGAATGGAACACCGTTGTGCCGTACCCAGAGTGTAGCAATATCAACGCATCATTTTATCAGACCATCAACAGTGGGTAGGCAAACTTTCGGCTGCTCAGTTAGCGACTCGTTAGCACGTGGGACAGACGCAGTAACGGTAATGTTCTACCTCCCCCCCCACCCCCCTACATTACTGATAGCGGGGTCGGCAACTCCTGGGTTTCAGTTTCACTTACATTCCTATTTGTGTGTGTTTTAATTTACAGTGCCGGTCATTGGTTTATCAGTAGTTTGCGCTTCGACAGTGCTAGTTTGTAAGGTAGATAACAAAAAGCGTTGTAGCAGACGTAAAACGAAAAACCGATTCGTAAGTTTATTTGAAGACTATTACATTACACACCGAATACAGAGACCGCATTACACCAGGGTATACGGTAACGGACTTTGGTCTACGATAACACGCCCCCCCCCCACACACACTCAACCTAAAGTCCTACGCAATCGAAACAGTTTCAGAAAACAAAGCCTCTAACACACACGACAGGCTTAAAAAAGTTGGAATATCGCTGGACTAACTGTATCTAGCTGAAAGTAGACTATGTTGAGAAATAAACAGAAATAAAAAAAAAAATTGCGTTTTCTTTCCTAACACGGGTATTTATCATACCGCCCACGTATATTCTGAGGTTATTTACAGAAAAACAAAAGTTTACGTAAACTTTCCACTGCGTATCTCAAGCTCAGTGTTCAGAAACGGTCGTCAGGTTTCTAGACGGAGTTGGACTTGCTCGACCTTGAGCTGCACCCTGGGCGGGAGGGAGTTCATGGCCCTATCACTGGACTGCCACCCCGTTTACTCATTCTTTTCTTCTTTAAATCATGTGAAAGTTTCTTGTGTTTGTTCTCAGAGGAACGACTGTGCGACTTCTTTTTATTGCCGGGCATACTGTCTGGAAACGTTAGTAACACATTTGTGTATCACTAGAGGAAAATGTTTATGTATAGGCCTACTTCTAAAGCAGTTGAACATAATTATCGGCAAGAATATAATCACCGCAGTGTTGCTAAATTGTTAACTTTGTCTTTCCTTTTCGTTCTAGGTTTGTTTCAAAAAAATTAAAGCGAACAGACGGAATGAATTACGTCTGTAAAAGAAGTTTGTGACGAGCAAGCAGAGAGAGAGAGAGAGAGAGAGAGAGAGAGAGAGAGAGAGAGAGAGAGAGAGAGAGAGAGAGAGGAAAACGTTTTAACTGCGGTATGCTGGAGAATATTTTTTAAAGTATTTCATGTGCACTGTGTGTGTGTGTGTGTGTGTGTGTGTGTGTGTGTGTGTGTGTGTGTGTGTGTGTGTGTGTGTGTGTGTTTGCGGTCCCATGACGTGCGTCCCAGACTGGCACACCTGAGCTTCATGTTTCATTAATGAGATATACAGTACTACGTACAACGCTGCAGAAACGCCCATACGCAGAAATCGAGTATTATTTAAAATTTTCTTCAGTTGTCCACCGTTAGCCTTTTTTTTATAATATTTTATCATTTCATTTTACTTTTACATTTTTATTTTCAAAGCGCGCGTGTCCGTTGATCAGTTTTCTTTTCTTGTAAATTTGTCACTTTTTATTATCAGTTAACCATGAAAATCTTCAGTTAAAATAATATAGCATTTGCGGTTGGATTCTTAACGACTGTTTTAGGCTAAGGCTTTACACAGAATACATCACTTGAGGAATGACATAAATCGGGCATTTTTTTTTTAATCTGTCGCTTCTTTAACTTTAGTCCACGAACAACCATATTCTGAAATCATATGGTCGTAGTCTTTTAAACTCATTTCTGTAGCCACTACGTCTAAAAACCTCCTTTCTTGGCCTTTCCTCAACAACCTTCACATAACACAATCTGACACGATATCTGTTGTCCGATACCGTAATCGTAAAGCTGTTGTACCTAATTAAGTTCCCCGTCATCGCCGTTTACCTACGCAGAGGTTGTTTAACTTGTGCGTTTCCTGTAAATAGGAATAAATTAGAAGACCAAGAGTTTTATATTCGGCGGGAACGGAGACAGGCTAAATATTGTTTTGGACGGTGAGGAGGCAGAGTAAGTGGAACGGTTCAACTGCACTGTGACTGAAGATGTTTGTTGTACGATAGAAGTGAAGATTACAGTTGCACTGGCGAAAGAAGGATTTAATAGGACGTGTAGGTTGCTCTGCGGACCACTAAAGAAAGAGTTAAGGCAGATACTGGCAACGAGCTTTATGCAAAGTATTGGGATGTACGGTGCTGAAGTGTTGTACTCTGACGAGGGTGGATGAGAGGAGACTGGCGGGGTACTGGATATGTGTACAGAAAGTGAAAGTGCTACGGAGGTTTGGTGAGGAATGGCAGATGATCAGCAGTGTAAGACGAAGGAAAACGAATTGGCTGCAATACTCCACGAAGCGAGACTACTTGCTAAAGACAACCTTGCGAGGAATAGTATGTGTGTGTTGGCATGCGAAGGTGGACTCCATTAAGGTTCGAGGATGATGTGAAGAGAATAACGGGCTGGCACAGAACCGGGAGACATGGAGGACCCTCCAGGGAGAAGCAGAATAGGATCGATCGATTTTTCTCTCCATAGAATACTCTCCATTTTCCTCCGACATGATCTCTAAAAAGCCTCCAGTCATTCCTTATCTCTCTTAACAGTGGTCAGAGCCGCATATTGCACACTCGAAACAAAAATCGGTATTTACCCATTATCTATCTTGTCGTCTCCTCCTCCTCCTCCTCCTCCTCCTCCTCCTCCTCCTCCTCCTCCTCCTCCTCCTCCTCCTCCTCCTCCTCCTCCTCCTCCTCCTCCTCCTCCTCCTCCTCCTCCTCTTCCTCTTCCTCTTCCTCTTCCTCTTCTTCCTCTTCTTCCTCTTCCTCTTCCTCTTCCTCTTCCTCTTCCTCTTCAACAAGAAGTCTAGCAACATTATAGTTTAAGCTGCATTATTGGCTCAAATCGTGGTGATTACAAACAAACTGAAGCGAACACATAACGCACTACAGTGCACGTTATAATTCACAAAAGACCAAACTGGACTTGCGGGTTACTATCCTGGACTCCTATTGTGTAACAGAACTCATTGGTTGCTTTAAACGTTAAATTTGTTGGTGTCACATTATCTGTCTCCACACCACATTTCTCGTGTTATCAGTATCTTGTTCATATCGGATAGACCTCGTATACAATACGTAAAGATATATTTTGTATTTGTCACATGTTACGTATATATAAAATAATAAATAACGTTATGTTTGCGTGTCCAAGTTTAGGTGCGTTAGTTAAGGTTTTTTTAATACAGTTTCAATTGTTAATATGTTAACACCCTTTTTTGTGTTTCTAAATGTTACTGTCTTACATATATTAAATTGTTGAACGTCCAGTTTTTAATTTGTTAAAACCGTTCTGTTCTACGTGTTTTTAAATATTGCTATTTTAGAATTAGTATATTTAATTAGCATACGTTTTAATTCGTCGTGACACGGGAATTGTTGTCTTAGCGGATTAAACAAAAACAGTCTTTTCTAACAGTACGCGTAGAAACATTGCGTGATTTTCACGTGCAGTTAAGTAATACAATTTTTGTTTTTAATTTTTTCATGTTCACATCGTGTCGTGTCGATACCGTCACGTAATCAGAACATCTCAATTCTACTACGGGTGCAGATAATCGGAAGGTACCCAAAAATCTGAGTTTTTTTTTTTTTTTTTTTTTTTTTTTTTTTTACTAAGTCACCGCTGTAAGCTTGGACACGTTTTTAATTTTTAATGGCTTGTTCTATATGAACAGAATGGATTTTTGAATACAAGTGCATAAGTTGACGAGTGTGTTACATTCGGTGATGCTCTGTTTTACATAAAAGCCTAATTTCTTAAAATTTTCAGTGAAGGGTTTGTGAGGGTCGGTCAAAAATATAACACAAATTTTAACTTATTTGTGTCGACGTTCCGACAGTGTTTATTGTCATCATCAGGACCTGTGTATGAATACAAAAGAAATGTCAAACACAACAGAACAATTATTTGGGTGAACGTGTTTGTGTATGTGAGTGTGTGCGCGTGCATATGTATGTATTATCGTATATGTGAAGGAGTTGAGATAGTATGTTTACATCTTCAAACGTTTTCCTTAAGGCAACGAGAAAATTATAATCTAACAGAATTTAATTTATGCACTATTACAATTTAAATTACTATATGTAATGATATTTTAATTATTTATAAAAGCAATAATCAACAATTAGATATTAGATTGTTACATAAAACGTTACACACACACACACACACACACACACACACACACACACTTATATGTTGATACATATGCTATACATACGTTTATACATATATCAGTCAACATATAAGTGTGTGTGTGATACAATTTAATTTAAATTGTAATAGTGTATAAATTAAATTCTGTGATATTATAATGTTCTCGTTGTCTTAAAGAAAACGTTAGATGTAAACAAACTATCTCAACTCCTTCACAATGATACATACATATGCACGCACACACACTCACATACACAAACACGTTCACCCAAATAATTGTTCTGTTGTGTATGACATTTCTTTTGTATTCGTACACAGATCCTGATGATGACAATAAACATTGTCGAAACGTCGACACAAAAAGTTAAAATTTGTGTTATATTTTTGACCGATCCTCACAAACCCTTCACTGAAAAATTCATTGATTGACGGTCACTACGAATTTAAGGATCTAATTTCTTAAGTTTGAATTTGTTTTCTATTTACGTTATTTACATACATTTTCTTAGAATCAAGTGCTGTATAAATTTTGTTTTCAAGTTTCATTTGTTTATTGGCAATTTAACGGAGTAAATTTGTGCAAAATCCTAAAAACTGTGTTCTTTGAGTCATGTTTTTTAGACTTTACAATCATTTTCTATGTAACTGTTGGAAATAGAGTTCTTGGACGTACTTGTTTAAATTTTTGAGAGAAGAGCATGCCATTCATTTTCTATGTAACTGTTGGAAATAAAGTTCTTGGACTTACTTTTTTAAATTTTTCAGAGAAGAGCATGCCATAAATTATTTCCTACAGATAGTGTGCCAAGAGTTTTCCCTTTAAGACCAAAACAGTTGGAAAACCTTTGACTGGCCGTCATTTGAAAACAAAGCGTTTCCGGACACATTATCACTTTATTTTGGCCTGTAGAATACGCTATGAAAGTGGAGGCAAAAACTTCGTGAATCATCCTGTAGATGCAACGAAGAGAATTCGTGAACAGGAATTTATTATTTGGACAACTATAAAGCAATATCAGAACTCCATCTTAAGTTATACAAGTTACGGATTTTTTTATTTACTAAGAAGACCAAAGAAAAGTGTACACTTAATAAGATTATAAGTGTATACATCACGTAAGAGGTTGTAGATTGCGAAGCCTACGAGGTTTCTTTATAAACGTAAACACGGTTTGGACCGTAAGTCAAGTGTTGTACATTAAACACAATTGAGCGTGTACTACAGAGTGCATTACACCTGCAGGATATTAGTAAAGAGGGTTTTAGTTAACGACCGCGCATATATTGCCGTTACAATATTTACGTCGCTTTCTTTTTGACTTTGATGCATGGCGGTGGTTTATAAAGACGTACCGGTATACGTGAATTATAAAAGTGTTCATAATCGGTAACGAACCGTGGCATTAGTGGCATATGTGCCGTTCATTTGCCTTGTTTGAGAGCAAATGTGTACTCAAGCCGTGTGAAGAAAAAATGGAATTATATATCACATGAGAACTGTGGGCCGAATAATGTGTACTGTTGAAAGTCATATTGTCACTGTAGTCTTTAAAAAGCGTTCGTTCACACACTTTCTTGGTCTACATTTTTACGAGCAATTTAAATTCATGTAGTAGTAAATAACGAATTGTCTTGTGCTGCCGTTCTTCTTAGGTTGCCGGGAATTTGTTCCAAGGATATTGCTTTTTTAATATATTCATGATTGTTACATGTATTTAACTATGTGTAGTAAATTAGTGTGGAATTTTTAATGATTGAACGCAGTATTGTCTCAGTACAGTCTACTCGCTTCGTTAGCTTTAAAAATTATTCAGTACAGCCTGAGAAAATTTCATTTTACGTTTAATCCGTGTAAAAGTTAATGACATTTTTTTTTCATTTTTGAATAAGAAACTTCATTTAATTTTTTAATTAGTGCAAACTTTAGATAAATATTGAAACGAATGGAACCGCCTAGAACAGCCGAGAGCGTCCTCAACCCGTCCCCTCCGCTAGTAGTGCAGGTGTTGTCTCAGTCAGGGTCGCGTTCAAGTACGTTCCAGAGTACTCTAGAGAACACTTGAAATACCCAGTAGCTGGCACACCACATTGAGGATTGGAAAATTTCTAGAAGATGTGTTATACCTATAAAAAGACGTAGCACCCGGCTTGTTAGTTGATAGTGAGCGATTTCCTTAGCGCGGATCGAATGTTTGTCGAAGTATTGTAGCGAAGTGTTGTTGTGTTATAATTAGCGCAGAATTCTTTATAGTTGATATTATTGTTGCGTGTGAACCAATTTTACTTGAATTGTTGTAAGAGACTGTCTTCTTGATTACAAATTAATTAAAGCTGGTTATTAGTGACGTCATTGGTGTCTTGTATTTTGTTTTCCACTGTACCATACGACGATCAGTGAGACCGTCTTATTAAACAGCTGTTTCTAACGCACAATGTATGTACATATATTAACACTTACAAAAAAAGTAAAGTGTGATCAGTGTTTTATTTATTTAGATCCGCCGTCGTGACTGTTTGAAATATTGAAGTAATAACTGTCATGACGTAAAATTTCGAGAGCTGTTCACAGATGTACGCCCCGAATACGTTAATGGTAGATCGCAGAATTTCTCGTATAAAATAGAATAAAATAAAATAGTAAAATCTGTGTGTGTTCTGGAATACCTTTTGACATAACTTAAACAAATGTGATAGCCTATAGACCGGCGAGATTGACGGAAATTCGTACTGAAAAATAAATATATCACTTAGATTTTACAATTTGTCTTGAATCAGCTGATACTTTACCTTCATCACGTGTGACCCTTTGATGTACGTGTAACGGCACCTTTGACATACGTATAAAGGACGAACGGAAAATTGTTCAAAACTGGAACGTCCTTTATCAGAAGGGTTAGATCAGGGAATAACTTCTTCCTCTTCTTCTTCTTCTTCTTCTCCTCCTCCTCCTCCTCCTCCTCCTCCAACAAGGATTAGGCCTTGGACCTGTTCCGACCTTATAGGATTTATTCCCATCTTTTCTAGGATCTCCCTACACTTCTTCTTCCAGCGGGTTTATAACTACGTGCTGCTTTTGGTAGTATTCGAGCATCCATACGCTCCAGGTGGGCCTTCCAATTTCTTCTATTCATCTCTGTTTTCTCATTTAAGTTGTATATTTCCAGCTCTTCTCTACTTTCTTCATTTCTAAATCGATCTTGTTTAGAACAACCTTTGACCGATCTTTGACATTTCATCTCTGCCACTTGTATGTGGCTTTTATCTCTCTTTCTCATTATCCATAGCTCACTTCCATAAAGAAGCATAGGGACAGCCATTACCTTGTAAAACTTGAGCTCAGTATCTTTCCGCGTCTTGTTCTTTAGTGTTCTTCTTATTGTGCCGGATATCATTTAAGACTTAACGTAGTTTATTGTCTATGTCTCTATTGTTCTCGTATGACATATCATACCCTAGGTCAGTGGTTCCCAAAACTTTTCATTTCCGAACCCCCCCAAATAATTTAAAATTCATGGACCCCGTCTGAGTTCTGAAATAAAACAAACAGTAAATATGATACAAAATATTTTAATTAATATTGTATTAAAATCAAAATTGCCTACCCGAGATTCGTTCACTAACAAGCGTGAACTGTCAGAAGAAATATAATATAAACCACCACGACCACCACAAAGGTAAACACACGTACAGAAAAACTATATAAAAAAAGAACATCTACTTCCCTCCAAGTCCTTCCTCCCCCTCCCCTCCCCTCCTCCTTTCCTCAACCCCTCTTTCTGATTCGGCCCGTTCCGACTTCACAGAGTCTGTGACTACTTTTTACAGGGTCTTTCACGATCTCTCGTCCACATTGGCCTATATTCAAACGCTTATTTGGTAATAGTCCTACGCGTGTCTACCATGCGTTCCACATGAGACTTCCAATCCTACCTGTATTCTTTTATTCTCTCCAGAACCGACTGTAACTTCAGGTCTTTCCGTATGTCGTCGTTTCGTAGATGATCTCTCAAATTCGATCCATTAACTGCTCTTAAAAATTTCATTTCCGAGGCCTGTATTTTTGAAATATCTTTGTACAGGAGAGGAGTCCACTTCCTTCCAGCCATGACCATTCCTTAGTCTTTTTTTTTTAGAAGAATGTATGGGCATAGAGCAGTTTTCTTTTCTAGTGGCTTTGGAATCCCGAAATCCCGACAAGCCCTTTTCTGTATGAACACTCTGTTTCAGATATTATGAAAAAGCTTTCGATAGAGTTCAACACCAAAAACTCATAGAAGCCTTGCAAGGAATCGGACTAGACAGGCAAGAAGTTGTACATTTAACCGAATTATACTGGAGTCAACATGCCACTGTAAGTCTAAACATATGTGAAATATATCAAATATATAGGCCTATAATAAGATGAGGAGTGCGATATGGTTGTGTACTGTCTCCAACGTTAATATATACGCTGAGAACATCTTTACAAAAACTATCAATACACAAGACGCTGTAAAATGGGGGGGGGGGGGTTTGCAATGTACGTTACGTGGATGATATCGTGGTACTAACTGAATCCATCCAAGCCCTCCAACGCACTACAACAGATTAACTCCTTTTTAAACTTTAAATACTTCAGATTATTTTTCTTACAATTGGTTATTGCATCGGTCTTTCTGTTTTCCCACTTTTGATTACTCTAAGATGAACAGTGAATATATGTATATTGTTTTTGAATTCATTGTTTATTGTAAATGTATTCTAAATGGTGTTGCTTGTTGTGAGTGTCCGTGTGTATTCGGTCGCAATAACTTTTTTAAACTTTCACGGTAATTTCATTGTTACAGACTGTGGACGGAAGATACATCCAGAAACAGGTCGTAATATTCACATGTCAGCTATCAGCGGTAAATCCGCCCAGTCGAAGACTGTTGCCAATAAAAGACGACAGCAAATGGGTTGGTATCCCTTGCACCTAATGACAACATCAAAACTAGGTTTTCTTTAATGGTATTGAATAGTTTTCATTTTATCTTTTGCTGTTGTTGTATGATTTGCTGTGCGCGATGTTAATTTTTCTTTGCAATATTTATTTTTAGCAAATCTGTCAGTTTTTTATTTTTATTTTTTTTATTTTGTGTTGTCAGTGAAGTATGTTTTGTTTACATTTTTGAGCATACAGTGCAGCAGCAAATACTTTCTGCTGTGTTCGAGTACGGCATCAGAATCTTGTACTTCTCATTTTCTGTTGAAGTAAATTACTTGTGCAGAACTATACAGCGGGCTTTAAGCTGTTCCAGGAGGAATAAACGTATCGTTTACAAAAATGTGCTTCTGAATATTAGAATAGTTTGCATTCTCGTCTAGTAATAATTGTGGCTTTTAAAATATTTTGTTTAAATAACTTACTTAAACGAAAGGCATGATTCGTTGGAGCTTCTTGGTTTCTTTCGATATATAGTCATCAAGCCTATAGGCTGTGCTTCACAGATCCAAAGCCATAAAGACTAATTTAGTATTGGTTGCTGTTTTGATATTACCGCATCTGCTTTTTGCCAAATAATGCTAGGCAGTAGTTTAAATACACATTTTAAACTATTATGTAATTCAGTTATAATTTTCTTAAGCTGTCTATTAGAAAGAATTTATTATTAGTTCATATTGGCTAATAAAGATTATCAAAAAATTAAAAACTACCGGCTTGTTCGCCCGTGGTCGATCGCTTAAAGTTTGATTCAAACTTTCTTCCGAACGTTTCGGCCAGACACCGGAGTCCTTCTTCAGTGCTGCGTTCGGCCTCCATCCTTTGTCAACGCGTTGCTGCTGAAGAAGGCCTCCAGTGGGTAGCCGCAACGTTGAGAAGAAACAACGGCCCACAATCGACCACGGCCCAACAGCCTGGTAGTTTTTAATTTTCATAATATTGACTACTACGACCATGACAGCCTTCGTAATAGACTTGGATTACTATAAAGGTGTAGCTATGTAGCTGATGGATATTCATAAAGTGCATTAAAGGTATAATGTTGGTGACGGATATTAAAGTGCGTTAAAACTACTTTTGAAAACAGTTAGACCACAGTGTATAATTTCGACAGTACGCATTAGTCCAGAAAAACGTGTTTTGCTCATGCGCAACCGCGTGGGCCGAGGCTATAAATTTTTTACACAACTTTTCACCGTTGATATTTCGGAAACTGTTGATCTCAGAGAAAAACGTTTAAAAACAAATTAGAGAACTTTATTATCTTTCTTTTTGGTGTCTTGTGGTTTTTTTTTGTAACTTCGTTATTTTTCAAGGTAATTACGAAAAATGCATTTTTTTGTACCTCCTCCCTTTTTTCGAAATCCCGCGACGGAATTCTAGCAAACTTCTTTTTTTATTAATATAGATTATTAAACTTTCACTTGTGAAACTTACTTCTTTTCCTCCCGTACGCGTTTCGGCGTGATGTGCGCCTTCGTTAGCGGTGTGATACAGACTGCCAGTAACTTGTAACGGTTTTAGTTGGTTAGGGAATTGGCGCGGGGATCCGAATTATTGTTTGTTTTATGTATAATTGTTTCAAAGAGTGTGTGCGATTTATAGTGAATTGGTCGTTAAGTATGATGTTTGGTTGTGTTGTGTAGTGTTTGTATATTTCATATTGTTCTGCTGTGTTACGTTTTCGACTTTTAGGTAAGTAGTGTAATATCTCAAGATTAGTATCTATGTTGGTGTAGCTGTGGTTTTTTGTGTGTATGATGTTATGATGTATGATGTGTGTAGCTGTTCTTTTAGGTGTTCAGAGTAACATGATGAAAAAGATCTTCCCGTCTGGCCTATATAGAAACTATTACAATCATTACAGTTTAATTTGTATACACCTGTTTTGTTGTATTTGTCTATGTCCGTGTTTGTATCATTGATTTGTTTTTTGATGGTATTGTTTGTTCTGTATGCTATTTTGTACTTGTGTTTCCTGAATGTGTTGGCGATTTTGTGTGTGTTGGAGTTATGGTATGTGAGTGTGATGTATTTATTTTGTTGTGTGTTGTTGGTATTTATTGTTTTGTTGTTTTTGTTTATGATGTGTTTGTATAGTTTGTTTTTAACTTAGGGTTGTAGCCGTTTTTTATTGCTATATATTTGATTGTGTTGAGTTCATCGTTATAATCCTTAATCGTTTACTTAATGGTATTTTTGTTAGTCTATGGAGCATATGGTTGAATGCCGCATGTTTGTGTTGCGTTGGATGGTTTGATGTGTTGTGTATGACATTTTTTTTTAATTCATTCTCATCCTTTTATCTAGCTGTATCCCAAAAATCTCAAAAGGCGCCACTTAATTCCAGATTTAACCTTCGGTGACTGTACTAATGTGTGTTAGCAGGTAGCTTTACGTATACTGTATATTGCCATTTGTAAATTATATTTATTATGTTATAGCAATACGAATATATTATATAATCCTTATCAACGTATATAGAACAGAATTATATATGTGTATTATATTATATATTATATTATATCTGTGTGCGTATATAAAATCTACAGAAAACCAACCACAACTGACATGGTCATCCACAACACATCAAATCATCCAACACAACATAAACATGCAGCCTTCAACCATATGCTACAAACACTCACAAAAATACCGCTAAATAAGCAATATTATAATGAAGAACTTAACACAATAAAATACATAGCACTAAAAAACGGGTAGAACCCTGATTTAATAAACAAATTACATAGACAAATCCTACACAAAAACAACAAAAAATACACACAACAAAACAAATACATCACACTCACATACTACAGCTCTAACACACACAGAATTGCCAACACGTTCAGAAAACACAATTACAAAATAGCATACAGAACCAACAATACCATCAAAAGACACATTAACGGCACAAACAAAGACATAGACATATACAACAAAACAGGCGTATATAAATTAAACTGTAACGATTGCAATAAATTCGGTATAGGCCAGACAGGAAGATCTTTTTCCTCCAGATTTTCTGAACACACAAAAGCATTATCCAATAACAACATACAATCCACATTTGCCACACACATCCAGACAGAAAACCACAGTTACAACCAATATAAAAAACAATCTTGAAATTTTACACTACCTACCCAAAAGTCGCAAACTCACGAAATATACAAACACAACCAAACATACTCAATGACCATTTACAATTTAAATCAAACACACTATTCGACACAATAATACACAATGCATACAACAATTCAGAATCCCGCGCCACCCCCTTCCATCTCCACACCCCCACACACAAACAGTCACCTTTAAAAACCGTTACAAATTACAGACTACTTGACAAATTCCGTATTCAAACCTCACTGAAGAAGGAGAATACAACTCCGAAACGGTGTTTGAGGGAATATCAACAAGTAAGTTTCACAAGTGAAAGTACCATTAAATAATAATTATTTAAATAATGCCAAGTTTTATGTTTTTACTTCCATGTTCCATAAGGAAATGTAAATATGGTGATGGCGAAAAAAATCGTGTTGGAAATAAGGGCTGATTCTGATTGTACTACCCTCAAAACATGAAGAAATGTAATTTTCCGAAATGTGTGTGTGTGTGTGTGTGTGTGTGTGTGTGAGTAGAATTTTTTCTATGGCGAACGATAACTGCCGCAAATTCAAACAGAATCAAACAATTTTTTGCATATGTGCCTGAGTTGTAGAGGACTCTAAGGCCTATTGATTTTGGTGAAGATCGGTGTATGGGAAGGGGTAGTTTACCTCCACCGTCTACGTTTTAGCAAGAGTAAAGTACTTAATTTTGATAAATAAAGTATCCTGAAAAGAAGGTCATAATAATCCACTGCAGAAAGGTAGATGAAATATCTATAAATGAAAAGGATAGTTGAGAGGGGTAATGTTCTATAAATGAAAATAATAGTTGAAGGGGGAGGGGATAATTTTTTATATGTGTACTACGTTATCGGCAACAAAGAAGTAGTTTGTTGTTAAAATTCCTTCCCGGGCTGTTTGGCCGTGGTTCAATGTTTTCTGCAAAACCAGATGTTTCGGCAGTGCCATCGACTGCCATCATCAGTGAAAATCGAGTGCGCTAACGTGAGGTGGTATAGTACTGTGACCACAGTACTGTGGTTAGGGCTGAAGGAAGAAGTCGTTTCTATGGAAATATTTCATTTCGAAAATGATTTTTCGAATTAGCCTTGGTGAGAAAAATTTGTTGGTAGGAAAATTACGTTACTTTTTTTTTATGAAGGCAAACAGTTGTAACTTGCAATATGTAACTCAGCATAATACAGAGGATGATCACTGGTCAGAATTACGGTGATAGGGTAACGGCGGTTTTTGACTGAATTTTAAATTCTTTGTTTCTCCAAAGAAAGTCTAAAGAAGATACTTTTTAACCGTAATAAAACTATGGAGGAACATGTTTAAATGACAGCAGGAAACGTGCAAAGAATACAGCTATATATTGTCCTTGATTATCCGGTCATTCTTGATGGCTGTCCAAGCTCGTGTCAGATCTTTTGGTACGATTGTTGCTAGTGTTTTAACACATTTTCTTCACTTGGATTATACTTAACATGTTTGGAAAACGTTATGGAATTTTACTCGTGTTATTACGAAAACTCTATGCTTGATTGTGATTTAAACTGCATGTGCGAACATCTGCGCGCGCACGCGCACGCACGCACGCACGTAGACAGATGTCTCGTCTTCATTCTCATCTGTCTTCCAATATTTTTTCTGAAACTTGTGGCAGTCGTAAACATTTTTCGTTTTTTGTCGTTTTTGTTGTACCCCGTCTTCATCGGAACTCTGTTTTCATTTGTATTAAAAGTATGTACCGGGCCGTTTGGCCGTGGTCCATGGTTTCCAAACAAACCAAACGTTTCGACAGCACCACTGGCTGCCATCATCAGTGGAATTCGAGTGTACCTGAACGCGGGTTGTTAAACGTCAGGCCCACGGTACTGTGGTAAAGGCTGAAGATGCCCCGCGATGCTACCTGTATCTTTCGGTACTACTGACACCGGCCGTGAAAGGCTTAGAACTATATTCTGTTTTCATTCATCCACTCTGTGTGTCCATACTAGCAGGTAAGTCGACATTTCCCGCTACGTATTCTATGGAATCTTCGATTCACCAATGAAACTAGGGATATCCGTATGGTTCTTTATTGGAGTGATTTTCCATTAACTTTTCCATCTTATCCCGTTCATCGGTTAACGCGTTATCGCCTCTTTTTTGAGTCATCAGTGTTCCGATTGGTTTGCGCCTTCCCCGTGTATACCCGTCATCCGTTCGGTACAGATTCAGTTAACGTCGGATCCGAACGGCTTATACTAGATAGTGCTAGAACGGCCAGTAGTTTCTTGCTGGTTCGCAGATGACCGCGGGGAATCGAACAATCGCTAACCTAGCCACTACGCCGTGACCACTCCTCTAGGGCAGTGATTCCCAAAGTGGGGTCCGCGGACACTTTCAAGAACTGTTGAGGAGACTTGACGAGGAGTACAAGATAGCTTTGACAATAAAAGGGAGGAAGTCCATAGGGACGTATTACGTAATGTGTCCACTGAACGATAATTGTTGGGAAAGGAGGCGGCAATAGGATGGGAATGTTGGATGATCGGAAAGACTTTCAGGGATACAAAGGACAGGGACGCATGGCTTCTGCAATTCTTTGTTACTCGACAATAAACAGTTATACTGGAAGACGTAACGTATACATAGCTAATATATATATAGCTAACGTATGCACTACCAAAGTAAATAGACACCAAATCATTTTGTTGTGTCCTTAATAACTTCATTTCTAAATTTACGAGTTCTCGTATCACGTCTGGATACTCTTGTCGAACACGTCTAAAAGTCCATCTCTGCTGTCATTAATTTAGTTCTTGTGTGTTTATTGGTAATCCAAACTTCTGAGCCGTAAGTCATGATATTTCTAACAATGGTTTTAAATATTGTGGTTTTAGTTTCTGCTGTAATTTGCTTATCCCACACGATTCTATTTAATGTAGATGTAGCCATCTTTCACAAATTAATTCTGGATTGTATTTCCTTGTTTTTCTTCCCGTTGACCGTAATTTTCACCCCTAAATACTTGTATTCCTCTGTATACGAAATCTTCCCCTATGTATTCCTCCAATATCAAGTCTTGCTGAAGGTCACCTATTGCCAAGTATTTTGTTTTATTCATATTTACCTTTAGTCCCCATTGTACCTTAAAAAATTACAGTGGTATGGACACACACACAAAAATGGCACATGAAAGATTGCCAAGGAGAGTTATGGAATGGGCCCCACCAGGAAGAAACAAAAGAGGAAGATCACCTGGATACCTGGATAGAAGAAATTCAGACTATGTTGAGGAAAGAGAAATTGAAGAAGAGCTTTGGATGGGCAAACAGCAGTGGAAGATGAGAATTCAATCAGTGCTGTAATCTTTGGTTCCAGAAAATGTGTAAACATTATACAGCCGGAATAATAATAATAAGAATAATCATTTTGTTGTTATTCAAAGAATGAATCCTGACAGACTAACAGAGAGGCTTTTTAAACATTTCAAAAAGCTCAAAATGTCCAATACGTGATTCAAAGAAACAGAAAGACGTAGAAGAACTCCAGATGTGTAAAACGACACACAGTAGCTGTATAATGACAAGTTGTAATGTTATCTGCCGCGTCCGCGTCCGTAAGATGTGACAGGTTTCGTGGCCCACTTTTGGAACAGGTGATCGTGTTATAATTCCAAGGTTAAAGTCGGCAACATTTTTTGTGTTCTTCGTCGAAAGACGATTGTAACTCGTTAGACTTCTCTAACCGAAATGCCAAAGTTTTTAGTTGAACATTTTGAAAGAGTGTCACTGTTGCAACGTTGAGCGTCGCGTCTGATTTTGTAGCCAGTTTTCGGAGTTTACAAGTGACTAAACGACCGTTTCATTATTGTTATTATCAGATACGGAATAGTCTGTCTATTGATTGTCCTTAAAATTTGTTTGTTGTAACAACTGGAATGCATGTATTCGTATTCAGTTGGAAAAGTGAATTTTGTCTTTAGTAGTCTGAAAAGTTTTGTGAATATCATACGTGAGCAAGAGCAGACGGTATGCAAAAAGAGTATGAAACAAACTGTTACGAATTATTACCGCCCGTGACGCGTAACTATGATAATATGTTAACTCTAATAAGTTTTAGAAGACAGTCCAGTTGTTGATTCGTTAAAAACATTAACGAACACGAATCAAAGTTGTTGTGTAAACACTTTTTTTAGCCTTTTTTTTTTCGTTGCAATTTAGTAGCGTAGCGTCAATGTAACCGCTGTTGCCGGCGGTAGCAGTACAGGAAACGAAAGAAAATAATATTAATTATATCACCGAATAAATACTGTAGTTATTGAATCATTTGAAATCCGAACGATATTGGAAGGGAGACTTGAAGAAAAGCTTAGCATTGCTTTCGAACTGCTGTGCACTTGCACCGTCTTGTGTTGCCGGCTCAGACATCGACAATGTTTTACTGCGTATGGTCATTGACCTCGTAGTAGTTGTCACCTGTACAGACTGGAGGAGAGGAGACACATTCGTCCATCCAATTTGTTGCCGCTGTATAAACCGGCAAAACGGTCAGTTAGCAGCTATGTTTGTTTTCGGAACCAACGTCCAGCAGTTACTACATACCTATTTGTGTTTAGTTCGTTTAGTTATGTGTTTCTCTGTGTGCCTTTATTATTTTTATCCGATTAATTGTGTCCTGATTTATTCTGTGTTAAGTATAATTGAGTCAGATTCCGTTGAACCGGCACCCTTTTCTTCTGCCTGCGGATGATAGAAAACACCCTAAAAGTATTTTGGCTCTAACAAAATACTTGGTACTCGAAAAAATTCGAATTAATTTTTAGGCTAAGTTTTAGGCCTATCATAACCGGCAACAGCTGTTATGTACCCACGGAACGCCACTGGGAATTATGAACAGTTGTACTGAACTGTTTGTAATCTATAGGATAGATTGACATTAGTTTTACAAAATATCAACCTTTTGTATCAACGTTGAAAAAAAATTAAATTTTAAAACCAGCATTAAAAAGTTTCGGGGATATTTGATGGTAGTCCAGTATTCTTTACCGCAGGCGTTTCGGCAGCCATATTCAGTAGCCACGACCAGGTGTCAGTGTGATCGTTCGGACATTAACACCCGGTCCAGTGGTCGTTACGCCTAAGTTACCAATGGTAGTCAAAGTGCGTTTTTAAGCCCTAAGGTTTGCTCATCCTGTAGAAATGAGTACCTGGGATAAAACACCCTAGGGCAGCAGTCGGCAACCCTCCGCCCGTCGATAAGGTTTGATGCGCCCACGAATCAATTTTTTCTTTTCTTTTGAACGAAGGAACGCACCCGCATTGTACGTGCTTCGGAGTACTGTATTATAAAATAGTACAAGCCATTTACCGAACCGCGCAACATCTTCCCCCAAGCCTGTAAACACCTTTCTCCCCAAAGTGATTTTTTCAAGTTTTACATTCCTGTGCATTTTATGAAAATAAATAGTGGTATTGTGTTTTTTTAAGTTCTTTAATTTATTTTTATTAAAATGTTTTCCTGTTTAACAATCTTTTTCGTTTAAAGTTTTGTTTTAACGTGCGTGTGCAAATTGTTGATGGCCTACTCCTAATGTGAAGAATTTTCGCAAATTTATTTGAAAAATACTGCAAAGCTTTTTTTGATTCGGTGTTCCACGTCGCTAAATATAAGCCCAAGGGCATTATAAAGCGATGTTAATGTTTGTAACGTCTGGCTATTGAACTCCAAACCTTTCTATTTTCCATTGATTGGTGGGGAGGGGTGCGCCCATCGAACCGGTCCTCAGTTATATATGCTCCCCCATAAGGTCAAAGGTTGCCTGTGACTGCCCTAGGGTAATAATGGGAGGAACGGAGAGGTAGATACGCTATTGAAGCATGAAGGCTAAACGAATTCAATGGCTGGGTCACCTAGAACGGATGGATGACCAACGTATGCGAAAGAAAATCCTGAGGGCGAAGGCTATAAAACAAGAAAGAGGGTTCGACCTAGGATAAAATGGTTTGGATGGTGTGCTGGAAGATTATGAAGAATGGATGTGAGGCGGATGTTACGCTGAGATGGCAATAGATATGAGACATGGGAGAAGATTGGTGTAGGAAGCCAGGGCTCACATTGGGCTGTAGTAAGAGGCGTAGCTGGGGGGGGGCAAGGGGGCAGCCGCCCCGGGCGGCATAGCCAGAAGGGTGGCAAAATGAGCATAGACTTGAAAAAATTGTTTTCAGTTTATAAAACTACAAACAACTTGTTTCTTTCATATACTATTCCTTTCATATAAGAAGCATAACCATCCAGCTTGTCTGTTGTCATAAACCTTGCGTGATAAACAGTATTAGTCTATTTATTTTCAAGCATCGTAATTATGGTTCATTATGAAAACAAATTACGATGTAATAAATATTACTCTAAAAGGACATTGTGATACCAGGTGGAGTTCAAAAGCAGATGCGGTGAAAGCAATATCGACTCAGCTGGATGAAGTGATCGCTGCACTGGAGAAACTGAGGGATAAACCGACTGAAACAATTGATAGGAGGGAAGATGCAGCATTAATAATTAATGCGCTAGAAAACTTTAATTTTGTGACCTCGCTCTTTTTTCTGGACAGATATTCTTTCTTCTATGAACAATATCCAGAAAATCTTGCATACCAAAGGAATAAGCTTTCCTCAAGCATTGACACTTCTGGAGACCCTATCGGACAAATTAAAAGTTTACAGGAATGAGCTGTGTGACAATGTCATTACTAAGGCAGAGCAGGTATGTAATGAATCACAGCAGAGCGGGGTGTCAGTATCACAAAAAGGATAAGAAAAAAGCGCACGATGCCATGGGAGTATGCAGACGATTCTCCATTAACCGTTCGGCAAGAAATGCGACGTTCTCTAATAGAAATTTTGGACAAACTGTCAGTTGAAATTTCAAGCCGTTTATCTAATATAAAAGAGTTAGAAAAACGCTTTGGATTTCTCTATAAATTTGATGCGTACGTAAATGATGGCGGTGTACATGTTAAGGAACAGCTTTCCAAATCAATATTAAGTGCACAATGCTTGCAAAACTGTATCCACATGACCTGAATAGTGAAGAATTGTTCAGTGACTTAAAAGACTCCATACTTTTATTAAAAAGGGCAAAAGTTAACGGAGAACAAAAATGGACTTTACACCTCAGGGACTGCTACAATACATTTCTTCAATGGTATTAGAAGCCTACAAAACACTAGCGAGAGCTTTAAAAACTTTTCTTACTTTAACAGTGTCTGTGTCTTCTTGTGGAAGATCGTTTAGTAAACTTAAATTGATTAAATCGTACCTACGATTAACAATATCTCAAGCCAGGGTATCAAATCTAGCGATACTTGGAACTTGAAAACGACATTGCTTCGTCTTTAGATTAAAGTGCAGCAATTACCTACCGGCCAGGATTGCTAAAAAAATTGTGGATGGATGGATGTCATTTCAAAATTGTGGTGCAGGATTTACCGACTTTGCAGCAATTACGACCAGGAAAGTTACATTTCAAAATGTCTTGTTTTAAATATTTATTAAATATTAAAAATAAATATTAAGTGTTTATTAATGGAAGACAGAACCATTAACCTGTAATGGTAAGTGATTTATGTTAGTACTTTTAATATAGTTTTTGTTTAACTTATGTTGATTTAGGATTTTGTTTTGACGATGGGCTTAGACCTACAAGGAATTTGGATGTTTATTAGAACATTATGTTACAAATTTTTGATATTACGACATTTTTATAGCCTACATTTGTTACTAATAAATTTACACAAACAGAATACCGGTAATATTATAATATGTAATTTCAAATTTTGACTATATTCTTAAGACGTTTGCTGGACGTGCTTTCATACAAAAATCTACACGTTTACATTTATTAAGTAAGCATTCAGTGTGTTCACTGAAAGGGCCTTAATTTTTGCGCTTGTGTCCCCTTTTAATTGTGAAGACGAGGC
The DNA here is from genome assembly GCA_034769895.1 of Magicicada septendecula. Lineage (NCBI taxonomy): Eukaryota > Metazoa > Arthropoda > Insecta > Hemiptera > Cicadidae > Magicicada > Magicicada septendecula. Next base: position 461,653,170 of record CM068370.1, on the reverse strand, counting down.
GGCCGACGACCTTGCCCCGGGCGCCATAAAGCCTAGCTACGCCACTGGCTGTAGTGCTAAATAATAATCAGAAGTTGAAGTGTACTGCCCACACCGAACGGATCGGCTCGCATAAGGCAGCGTTATCCTGCCTAACTTCTAGGCTGCTTAAACGGTAAAAACGGGAACCATTATTATTATTATTATTATTATTATTATAAAAATATTTAAACGTACTACTAAGGAGACAGAGCGGACGCCGAAAGGTGGGGAAAAGGTGAAGAGGAAAGTCAACAACACTCGAAATTGTGTATGCGCGCGCGCGCGCGTGGCATATTTCGAATTTGACCCGGGGGGGGGGTTCGAGGTCGGGTCGGCTTCATACAAAAGAAAAACAAGTTAAGAATAACCAACATTAATATCTTTAATGTGGCTGAAATCAATCCCATTAAAGTAAACGCTAATAATACAATAAAATTACGCATTATTGAAACATTGTTAACAAGATACTTATCGACTGAATTGATTTTCCTATATTCCATATTTCAAACTTAATAAAGTTTGAAATATGGAACTTTATTATTCCATATTATCAAACTTAACTTTGTATATACTATTACAAACTTATAAATGCTATGTAATAAACATGTTTGTATTTTTAAAACAGTGCTACTACTATATTAGCGAACACAGCTCTGAAAATTACAATAAAACAACCTAAAAATTAAAAGATTCACAAAATTCATCAACGGTTTCGACCCTCTGGAGGGGGTCCGGTCCCGTTCGACCCCTCCCCCCCGTAAACACGTCCCTGCCTCCAGTATGTTAATAGATTGGCTAATAAAGATATTTCAAGTGAACGTATATTAGGTTACGACCTCCCCGTAAATACGACCGCGCGCGCGCGTGTGTGTCTGTGTGTGTGTAAAGATAATAGTTTAAAACATTTTTTACATGCCGATGGACAGTAACCGAGGCGTGCAAGATGTGACCTTTAACGAAAAAGTTCGCACATGTTTTGTCCACTCACAGTGGCATTAAAATACATAAAAACTTCATCCATAATGCAATTTATGATTTCACGGGTCATTTTCATTTCTGATCTTTAACTGTCCAGTTGGGACAAAACCTCTTTACTTTGCCTTCATTATTTAGCAGTGTTGGTGGTGATTAGTTGAATTTTCTTCACACAGATATTGCACATATATCATACTTGTTATCATTTGTTTGTCATCTTTTCGTTTACATACTGTGTGTGTGCGTGTGTGCGCGCGCGCGCGCTTGCATTCCATCAGTCAGTGAGACTTCGAAACGAAGCTGTTGCTTATTTAGTTATTAGACCAAAGTGTCAAGGACTTGTTGGTCAAGGGCAACTTGATCACAAAATAATTCGTGTCTAGATTGACAAAGTGAATAATAAATGACGATTCACAGGTAGAGAATACTTTGTGGTGATGTAGTAATATTTATGATAATAATCATAGAAAAACATAAATTATTATTAAATCCTTAAATTCTAGTGACCATCAATCAATGAATTTTTCAGTGAAGGGTTTGTGAGGCTCAGTCAAAAATATAACAACAATTTTAACTTATTTGTGTCGACGTTTTGACAATGTTTATTGTAATCATCAGGACCTGTGTGTGAATACAAAAGAAATGTATTTGGGTGAACGTGTTTGTGTATGTGAGTGTGTGTGCGTACATGCGTGTGCACATGTATCATTGTATATGTGAAGTAGTTGAGATAGTTTGTTTACAATTAATGTTTTCTTTAAGACGACAAGAAAATTATAATATCACAGAACTTAATTTATGTACTGTTACACTATTATTATGCACTGTTATTTATACATTATTATTTAAATTACTATAATGTAATGGTATTTTTAATTAATTATAAAAGTAATTATTATACATTATTACAACAACTAATATTCAAAATTGTGGCAATGAGTATGTAATTAACAAGTAATTTGCATATAACAATTGTAGAATTTTATTCATAGTCTGTTCATACCAGTATTTATTTATCCTTAACAGTATTTCGTGCACGAATAGTAAGGGAAGAATGTAGTAGTGTTAAGTTCAGTGATGAAAATTTTGGACTTTACTGTTTCACCAACCTTGTCAAGGGTTCCGTTTGGATTGCTATCACACTCATAACCTATCCTGATGCTTTTAAATGGCGCTTTGTTCAGTTTTTAGTTGCTCAGTTTGTGAGTATGTAATAAATCTAAAAATTAGCTTCATCATAACACATTTGGACTTGGGATATTTCAAACGAAGTTGATTTCATTTAGAATGATCTGTGGGATGAATGCTTAGGAGAAGTTTGCTTACCTGTGTTGTACTTTTCAGATAGTACCTCTTATAATGAGATGGTTCAGTTACTATATTATGTGTGCGTGGTCAAATGATGGCATAACAAAAGGTTCCAATCTCCGTTCTTGTAAACTAGACATTTTTGTTCCTACAGATATGCACAATTTTTCTATTGGTCAGTTAAACAATTTCTTATAATGTTAGTGTTTAAAATCTTATGTTATGGATGCAGCATATGAAAGTTCGATCTTAACTTGCTATTATAAAAATTTTCTACTGATTTTTGTTGTACATGTGCTCATTTTTTGTCTACAAAATTAATTTCTTTTTAAGAGAAATTCAAGCACCTAAAAATCCCAGATAAAACTGCAGGTTCTTTGTCACATAAAAATGTTACTTACACTGAGGACAGAAGATTATTATCAAAACATTTAAAATTGTATTTATGGCTGCCAGATACAGTCCTCCGATTCTTCGAGATAAGCCAGTCTCATCAGTCGCTTGATATTTGCTTGAAACTGCTGGAGGCTTTTCCCAGAACACTGTAGCCTTGCTTTAAGTTGAACATGGCTGGTCACTGTACCATCATTTCAGAGCTTTTGTTAATTCGGCATAGATGTTCTGGCACTCTCTGTTAATTCAGTCAGATGGCACTTTCTGTATTAGCTCTGCAGCAGGTCCTTTTAAAGCAAGAATGAGTGAAAGGCCTTTCTCTTCTTCTGTCCATTTATTTAAATAACCAGCAGCTTTGAATTGACGAAGCTGATTGTTGGTACAAATCATCCAACAAAAAACTGATTGACAAAGCCAGCTGCTGCTGTTTAAATAGGTAGCACAAGTGTTCCAGAATAATCCATAATATGAGTCAACAGGCACTCGAAAACTCTAGAGCATACTCTTGAGTGTGGGCTTGAAGAAACACGCACTTGCTGGGCTAGGTGAGAATTGTGTAGAACGACACTCTCCATTGTTCGAGAACGTTCCGTAATTGCGTATAATCTGTAAGTAATAATATATTTATCGATATTGTAACAGTACATATCATTGCCAAAATATCAACATTCATAAGCAACAGTAATAATCCATAAAAGGCCATCAGAACAACCAAACTTGAACTTTAAAGGAGGATATGGAACAAATATTGAACCAACCGAGAAGCATAAAGAGATCAGTATTAATAAATAATGGACTATGAAAGAAATGAAGACAACCGCCGATAGACAAAACAACGTTGACCCAATATACCCAGTAGATCAGACAGTGAGAAGAAGACTGAAACATACACCAAAATGGTATTAATTAAATGATAGAAATGGAATAAGTTAATAGGGAAGAATTAAATTAACTCGACCAAGAGAATAAATAAATAAAGAAAAGAATGTAACAAATAAAGTGAATAGAAAGTGAGGCTCATGATTGAGAAGAAGAATTAGTTTAAAACATTATGCAAACCATATGCCATGACTTAACAGTGACATCAAACCATTAATAGACTATTATAGGTGACTTGACTGTGACCATAACTCTAATGTAAAGTAATTATATAAGCAAAGATGATCAGGAGACTGAGATTAAAACTTGTATTAATATGATTTAATAATGTGTAAAAGGTAACAACATGATTGTACCTTATCTACTATTTGTGTAAGTAATATAGACACAGGGATGTCAGAAAAACTGATAATCACCAAAAATGTTGTCAAAATAATATAAAAAGAAACTGGGAAAGAAATACCAAACAATGAATAATAATAACAGTATTAGTGCATTTTAATAATTAAATAAAATGTATAGAAACCAACTATGAAATGAACCCATTGTTGAAGCCAGAATAGGGACACACATAACCTAGCTCAACTCCTTATACTAGTAATAAGACTAATTACCAAGAAGAGATTTGTATTTGTGATTAGTGTAAATTAACATACTGAAATGGACAGATTAGAATGTACACAATAACCAATCTAAAAAACCTTTAGAAATAACTGTATTTATAAAAGAGAAAGTGGTTGGTATCAGTAGGATCAATGATGTGTAATACCACTAATATAATATAAACCAATAATTATTATTATGAAAGTAAGTCATAATAATGAAAATTAGAAATACTTTCATGTAGCATTAGATGCAAGAACTATTGATGAATTAACAACAAATGGGAATATCATGGTGCAAACCAAAACCTTGCAAAACTTTATAATTATTGTAATGACCATGCATGTAAGAAGTAATGACTTAAACGATTGTGTAATATATAATGAAGACAAATAATGTGACAGCCAATAGTACAGAGCTATAGGCTGTTATAAAGACTAAAATGAACAAAATAACAATGTAATACCTAAAACCGAGGTGATCAGAATTTGTAATGGTCATTTCAGAGAAATTGTGTCACAATAAGAATGGTTCAGAAATCACTATTAAAATACAATAAGTGAAACTAATTGATAGTGCCATAGACCAAGATGCCTGGCCAAGTTATTTGTAATGGTTATTAGAAATAAGTCTTTATTTATGTCATGTGTAATATTGTAATAGTGATAAGAAGTTGTAGACAACAATTATGAATAATAATATTACAGTAAAAGGAAGTAATATTAAGAAAAAAGGGGAATTAGGAGGATGTAGTAACTAATATGGAGTTAGGCCTAAACAGCCAAAGACAATTTTTGTCAAAATACAACTTTATAACTTTACAACTTTATTGTAAAGAGTTTATACTCGATTATCAGGGAGTAATCATCAATGTTCATTGAAATTGAATTATATAAATAAATAAAACAAACATTATTATAGGGAAATAGCCAAAAAAGAAATGTTAGTAATTTTAATTTTGTTAATAATGATCAAACCCATATGGTATGGGGGTTGAAATTATTCATCTCAGAAAATCTTGAACAGTGGTAATAATGAATTGTTAATTAGAGCAAAGATAAGGGAATAATGTTAATTATAAAGATTTAATAGTTTACAAGCCCTTGGGCATAATGATGTAAACCAATTTATCATAATCTCAAACCCAGCCAAAGGACGCTTTGAAAGCGTCTATTTTGCCGAGGTATACCGAACAATTACGGAAATTAAGAAAATTAACCAATCAGCAATCAGAACCTAGCATTCGAAGCCAATTTCGGACGGAGGTGAGAACACAGTTCATCACAGTATCCAGACGGGTAAGCCACGCCGCTCATGAGACCAATTTTAAGAATAACATCGACCAGCTGACGAGAAGCGATAACCTCAAAAAGTGAAATTTAGGTTATGCCGGTAGCGAACAAAAGTCGAGTTAACATTACTTCAGTGAATCTTTGCGGAGTATGTGCGCATAGGTGGTGAATTAAATATTAATAAAAATTTTAAAGTGCAAGTAAGAAAAAGGGCATTACAAGCAAGTATAGTGACAATTAACCAATACTTAGAGCAATTGTGACTTTTTACAATGAAAATATTATCGAGTATAATTAATAAGATTTATCGAATAAATTGATAAGATAATTAAATACGAAAACATAAGGAATATTGGACCTTATCACTTTAATTAATTTATTAATTACTAAAGGAGTTGGCGACAGTTGACTTTATTTATAAAAGTTATTCACTTATTTGATAAGACTTCATCAAAATGATGAAGGAGACCTGTTCATATGAACACTAAGAGTGCAATGAACCTTATTATGTCGATTAATATATTGACAGTTAAAGAGGCGTGATGAAAGCTGATTATAATTTTAGTAATTGTCAATAGACATGATGAACTTTATCAGAGATAATTAATAAAATAATTTATAATGAATTTAAGAAACATTTGAACAGTATTACATTAATTAATTTGTTCCTAGTTAAAAGTATTTACTAACAAGCTAAACATGCTTACAAGAGTTATTTGTTTACCTGATTAAATTCATCCAATATAACGAATCAGATGATTTTCTATGAACACTGAAGAGTTTCATAACTTTATTAGACTTGTATTTTTATATGTTGTTAAAAAGGTATTATTAATTTAAGGTTCACTGATCACAATTCAGTACGCCAGATTAACCAACAATGTTGGCGCAAACGTGTCTTTGAATTTTTATGCTATTAGTTAAGATGTATTTATTAATGTAATCACTCTCCTACTTCTCAGTGATTATAGTAGTACAGTATAACGATTCAGTTTTTTGTATCTTGCCGTCTAAAAGGACCTACATTTTAGATGAAACTTTAACCGAAAAGTCTGTCAGTCTGTCTGTCGCAAAGCTGAAGAAGGCGAACACGACGCCGAAACGCGTTCTACATACAAAACAGACAAGTAAGTTTCACTTGAGAAAGTTTTCAATATTATATAAAGTTTAAAATAACCAAAAAATAACGTTTTATGTTATGATTACTAATAATCCAGAATAACAAACCCTGAGACAAAAGATTTTTATAAAGCTAATAATTATTGTAAAATGGACAAAATGTCAAATTTAATTATTCTTTAAAGTAAATTCATGAGTATTATCGATCAATAAACCACATTTTTACCCAATAAAAGGAGTTAACTAAATTATTTCAGTAGACTAGACGATTACAGGTTAGGTGGACAGCTTGCAACAGTTGGCACTGCTGGTAGCGGCAATGAAGATGATTTAAATAATTTTCAATTTAAATTATCATCTCAACTCTGCATTGTTAACAGAAATTCATTCCAAGTAAGTAGATCCGTGACAAATAAAATCTAATTTCAGTAAGAAGTCAACTGAGCCGATTCGTCTCATCAACTGAAGAACGTCGGATTACAAAATAGCTACGAATTACAAACCACAAGTGAACAATTTTTTCAAATAAATAAGAAGATTTTCACCACAACTAATTAAAATCGAATTTTAATTTTCATACAAATCATTAAACAAAAATAACAAATAATAACAATAATTTTACAGTTAATCGGAAAATGGGTACGACTTAGGTGTTTTATAAATTGACGCAACCAACGTGTGGCAATTAACACACATACGAAAAGGGTTTTATTATAATATTATTAACAAATGGTCGATGTTTGGCAACAATCAAAACTGAGAGACGATCAGTACTTCCTTCTCAGACTGGATGAAAACTTCACCTGACTTATATGCTTGGAACCATATGCTGTAATTGTAGTTATGTATTTTCAATAGTTTTTACTTTCACTCTGACAGTTGTGAATAGACATAAAAGCTTTGGTATTGGGCACTAATATTGTCTCATGTTATGTGGGTGGCATGCTGTTTTAAGAGTTACTGCAGGGTGATGTCACATTGCTGAGCCGCCTCATTGCCCCTTCTCAAAGTTTTAAGAAATTTTTTTTAGAAAAAAACTTTTTGAAAAGGGGAAGGTGACCCGTAATTTTTAGAACTAGGCGGATGGCCTAGATGAAGCATAAAATGCACTGAGCCCATTGTGACAGAACTTGCAAATAAAAGTCAGGAGTAACGTAACAATATTTATTTTTTCCCCTTACAACATTTATAAAGCACAGTGTACAACACATATACGGGCGTTTGTTTACAGACAGAAATATTTAGTAATTAAGACTGAACCTTCCTGATGCACTCAGCAATTCAACATATCAGTCATCATAAATCCATAGAATAATAAGTATTACAATTAACAAATCAATTACAGTGTTTTCAAAACAATCAGTTATTCACCCTTGAGTGAAAGAAAGAAAGAGAGCGACCAGCAATGAGTAATCATTTGGTTGTTGCTTCAGGATCACACAGCAACCTGAACAAGTTCAATTAGAGCGGCACATGACCATCACCACCAAGCCAAGCATGGCTTTTAAGAAAACCCCTTTTAGTTGACCTTAGGCTAACCATAGTTAGCATACCCCTAAAGGTATAGCAACCATTCTATGTAATGATCAGTCATTGCTAAATCAATTTTACAATACCTACTGACAACTAATCATAATAACAATAATCTCACCATAACCCAACAGGTATACTAACAATTAGTGTTTGTACATTCATGAGTTCCTTTTAACATTAATGACTCGTGTATATCAATCTACAGTAATCTTTATAAAATTAACAAACCATCAGCACAGCTCGAGTTCGCTCAGGGTGCAAACATGCATACCCGATTAGACTGAGAAATCAAAGCTTAAATGAATCTAAATAAAATGTGGAAACGGAAAGACAGCAAGTTAACATGAGAATTTACAAATTTAGAATGACTTCGGGATAGAAATGGCGGACAGCAAGAGCTGACCATGCGTGACCATGCATGACTCTGGATAAACATTTAATCGCGTTAATACAAGAACAACAATTAGAAAAAAGAGTGAAACAATCGCACTGTGCATGCCTGCTAGTCCGGCATACAATTATTGACTTATTAATATTTTAGTGATCAGTGGCACTGAATTATGGGCGTGCACATAGCGAACCGACATGTTCAGTTTTGATGAACAACTTTCTAAGGTAGTTCTAGTTCACAAAACGGAATGTAACTGTATTATATTTTTATATTTCACTCTATAGGTGTGACAGAACGTGTCGCGGTGTCGACTTTACGTAATTGAAACGGTATCACCTGGTTTAACGCTGTTATCATGTTCTGAGGCAGATGGTTGGCTCCGGTCCCGGTGGTAGTGATTTGCTGTTTCAAGGAAACCAGGAGAATCATGCTTTATTAGCTGGCGGGTCCCATGTCTAACGCCGGTGACAAAATAGGAGAGCTTAATCAGCAATGCTCAGGCTGATGGCGAAGGGTGTAGTTGTCGCCATCCTTCTATCCCGAATCCCTGGCTGGTGCGGGAACCCAGAGGTCCTTTATAAAATTATTTGCGCATGGCAGAAAGTAGAAGCAGCACAGACGGAAATCTATCCCGACGCCGGCGTTCCGATGTAGTGGGTATGGAGAATGAGAAGCAACTGCTCAGCACTCTCACATGTACAGCGTTCGGAGAGAGCGCAGTTACGACGATTAGTTCATAGAGCGCGCGAGGATTCACAACTGACGGCCCCCTACGATAGCCAGCGCCGTGCGGCCTAACTATCTGGGCGAAATTAGACTTAAAATAAAATAAATAAACCTTGCCGCGATGTTAATTTACTAGTCGCGGCACACCCCCACTCCAAAAAGGCAACCCGGTTGCCTACAAAATTCAAACTGTTAATACACAGTCCAGGACTCCGGTCCTCTAGACCTTTACTGCCGCACTTAGAAGAACTAACCACTTGGCCCACTGAGTCAATCTCAGGATCCTTACCGCACTTAGAAGAACAGAGGCTCAGGGTGAAAATGAAGGAAGAGGGAAGAAGAAGTGTAGTGTGTATGCCTGTGTGCATGTGGGTGTATCTGTGCAAGTGTGTGGGTACTGCATGCTGACTTGATCAGGGTCAGCATACAGCGACAAAAGACAGGAGGAGAAAAGAAGTTTCGATATGTGAGTATCGAGTATCATCTTCTCAATTTCCCCCTTGGGATTACCCAACCTCACTGTTACCGGCGATACAAACCGAAGAATGCGGTATGGTCCCGACCAGCGATAACACAGTTTGGCGGCTCTCTTATCGGCAGCTGAGCTGATCGGGTGGCTCTGGCAGTAGACCAAATCTCCAACCGCGAACGGATTTGGAATTCGCCCCTGATTGTATCGACTACGAACGCGCTCGTGCGCACGGAGCAAATTCTTCCGGGCCTCTTTCCACTTGTCTGCCGTCCTAGTGTCCGGATTACTTGGCAGAAGATCATCTATGTTCCACAAGTTGGCCAAGGGAAGCGTAGGCGAGAAACCAAACATAACCTCATAGGGAACGGCCTTATGACTTTCGTGTAAGGCCGTATTAAACGCTAATTGCAACCACTTCAGATTCTGGTCCCAACAATTCTGCTGTTCAGCATGATAGGCAGTCAGAGCTGATCGGAGATTCTGGTTAAATCTCTCCGCGTGGGACGGCTGAGGGTAGTACGGGGAAGTGGTCACATGTTTGATACCATGGGCGAAGCACATTTGCCGAAAATCGCCTGAAATAAATTGTGGTCCATTGTCCGAGACAATGATGGGCGGAAGACCGAAGTGCTTAAAGACATGGGTCTGTAGCGCAAGGATGGTCAATCGAGCGTTTGCCTGCCGTAAGGGCAGTAGCCAGACAAACTTAGAAAAAGCATCCACACAAACAAGCAGGTAAGAATTACCTGACTTGCTACGCGGGAAGGGTCCCACGTAGTCGATGAATAACTTCTCCATCTGTCTGCTCGCCACATCAGATGACAACAATCCAAACTTGGTGTTTTGGGCAGGCTTACTTAAGCCACAGAGATGACATGCTTTCACTCGAGTTGCTATGTCCCTATCCATGCCCTTCCAGATGAAATGTCTCCTAATAATGGAAATGGTCTTCGAAATCCCCTTATGTCCGCCTACTGTGGAATTATGGTTGTAACTGAAGACCATGGGCACGAGCTTGCTAGGCAGCACTACCTTATTGGCACGTCCTTTTCTCTCTTTGCAGCACAAGACGCCCTTAGACAAGAAGTAGGGGGCCTGTACGTTACCCTCTTTTAGATTTTGGATGATCGGACCCAACTCTTCATCATCTAACTGATGGGGTAACACATCAGTGAAGGCCAAAGGAAAGTCTAATAGTACAGAACAGGGTTGCTCAGATTGGGCTTCACTGGGTTAGGAAAACATGCGTGACAAAGCGTCTGCAACCACATTTTGAGTTCCCGAAATGTGTTGCACCTTGAATTTGAAGGATGAGATCTTGACCACCCATCTTCCAATATTACCCAGTTGCCGGGGATGAGCAAGAAGCCAAGAGAGAGCCTGATTGTCGGTCTCGAGCAGGAACTCAGCATGTTCCAAGAAACGCCTGAAGTTATCTAGAGCGTACACCACAGCTAAACACTCTAGTTGATACACTGATGACTTCCGTTCTTGTTGGGTCAATGTCCTAGATATAAACGCCACAGGCTGCCTAGCACCATCAACAACTTGGGACAGAACCGCCCCGAGCGCAACCGAACTCGCGTCCGTCTGTAAAATAAATGTCTTCGAGAAGTCGGGCATTCTCAGCACCGGAGGGGAAATGATGGCTTCCTTAAGGGTCTCGAAAGCCTTCTGGTGTTTCCCCCCCCCCCATACAGATGTGGCGTCCTTTTTTCGGAGTTCATTCAGGGGTGCCGCAATCTCAGCATTCGGAATGAAGCGTCGGTAAAAGTTGACCATCCCCACAAATTTCGCGATGCCTTTGGCATCCTTTGGTGGGGGAAAGTCCCTGATTCCCTGTGTTCGCTCGGGATCTACAGTGACACCTCTATGGGAAATCAGGTGGCCCAGAAAAGAGATTTGGGTCTGGGCAAACTTCACCTTTTCAGGGTTGACAGTGAGGCCAGCACTCCTCAAGCTGCACATCACCTCGTTCAGATGACCCAAATGCTCCTCATAACCCTTGCTGTACGCCAGCAAGTCATCAAGATAGTTTAAGATGTATTTAAACTTGACATCGTGAAAGACGGTGTCAAGTAACCGGGTGAGAGTTTGGGCCCCTACCGCTAGACTCATGGAAACCCTAGTGTAGAGGTTCGACGGAACACAGAATGCCGTGTAGGTCCTACTTTCCTTCGTCAACGGGATCTGGTGATATGCAGAGTTGAGGTCAGTGATGGTAAAATACCTCGCCTCACTGAACCAATCGAACGCGGAATGAAGGTCAGGAAGGCTGACCGAATCTACCTCAATGTTGGCGTTGAGTTTGCGGTAGTCGATCACCATCCGATGTTTACCTCCAGGCTTGGGCACTAGGAACGCTAGACTGGCATAACTGGAACTGGAAGGTTCAATCACCCCCTGGTCTAATAATTCCTGAACCTTCTCCCTCAAGATGTTCATCTTTGGAGGGGCAAATTTATAAGGGTGGGAGCGTACCACCTTGGAGTCCGTTAGGCGGATCTTATACTCCAAGAGATGTGTGAGCCCAAGGGCCGGAGTTAACACAGTGGGGAACTGCTCACACAACTGATCTAATGCGGACCGCTGGGACTGGGAGAGGCGGTCTCTAGATGTGTCGGGGTACTCAACCTCTTGGATATCTTCCCTAGTCCCCTGATATCCAAGAAAAGGGATTACAACTCCCCGATTAAATTTAAAATAACATTGGTGCTCTTTGATGTCAATGACGAGACCACTTTTACAGATGAAATCGGCACCAATAATGCACTCAACTCCCAGAGCAGGAGAAATCAGAAAGCTCCACACCCAAGAAAATCCCTCAATCTTAAATTTAAAGGCAACTACCCGGGAAATGTGCAGAATTTCCTGGGATGCCGTCCAACACACCATGGAAGACTGTTCTGACCTTTTAATTAAACCATGTATTTCAAGGTCCTCGCACACTCTGGATGATATGATTGATCTTGCTGATCCGGAGTCAACTAATGCTCTGAGTTGACTCCTTTTCAACTCCAACAGCAATAAGGGGCATACAGAAGTGGGCTTAGAGATGGTTTGGAGGACCTTGAGGCCCGAAGAGCTGGGACCTACAAATGGCCTGGAGGCGCGTACTTTAGAAGACCCGCGACAGGGAGGAGAAGACCTCCGACATATCTTCTCCTTGTTGCCCAGTTTCTGATTGACCTTGGGCGCCTTGGGGACGGGCGTTGGACTCGACCCGACCCCGGTAAGAATTGTCTAATGTGGCCCAATCTACCACACTTAAAGCAAGTCACATTGGATGAGAGACGACGCCCCTTGTTACAGGAATTCCTAATGCCAAAATCCTTAGCACCGTGTGGTGATGGAACAATTCGTCGTTCATGTGTCTCGTACTTCGATTCATCTTTTGCAGCTCGATCCCGGGACTCGCCAATCGCCTGGACAGTTCTGGAAATCACACACAACCTGTCCAGGTCCGCAAAACAACGTTGACGGTCCGCGAACAGCAAACGGGATCTCTCTTGGGGAGTCACCCCTTCCAGAATTACTTGTATAATGTCCCTCTCAGGCAACCCCAACCTTAAAATCCGGGCAGTACTGCGTATACAATGCACAAAGTCAGCCAACGCCTCTTCGTTGGCCTGGGCTCTATAGAAAAGCTTAAGTCGCAACTGGTCCCGTCGTCGACCGGGTATGAATGAGTCTAACACCTCCCCATGGAGAGAGTCGATACTGCCGCCACGACGCAGAGTGTTGGTGACCAGCTCAGCCAGTGAACCCCGGCAATATGGATATATAAGGGACAAGAGGACATCATCGGCAAGCCCCGGGAAATCCGCTAACTGCAGGACAATGCCCAAGAAAAGCAACAACTGGCCCTCATCTTCTCCATCCACCACCGGAAGTTTCTGGAGAACGCCGGAAATAGGGTTGGCCAGTCTCTGGTAACATGCCCCCGCCAGAATTACACAATTCACACCTCAACACCTAACACAATCATAGCTTACAGGAGCAGAAAAACTTGATTTCCTTCAAGTGGACTCTGGGTTCCCTAGCGGAGCAAGGACTCGAGAAACTAAATATGCCGAGCTGCTCCCCTAACACCGGACAAGAGACAAACAACACTAATAATAACGTAAGAATTGAGACAAAACAACAACAACACATCATATAACACCTCAAAACTCTCACAACAATATACCCAACAACATAAATATCAACATCACTAATTCCACGTGTCATTCGATGTCCATTCCCTGCCATCGTCCATAACACCAACTACAGGCCCGACCATACCGCATCCAACAAGGCAATGAATCCGAGTACCCCCAACTCGGGAACAATACACTCATTCATTTAACTCAATGTAAGTTCACTTATATAAATACCCACCAGGATCTCCGGCGAGCTAAATAATCTCAATAATAAAACACTCTAGGAAACCCGTGTGCGTGACCTGTACTGGTACCTGGTTTACAAATAGCCCGTACAAACACAATAAACATCATAATAACAATAATAATGAAATACGTACATACCATAAACTTAACACACACATCAAACACAACGTGAAACACAAACATCAATAATATTATTTAGGACCCGCATTTATCCATTTATTTCCAAAAGACTCCCCCAAATTTACAAGTCCTGTCACCGGATTCAACCACGCTCTGCTACCATTTGAACCGCCTCATTGCCCCTTCTCAAAGTTTTAAGAAATATTTTTTTTTGTTTTGCCAGGGGAAGGCGACCCATAATTTTTAGAACTAGGCGGATGGCCTAGATGAAGCATAAAATGCACTGAGCCCATGAGCCCATTGTGACAGGACTTGCAAATAAAAGTCAGGAGTAACGTAACAATATTTAATTTCTCCCCTTACAACATTTAAAAGGCACAATGTCAACACATATACGGGCGTTTGTTTACAGACAGAAATATTTAGTAATTAAGACTGAACCTTCCTGATGCACTCAGCAATTCAACATATCAGTCATCATAAATCCATAGAATAATAAGTATTACAATTAACAAATCAATTAGTGTTTTCAAAACAATCAGTTATTCACCCTTGAGTGAAAGAAAGAAAGAGAGCGACCAGCAATGATTAATCATTTGGTTGTTGCTTCAGGATCACACAGCAACCTGAACAAGTTCAATTAGAGCGGCACATGACCATCACCACCAAGCCAAGCATGGCTTTTAAGAAAACCCCTTTTAGTTGACCTTAGGCTAACCATAGTTAGCATACCCCTAAAGGTATAGCAACCATTCTATGTAATGATCAGTCATTGCTAAATCAATTTTACAATACCTACTGACAACTAATCATAATAACAATAATCTCACCATAACCCAACGGGTATACTAACAATTAGTGTTTGTACATTCATGAGTTCCTTTTAACATTAATGACTCGTGTATATCAATCTACAATAATCTTTATAAAATTAACAAACCATCAGCACAGCTCGAGTTCGCTCAGGGTGCAAACATGCACACCCGATTAGACTGAGAAATCAAAGCTTAAATGAATCTAAATAAAATATGGAAACGGAAAGACAGCAAGTTAACATGAGAATTTACAAATTTAGAATGCTTCCGGATAGAAATGGCGGACAGCAAGAGCTGACCATGCGTGACCATGCATGACACTGGATAAACATTTAATCGCGTTAATACAAGAACAACAATAGAACAAAAGAGTGAAACAATCGCACTGTGCATGCCTGCTAGTCCGGCATACAATTATTGACTTATTAATATTTTAGTAATCAGTGGCACTGAATTATGGGCGTGCACATAGCGAACCGACATGCTCAGTTTTGATCAACAACTTTCTAAGGTAGTTCTAGTTCACAAAACGGAATGTAACTGTATTATATTTTTATATTTCACTCTATAGGTGTGACAGAACGTGTCGCGGTGTCGACTTTACGTAATTGAAACGGTATCACCTGGTTTAACGCTGTTATCACGTGCTGAGGCAGATGGTCGGCTCCGGTCTCGGTGGTAGTGAGTTGCTGTTTCAGGAAACCAGGAGAGTCATGCTTTATTAGCTGGCGGGTCCCATGTCTAATGCCGGCGACGAAATAGGAGAGCTTAATCAGCAAATGCTCAGGCTGATGGCGACGGGAGTAGTTTCCCTGGCTCCCGAATCCCTGGCTGGTGCGGGAACCCAGAGGTCCTTTATAAAATTATTTGCGCATGGCAGAAAGTAGAAGCAGCACAGACGGAAATCTATCCCGACGCCGGCGTTCCGATGTAGTGGGTATGGAGAATGAGAAGCAACTGCTCAGCACTCTCACATGTACAGCGTTCGGAGAGAGCGCAGTTACGACGATTAGTTCATAGAGCGCGCGAGGATTCACAACTGACGGTCCCCTACGATAGCCGGCGCGGCGCGGTCTAACTATCTGGGCGAAAATTAGACTTAAAATAAAATAAATAAACCTTGCCGCGATGTTAATTTACTAGTCGCAGCACGTTGCTACACATTGATTGATTGAACAGCTGATTCCTCTCAACTGACATAAGAAGAGTTATTTCTGTGAACCTGTGGTGATTGCACCACACAATCACATAGCCATCCTTTTTTTAACTAAACATTAGTGTTAAACTGTTCCCTTTAAAAATGAGTATATTGGCTTTTTTAAATTGTTCATTATTGTGATGACAAAGTATAATGCTGTTTACTAATTCCACTCATCTGGTTGTTTGTTCGTTTGTTTCAATCTCTATATGCTCTACTTCTTGTTTTAGATACTTGTGCAAGTCAAGTCATCATGCAGCAGATACAGTAGAACATGATAGAACATGATACCTGCTACCTCAATCTGATAATTTACAGGATTAGTGAACCACATTGTATATGTGTAGTAATCCAATAGAAATTGCTGTTTGAGATTTTAAGTTTGTGATGATAAGTAATCTGGAATCGAGATAGCGAAATATCACATCATCTCCATGTCAACAGTAGATTTAATTTATAATTCTAATAGTGTGGTGTTCTGTACTACAATTGAGAGTCAAGTCTCAATTTTCATATGCTTTTGTGTTTCGTTTTCCCCTCAATTTGTGTTTTACAATACTTACCTGAATGTAGAATCAATTAATTCTCATCCAAAATACTTCATAATGTTCTTCCAGCCGGTTCAGCTTTTTATGTGGGTATAGACATAGTGCTCCAAAAATACATAAGCTGTTTTCTGTTGCTCTGTCACAATACCATTCAATTACTCCATTTCTGACATCCAATTAAGCATCATTATTTTAATAATGTTCCTGTGTATTAACATAAAAAATGTTCTTATATATTTTATATTTTTGATAATATTCTTATTAGAAACTGGGAAAAAATAACGAAACTGTGGTAAAACATTTACTGTTTAAGAAGGAAGGTTAGGGGAGAATTTTAGGTAATTTAATATTAATCCAAGCATGGAGTATTTTAATGGAAAAGAGTAGTAATATTCTATAATGCCGGCTCAAGGATATCTAAAAAACGTGGTTGTTAAGGCAACTGAAATGGACATGAGTTGTTTATTTGAATCATTCGTTCTGATTGTTACAAGCTATTAGGTTGAGATGGGCAGATACATTTAACAAAAATTGAATAATAAATTTGGAAGAAAAATGAATCAAAATTAAAAAACCCTCTTTGAAAGATAATTATAACTTAATACTGATGAGTAATAAAATTAAATAACCTTCCAAATTGTAACTGAATACGTTTAAAAAGAATTGAAAACCTCTCACCTCATTCACCAAATAATTCCGCTGGATTCGGTATTAAACCAATTCCTTCTATAAACAGAAGATCAGTTAAGAGAATTAAAGCCTGAACTAACGGAATTATTGAAAATACAAGAAGACCTAGTTTGGCAGAGTCAACCTTCACTGGCAGCAGAAGAAGCTGGGATCCTAAATTCATTTCACCGGGACCGAGAATTATCAAGATCATAGAAGAAGATCAGAAGTCCGAAGAATTCCTGAGAGCTTCCCATTATTCTCCACAATCAATTTTATTAAAGGCAGAACAATTTTGCTGGATGAAGATGGTTTAAACTGAGTCTTGGCAACTGTTTACAGACGTCCGCAACCAGTCGAAGCTTTCGTCGACTCGGTAAAAAAACAACCTATTTTAATTTCACTATATTTAGAGTAAATAATTTTGTTTTTGTAATACTGGAGTAACCTTAATTGTGCATTTTACCTGGCCTTACTAATGGTTCCAAGAACTTTACGAACCCTGGGATAAGAACTAATTATTATTATTTTTCATTTGTATAAGTCTATGGAGTTGGATGGATTGATAATCGATATATTTCTGTGTGATCGATCTGATTATATTGTTATTTTGGAAATCACGGGTACTGTGGATTAATAGATAAAATTAATAAAGGATCTTGATTGTATGAGATAATATTTGAAGTTATTGCAGAATAGATACTATAAGTAGTGGTTGTAATAATTTACAATAAAAGGTTTATTCAAACCCGATGAACAACTAACCTATAAGTACGCTTATTACAAGTGGCAGCGCTGAATACTCACAGCTGGTGGAACGGGAGATCGCGGAACTAGCGTGTTTTCAGTGCAAACTTTGAATAGAATTTCCTACCGTCGAGTGACTAGGGTTGACACGAATATTCATTACATTCAGTTAATACACGATACATATCGTTAATATTACCCAACTACTTAATACTCAGTTAGATCTATATCGTAGTACGATTACAAAAAAAAAAACATTACGAATGTAACAGTACACATGTTAACAAACATGTACATGTTTACACACAACACACTGTATGTGTGCTGTACACACACACACACACATTTACACACACACACACACACACATACATTTATGTATGTGTACTGTACATGTGAACAGTACGAATGTTAAAAAAGAACATTATTATAATTATATTTGTCTAATAACATTTTCAGGAGGTTTCATCGGTCACAACCGAATAGATATACTAATTAATAACACATTACTTAAACCAGGTACCAACATTTTACATTGTTACAAAGTGCCACCTTCAACGTGTTGATTAACGTTGATTCACGGGAGTCTCATAAGTAAATTAAACACCATAAACGTTCTATTTCAATATGGAGCTTATGTATCATTTACAAACAACTGAACATTTTCCTCTTAAAATCTACTTTTTTTTTGTACCATATGTTAATCTGTTTTCCTGTTACTATTTATGGTAATACTAGTGTTTTAACCGTTTGTTTAATGTTACACCTGTACAGTCACTGTGCAGATAAAACAGTTCATATTACTTTTTGTTTTTGAAGTGTTGTTCCGGTATGGACTGCATCAAATATGACTTGCCAGTGTAATGTCAAGACATACTCAACACGGTCCATACTGGAAGAAGACTTCAAATACAGAATGGACACCAACTGCGGAAAACTACCTGCTGTAATATTTCTCTCCACAAAATACAGCAGTCACAAAAATAGATATCTGTCAGTTTTAAATAATGTAATTTTTCAATATTTGTAAGTAAATCGAAGTAAAACTATGAATGTTCTTTATCCTGTTGTATTGTGTACACAATTATAATTAGTATTTATGTCCAACATAAAAACAAGTACAAGGTACAAACTGTATTTTCCATGTCTTTGATTATAGTCATCTTTTGATTAAATTGACGATCGTCATGGACTTTTACAATATTGTTTCAGGTACTATAATGGCGATGACAGACAGAGAAGGAGACACTAGCCTGTCATTGGCTTCATCATGCTCAAAACTACCGCATTCACATTCAACACCGGTAGGGGTGGATGGTGGGGTTGGTACAGGCACTGGTTCTAGGACGCCGCCTGCTACCCCTAAGAAAGGTGGTAAAATGCTTGCTATCAGAGTGCAAATGTTGGACGACACGGTCACAATGTTTCAAGTGCAGGTAAGATTTGTTTGCAAATTTCTGTTGAAACAATTACCTCTCGTCGTATGTGAGCTTCTTTTAAGTTCAACTGTTCAATTAACAGGATTTTAAACGTTGACTTATTTAGTGCGATCTGTGTATTGCTATGTTAATTTCTATTGAAATAATAACCTCTCGCTGTGTGTGAGCTTCTTTTAAGTTTCACTGTTCAATTAAACAGGATTTTAAACGTTGACTTATGTAGTGCAATCTGTGTATTCATTATGTAACAAGCCATATGTGTAAAATGATTTTAAGAGAAACTGTGGATTATAGAAATGTATAGTGATAAGAATATGGATGAGAAAACTGTATAGTGATAAAATAGTGACAGTATAATACAGTGTTAAAAATATTATGCCTTTAAAAAACTTTTTTCTATATGAAACACGAGATGAGTGTGTCTGCTGTATCTTCTATATATAATTGGGGAGCTGAAGTTTCCTAAGTTCCCTCAGGGAAGTGTCCTTGGGCCTCTCCTGTTCTCGCTGTTTGTCAACGACACGCCCCGAGTTCCTGGAGTAAAGCTGTCGCTGTTCGCGGACGACACTGCGGCTTTTGCCTCAGAGCCGAACGCGAGTTATGCGGCAGTTAAGCTCCAGCCCCAACTCGACGCGTATGTCGGGTGGACCGATGACTGGAGAGTTGCCGTTAACGCTTCCAAGAGTGCCACGGTAATATTCTCGCGCAAACGCAAGCGGCCTCGGCCGCTCAAAGTAGGCCCCGTCGAGGTGCCCTGGACCAATAGCGGCAAGTACCTCGGGCTCCACGTGGATTCCCGACTCACCTGGCGAACCCATACACAGTATATCAGACAACGCGCTTCGGCGCAACTCAGTAGACTCTGCCCCGTGGTATCTAATCCGGCAATGACCCCCCCGGCTAGGTAAGCTCATAGTCAACACGTACGTGTTGCCCGTGATTACCTACGCCTGTCCTGTTTGGGGATACCTGGCTCGTGGTCATAGAACAACGCTCCAGCGCGTACTCGACCGGGGACTGAAGCTCGCGTGCAAAGTCCCCCGGAGGTACTCTTCTCGTCTTTTAAGGAGAGGACTCGGTGTCCGCTCTCTTGATGACACCGTGAGACGCCTGGCGTGTAGATTCTA
This sequence comes from Magicicada septendecula, assembly GCA_034769895.1. Taxonomy (NCBI): domain Eukaryota; kingdom Metazoa; phylum Arthropoda; class Insecta; order Hemiptera; family Cicadidae; genus Magicicada; species Magicicada septendecula. Next base: position 461,632,407 of record CM068370.1, on the reverse strand, counting down.
TGTTCGTTCCGACAGAGTGACCCACAATTCCCTCATTGCCGGACTTGGTAAATACACCCCGCGACCAGGTGAGTCCTGGAAGCGACCTCGTTTGCTAGTCCCGGTGGTATAATCCACCAATCGCAGGTCGCTTCAGACCCCCCCATAAGTAGATAAAAAGTATATAATGAACTCCAACAGACCCAGTGGCAGGAATCCTTTCTGAGACTCGGGACACTGCACTACTCGCGACCCGCGCTTCGCGCGGGCCGCGCAACCCCCAGTTGTGTGTTTCCTAAGTTTTATTACTATTGAGTTTTCTGTCTCAGAGTCTGTGGTGTGTACAAATTTGCTTTCTGGGTAGTACTATGATTATTTGAAGGCCAAATATTTCTTAGATTCTGTGAATTTTAGGTTCTGTACTACCTTCCTTCAAAGAACAGCTATATTTGTAGTCCGGGAACAACCACGTCTGTAATGAAGAGCTGAATGTTTTCATGTTCTGTCAATTTCATATATTTTTATTGCTCTGTAAAGTATTTCTTGTGGGAACAACTACAATTAAAAGCTGAATGTTTCCCTATTTGTAATTTATCTTTCTGTTGTTTGTGGTGTTCTGTACAGTGGCGGCGCTAACGAAACGGGGGCCCCCCCGCGAAACTAATTAGGGGGCCCTATAAAAATGGTTAAATTTTGTATACGTAATAGGGGAAAACACTCAAATGAGTTTCTATTTACATGTGTTTCACAACAATGGTTTGTGAATACTTTCTCGTCTATCACAAAGCGTTTGCAATTTGCAAAGGATGTTTTACACGTATACAAACTCTTAAAATTCATTGTTGCTAAATAGACAAAGTTCTATACAAACTATAAAAAAACCAAAATAAAAAGAATTATTTATTTTTACGTCAAAGATCTAAATTCAGACTATGAAACAGTACCGCACACAGAGTGTTAAAAATTTATTATTTAAAAACGAATATCAAAGTAACATTCTAGCTTTTTTCAAACATTTAAATTAGTTTGTAACTGAATTTGTGAAATTCTTGAATATACTCTATACACGTTCTCCTTAACTCTAATCCAATTCAATAACACTCGAACTCAAGTAATGTACAATATTTACAGATGAGGATCAAGCAAAGTTCACTGTTTTCCTAAGCCTAGTCTTCTTTTTTTAATAGCTAAGAACTTTTCAACCACTTCGTTGATATTAGTTTTCTGTGTCTCTTCATGCTCAATGCTTAACAGTGCCAAATCACTCAACCGAGTTTGGGCCATGGCACTTCTTAAGTATGACTTAATTAATTTAAGTTTTGAAAAGCTTCTTTCCAATGTAGCTGTTGTGACAGGTATGGTTAAATAAAGCTGCAAAGCTGTAGTTAAGTCTGGGAGGCAGCCCATAAGGTAGCTGTTTTCTTCAACCAGTAAATTCATCATTTCTCGAATGCTTTTCTTGTGTACAATTTCTTTGGCCATCAGAGGTTTGAAGGATATTACTTGGTCAGGCAGTGATGTGGAAAGGTCACAGGATACACATTTACCAGAGCCTTACTTTTCTCCACTATTGTCTCTTGTGAGAAGTTTACTAAATTCTGAGGCGTCAGGAATGAAAACCTATCATCAATGCAACGAAATCCTTCGAATCTCATTTGTAGCTGAGCTATTACAATATCTAGTGTTGGATTGAAAACTTTTACTTCAAATGATTTCACTGGGTCGTCAATTCTATGGACAACTGATAATTCAACAAAGAAGCGTTTTACAACTAGTTTACGCTTATTTTTCATGTTACAAGTTATGTCCCATGACTGGGCCAACTGTTTAGCACCAGCAAGAAAGCCGGCAAAGTCCTTTCTTAAAACTTTTAACTCATCACAAGCGCGGCTTAGAAACTGCCACGCTCTGCCTAGGTCAACAGTTGGCCTCTGTAGTGCTTTCGAAGTTATATTTACATTCTCTAAAATCTTAGTTTCAAGGCAGAGCACAAGAATAAATTCAAAGTTTTCCAGGTGGTTTCTAATTGCTAATGCTTCTTCTGCCTCGGGGTTTTTTGAGCTGTATAGAATAATTTCTGTCAAACACTTAATCACAATTTTGAAATCATTTCTTAAAGCTAACAGACAGTCGTGTCTAGAAGACCACCTTGTTGGACATAGCTTTTTTAAAGTTAGATTTTTGGCAGAGCTGTCTTCTTTAACGGCAGTGTTAAGTTCTTGCCATCTATGTAAGCTTTCACTGAAAAACATAAGTTTTCTGTACTATGTCATAAAATTGTCTTATTTCAGAAATATTTGATACTGAATCATTGATCACCAAGTTCAGGTTATGTGCAGCACAGTGTACGTAATCCGCGTTTGGGACTATATCCATAATTCTTTTCTGTAACTCAGAGTATTTCCCGCTCATTGTTGCTGCACCGTCATAACCTTGACCTCTACACTTACTAATGTCAATTTCATTTGTTTTCAAAAAGTCTAAAATCTTACTTTGAAACCCCTCACTGTTGGGATCCTTTATTTCTTGAAATCCCAAAACGGACTCACTAATCACAGTTTTATAATTGCCAGGAGATTCTTCTACTATGTTAATGTATCTGATTACAACACTCATTTGGTCAATCATAGAAATGTCTTGTGTGCTATCAACAATTATAGAAAAAAAACGGAGACGACTGAATCTGTTTTAGTAAGGCAGTCAATACTGATTTTCCTAGCAAGTTAATGATTTCATTTTGAATGTCATAGTGGAGGTATTTTGATCTGTTTTTTCATTTTCTAAGTGTGCACTAAGGAGAGAATCGTAGCGAGAAATTAAAGATAGTATGTTCAAAAAATTTCCACTTTCAGGATTTATTTCATGTAATGATTCTCTATGGCCAAGAAACGGCAATGAACACAGTGCCATGGTTCGAATGACATCCACAATCTGTATGAAAATATCTTTCCATTTTTTCCGCTCATCGGAAATTTGATCAGCTACCGTTTTACTCTTTTTCCAAGTGGCATACGTGAGACAAGATTGTAAATGAGCATTGCTACTTTCATGAACTTTAATTTTTTTACTGAGACCTTTCCAATCTCTAATATCGCCTTCACGCCAGCTTTGGGCATCAGCACTTTGGCTGAAAAGCCAACATGGTAAACAATAGACTCCATCTAGATTACGAGAGTAACAAAGCCAAAACCTGTGAACAATTTGGCCTGCTGCAGTTTTGAAAGAATAATATGCTGTACTGAAAGATCGCTTAGAAACGGAATCCTTCGGGAAAGGACCCTTTGTTTGACAAAGTTCACTTAACGTTATTAACTTTTTCACCTCGTCTGTCATTGTAGCTTGATTTTTATAGAATGCAATATCTGTCTCAAAACTTTGGCAGTTTGGATCGGAAGGGCCTGCTAAACTAGTTTTATTTGCGTGATTACTTATAACTTCAGTTGGTTCAAACTGATTTTCTGGTCCAGGTATGTCTTCGGACTGGCGAACACATTCAATGCCTAGCCGTTGTTCTTCTTGTTCATGTTGCAGTTGCTTATTTGTTTCCGTAGTTGTATCACTTGTATCCGACGGACTAATGTTTAAATCAGGTTTATTGTCAGTCACAATCAACTTCAAGTCCGATTTTTGTTTCTTTTTCATTACTTGCACTTGACCCGGGTTTGGGTTGTTCAACTTCACATTTTGATGATTTTTTTAAAAACTGGTCGAGTTTTGAAAGTTTACTTTTAGATTCTTCTCGTTGTTTTTGCAGTTTCCTTTTCGTAGCACCACTTAAATATTCACGCTTACTTTCCATTTTATAAACTCTGTCTCTAACACTCTAACTCTACACAAAATACAAAAACTAAAATCAAATGTTAAGTCATTAAACTTAAACGGCACTAAATTGCGAAATGAATGCAATACAGTACTATCGCGCAGGAGATGCGACGCACTACTGAGTACTGAACTACATTGTGTTGTGTTTGTTTACGTCTCCTCAGTGCCGAGTGACTCATCGCACGGACGTACGGGCACCACAAGAGATAAGATAAGCTTCGCTTACAAACTACAAACAGTAATGTCATTTCGGAAAACGTAGTTTTTTGGCATGTCTATACACTTAAATAAAACGTATATTTCGTATTTTAAATACAAATTTGCCGGTAGTCGGACCCCATTAAAACTTTTTTTCCTATTATAGCTCGTTTCATATTTTTTTCTAGGGGCCAGAGTGGCGGGGCCCCCCAGAGGGTCGGGGCCCCCGCGCGCCACGGGGTCTGCGGGGGCCTTATCGCCGCCACTGGTTCTGTACAAATGTGCTACAGAACTGTGTCTGTAATTAAGTGATAAGTTTTATAAGTTTCACTGTGGCCACTTTAATGTCATTCTTTTGACTGTGAAATCTTGAGTATTTATCTAAAGGTTGTATCTACACGTATTTATTCCTTATCAATATCTTCTCTAAACCCCACTGCTGGGTTCGCCAATTTATTACCCTTCAGGAATTACAGGTTCTTTATGCCTCACCTTGGATGTGTCAAATTACAACAAGACGGGTTTTAAATTAATTTATCACTCTCTTTGTGTACATCCATTAGTAACACTTGTTAATTCTATTTCTATATAAATAAAAACACATGGAATAGTATCTGTTAATAATAATAATATTGTATTTTTATTCAAAAAAATTTGCTATAGTCTATTTAGTGTAACTATTAATATAAGTTAGAAATCTCGGGGTCGATTCTCTTCTCTTTTGTTAATATTATTTTTAGGTTCTTTTGGCTGATATAAAGGTTCAGTAATTATAAAGAAAAAACAAGTATAGAAAGTACATTACATTACAAACAATAATAATAATGAATAATATAAATTGAGTATTAATTATAATAATAAATATACGTTACACAATGTTTATCAGTTCAGTTTGGTTTTACACAGCCTCCTGGTCTCAGTGATGAAAAATTCCAATGTTAGTTTGTTTAGGTTGTCCAAATGAAGGAATCCCCTTCTTTTGGTGTTCAATAAATGTTTATTTTCTCCTTTTCGTTGTCCGAAGCCTTATGGTGGGATATTGTGATTGAAGTCCAGTGTCTTGTTATTAATTTAATCCAAGTGTAGTTGTTCTTCTGTTTGTGTCACCAGTAAGATTTAAAGGCTGGTTTGTTAAGCTGTTTCTTTAATTACTTGAATCTTATATTTTTTATAGTTTGATATAAGGTTTTTTTTACTTTCTATTATATTATTTTTTAATAATATTCATATGTTTCTTGTATAAATATTTAGCTTGTTTTAAAAATTAACACTCAACTCTCCTTCTTGGCTTATTATTTTTTAATAATAATCAACAACATTCTTTTTGTCTCTTTTGGTTTCCTGGTTACACATAAATACTCTGGTCATATCTGTTCAAATTGAGATGTAGTTGTCATAGGATATTATTTTTATATAATACATTATTTTACCTTCTACATACAAGTTGCTTTTTAGTTATTACATCATAATACTTAATACAATTTACATATTATTTTATCTGACAAAACTATGAACAATTTTAATATCAAATATTATAGTTATTTGTAATTTGACAAATATTTTTGAATAATTTATTATTTACTGAACATAATCATCTAGTCCTATGTTGACTGGTTATATTTTTATATTGGAAGACTCATAATCGATCCTGCTTACACTTGTTTTATATTAATTAATTTTTTTTTATATAAACAAACTATTAATTAACAATTATATTTTAATTACTATAATTCCCTTCAGGGCTTAACAGAATGCACACTTTTAAACCATTGTCTGTGTGATTAATATCTATTAAACTTATATAACTCGAACACTAATAAAGAAAAAACTAAATGTTAATGTCATTATCATCTGCTACTATGGATTAGTAATTCATTTCATTAATAATTATTTATAATTACTATCCACTCACAGTTCTTCTTAATTGAATACCACTGTATCTCGCATCCTCTTACCAATTAATTACACTTGTTTTATATTACATTTGTAGCACATCTTAATTAAATTTTACATTTACTTCTAAATTTGTATTGTACTTTATATGACTTTCTATTTTATTAATTCATTATTCATTAAATTTATTATCATTATTTATTTGTTTATGGACTACTCCAAATCTAACTGGGTACTGTCTATATAGTATATTAATCTGTCATAGTAATGTCTGTTGTAGGACTTTTGGTTTGTAAATAGGTTCACACTTTTATTTATTATTGTTTCTTCTTTTAAATTATTTTGATTTCGATTTGTTTAGATAACTTGTTGTTATTGCTTGCTGATGTCTTCAACAGTTGAAGTGTATGATATTATGGTATTAATATTGCTTGGCGATAAGATTGACATTTATTAAACAATTCTTCATTATTATAGGCAAATTGAAACCTACCTTTCTTATCGATACCAATTATTTTCTTCTTTATCTCTGGAGTTTGTTTATTTGTATTGGTGGCTTTAACGAATTGTAATTCTTGAGTTTTCTCTTGGTTCATTGTATATTCTATTTATATATTACATTCTTTTATTCACATTGATTCCATACTATTGTTAAATGATTCCCCCTATATTAATATGGTATTATGAATGAATATCGGCGTTGAGTGGCCCTTTTACGTCCAATTGCTCATCCGAACATTCACATACCTGGTACAGTGCTCTTTGGCTGCTGTCCATAAAATAATTCTAGAGTGGTGCCTTAGCTTTCTACACTCTATAAATAAAAATAATTAAAAATCTTATCATTATACACATCCTTGGAATCTTTTATCTTCTGAATATTTTTTCTTATTCTACCTTGCCTTCCAATAACTCCATTTATTTATTATATTCAATATTACTGTTGGTATATTTCTTAAGTAGATTTCTTTCTCTTTTATATAACTTCACTTCAGAGTTCAATGATTTATTAGCCTTAATGTCATTCACCTTTGTTATTCAATACCTCTTGTAATATAGTAGTTTTAATTATCCTTCTATTATTCTATCTGTTTTTATACTGCAACTCTTCTTCAGCAAGTTCATTTTCTAATTAGTTTATTAAATTTCTCTTAGGCCTATTATCATTAACATTGCGCCCCGTTATTATTATTATATTACTATATGTATTATTTATGCTTGATTTAATAAGATGCGCTTATTTCTTTTAGAATTTTGGTGTCGTTAGAAGGTAAATGTAAATGTTAAGATTTCTGTAACTGAAATCCAGAGAATTACACTTCTAAATTTAAATGTAATCCAAAGAAACACAGCTTTTCTGTTGTCACATTTTCCACGTTCTGTTAGTTTTCTATGACAGTAAGAGATTCAGAGTTGTTTAGTCAGATCGAGGGTAGAAGGCCTGTCGGAAGATCCAAGACATGCTGGATTGATGCAGTTGCTAGGGATGCTGATAATTTACTTAAAATAAAATGATAGACATCAATCACCCTGGACAGGGAAAAATGGAGGCGGATGATTATGGAGGCTAAGGTTTGACTTCGAACTGTGACGTCATAGAAGAAGTAGAAGAAGAGATTCAGAGTGTCTTGTAAATGTTAATAATGCAATTACTAATGATAAGGCTTCTGTTGATGGAATCTGTTCTACTTTCAACTCTGTATTCTTGGGAAAAGGAGACTATAGAAGAACAGAGTGGAATTAGAAGTTATCATTATTCATAAAACTGATATAGAATAACTTTCTTTATTTGTTATCAAGTTTTTTTCTAGTCTGATGACTTTTTCGTCTAAATAAAGACCTGATATAAACAAAAGTTACTTTTGACATATTATTGTATACAGGTTAAATAGAGTAAATGGTATCAAAGTAACCATTTTTTTACTCTTAAGCTTGTGGGGAATAGTCTGCTTTGAGTATCAGATTTTTTGGCTATATGAAGCACTCTCATTACTTCTAATAAACATGATTTTGCTGGATTGCGCTCTCTCTCTCTCTCTCTCTCTCTCTCTCTCTCTCTCTCTCTCTCTCTCTCTCTCTCTCTCTCTCTCTCTCTCTCTCTCTCTCTCTCACACACACACACACACACACACACACACACACACACACACACACACACACACACACACACACACACACACACACACACACACACACACACACACCACTGGTCTGAGAAACACTGAAATGTATCTCGTTGCAGTGACGTCAAGTGCATTCATGTGCACTGACATCTCTCAGCTTACAAAGGGCACTGTACTCGTTTTGTAGGACATGTGTTATGGTCTCATTTCTGTACTGCGGTCTTAACAGATTGAAATAGTTGTCATGGGCAGCTGATTCATCCATCTGATAATTTACAGCATTAGTGAAACACAATGTATGTATGTAGTTATCCAATAGAAATTGCTGTTTGAGATTTTAAGTTTGTGATGATAAGTATTCTGGATTCGAGATGGCAAAATATCACATCATCTCCATGTCAACAGTAGATTTAATTTCTAATTCTAAGCATTTGTCTTCTTGTTTGACTATATTACTATATAGATTGAATAATAGAATATATTGTAGTCCCAAATGTTTATGCCTGCGCAGTTCTGTTAATTAAAAAAATTGTTTTGGTATAAGTTTACTGCTACAATATCAGTTTTGTTACGATAAACTGTGTCATATCGTTATAAATATTCCAGTCTTATAAATTCAAGATAAGATTCTGTCAGTTGAAAACATTGGATACTATCATAGAATTAGTGTGTGCGTGCGCACACATACACAAAACAAATACATATGAGGTAGGTAATGCGTAGTGTAATATGGAATGCAACTAGGTGCGAGTACAATTAGAACTGAGTGAATAATAGGTACATTATTTATATAAGTATGTGCTTGGGATAAGAGAGGAGGAGAAAGCTACATACTTTGATGGAAAAGTATTTTCTTAAAACAATATGAATAAATAAAAATGGGAGAGAGTGTGTGTGTGTGTGCCTATGAATGTTAATTTATTCCTAATTTATTCACTTTAAAATTAGGAAAGCACGTGAAATATACATCATGACTTTGAAGTTTAGATATTTTTGTTTAAAGTTGCACAACAGCTTGTTGTTATGTTATGCATTTCAAGATACAATATGACTCCTATGTACTGTTGTTTGCTATATGACGGTTTTAGATATAACCCATGTAGTTAAGTGTTCCAAAAATGCAGGAAAAAATAAGAATTTGTATCGGTTGTCCTTCACACAGAACTCGAGATCTGTTTTTCTGAATATGTACCATTTAATAGATCTATGAAGCGGTGATATTTTGTGCATACTGTAATTTTATTCAGACACCTTTATTTGTATACTGGATACAGAGCAGTAGGAAGACTTAGTATAATCTATAAAATTCAAACCAAATTAATCTTTTATACCTTTTCCCATAAAACCTAAACTAACATAGTCAAATAACTATGTACGCTCTTAAATTGGTGACAGTTTGTCAATTGTGTCTCTTATGTACCATGTGGTTTATCCAGTATTGGAACCAGTTTCCAAACGAAGTACTGTAAGAACATGGTTTCCTTATAACCTTATGTTATACGTCTGGTCCCTGCAACCTTAGGGTCTTACTACAGTTACTTTCTTGAGGTTATTCAAACAGAAGTTACTTAATCCATCACTTTTCTACTCCGATGTCTAGGGCAGTCATAAACGTTACTTCCTTCCTCTGCAATAAGTCCAACGATTGGTTGACAACAGTTTCTTCATACCTAAACATAACTATGTAAACAGAAATTCAGTAGTGTTTTAGATGTTCCAGGATGAGCTTTGGTGATTGTGTACAGAAAATTGCTGTATAAGGAAGTTTATATTGACATCATATCCTTATAGATTATCCATATTATTATTTTGTAGCTTCTGTAAGTGTCTTGTGTAATAATGAAATAATGAAGATTTACACAGTCCAATGAAAAACATGACTACAATGAAGAATACACAGTCCAATGAAGATTTATCAATGGATAGATGCTGAACCAATCCGTTCTCTCAGAGTTTTGGCATATTCTTCATCAGTCATTGTCATATGTAAATGATAGCAAGTTAAGTTGTTCTTCATTGGTATTAATCTTTTTTTTTCCAATTTTCAGTAGTTTACAGGAGATTTGCATAGATCTCTCTTTGGTGTACTGGTATCCATTTGGTCTCTCCATGAGACATTTCAGTTGCTGTTATTAGATAATTGCTAATCGTTATTTATTTTTACTAAAAATTATCATTAAGATGACAGCGAAATAAGTTGTTCATCTATAGCAACTTATACAAACATGTTTTGTTTCTGTGTATACATAAATCGATGAATACACATGCCTTGTACACTTTTTGTGAACCTTTATTTAAGTAATTACATAATTACAATTAACAAACAGATTGAGAACAAGAAGCAGTACCATCTGATCTGAACAACAAACAATACTGGAAGTGACTTAATGACCCCGGCAGTTGATAGAAAATGGGAATGAAAAAGAAGGAGAAGTGTAATCTATTCATGAAATATAATGCTATTGGTTGAGTAAACTTCGTTATAAATGATAATACACTAAAAACTCATTTATCCGAATTTGATGGGACCACACCTGTTTCGGATAAATGAAATTTCGGATAAACCGAAACTTCTATTTAAATAGTAATACAGGGTCCGGCATAAAGACCTCCTCTATTGAAATAGTAATTACAAACAAACAGAGAAAGATACAGAAAAATAATTTTTATTTATGAATAACATACACTATGCCATTTTACATTAATGTTTTTTAAAAATGATGTCCATTAAATGGCGGCCTCCATTATTGACACACTGACGAAGCCGTTCCCGAAAGTTTTCCATAGCTCTTCATGTCATTTGTGGCGGAATGTTAGCAGCCTGGGTGATTACCTCGTTAAGAGCTTCCATGGTCCTAGGGCGATGTTTGTACACTTGTGCCTTTAAATATCCCCAAAGGAAATAATCACAAGGCATCAAATCTGGTGACCTTGGGGGCCAGGCAATGTCACTGTGCAAGGAGAGCAGACGCCCAGGAAACAATTCTCTCATAATTTCTCGAGAACGCCGAATAGTGTGGGCTGTAGCTCCGTCTTGTTGGAACCAGACTTCTCTTTCATGGTCCTCAATGAATTGGTTAAACTTGGGCCGGAGGAAAGTTTCTAACATGTGACAGTAGCAATTGGAATTAACCGTTACTGCCTGGCCATCTTCTTCAAAAAAGTACGGACCCCACACCAAATTCGGCAACGCCAAACCAAACAGTAACATGAGGGCTGTGAAGTGGTCACTGGTGAAGTTCTCGAGGGTTACCTTCAGCCCAGTACCGAAAATTTTGCTTATTTACAGTGCCTGCCAAGTGGGAGTGAGCCTCGTCAGAAAAAATCACAACAGCTGTAGGGGGAATGTTCTGAAGAATGTCTTCTCACAAAGCTCTGCGAGTTTCAAAATCTCTTATGCTTAGTTCTTGTGTAACCATCATTTTGTAGGGATGCATGTTGAGATTGCTGTGCAGGATTCTTCTTACACTTCGATCAGACAGGCCCAGGGAAGCTGCGTGTTTCACTGCTGAACGCTTTGGAGATTGCAGGACGGAAGCTCTCACACGTGCCACATTGTCCGGCGTTGTTACGGTCCGAGATCGGCAAAGAGAGTTTCTTTTTAATGCTGAACCTGTTGCTCTAAAGTTCGATACCCAAACATGAATTGATTTTCTATCCGGAACATACTCATGTCGGCCAAGTGCGAACCGAATATGAAATGCACGCTGTGTAGTAATCACAGAACCACCATTACGAATAAATTCCTCCATAACAAAAGCGCGATGCTCACCAAGCCAAGCCATTGCGCTCACTGAAAACGGCACGTACACCACTATCGATCGATACCCCCTCCACAGCCATACCCCCACCACCGCTCGTCCAGTGGCCTCTCCAAATGGGGGAGGTCTTTATGCCGGACCCTGTACATATGCAAGTACAGTAACTTTATTTAATAATAATAATTTAAAAGTTACTTATAGTGAATATGACACAATACACTATAAAATGGCACCGCACTGTAAATCATAGTTTCTACATTACTGGAACAGTCCTATTGCTTGTTCGTACAGTAATCAATCATAGTTTTTTGCCTAAGCTTTGAAGCTTGTTTGCTGGCTACCCGGTCTCGAAGTAGTTTCATTGTTAGAAGTTCTGCAGGGGAAGTTTCAATGTTTACATTTATGTTTGTTACTTTATATATACAGTATATGAACTTAATACTTTATGTTCGAAAATCCGAACAAATCGATAATTCGGAGTACCCCTTATTCCAATTGGTTCTGATTATTGGCTTTCTACTTTATATCATGTGGAATCGCTTGTCTACGCTATTAAATATAGATTATAGCGACAGGAAAATGCTTTTGTGTATTTTTAAAATTTACTAAAAATTGTTTTGGATAAACGAGTTTTTAGTGTAATTGTAATATAAAAAGGCGTATGATTGAATGTATTTTTCCTGTGTGTGTGTTTTCTTTTTAAATGTGTAATATTGTTTGAGAATTTTTCGTGATAATTTGAAACTTTCTATGGTTTCAAGTTTTATTTTTTGTATTCTACATTAAAAAAGTCTGTTGTCCTTGTTATCAAAACCATTGTCGTCATCAATATCATCACTGTCACATCATGTATGACAATATATAATTTTAAAAATATATTGCAGAAAGATACATAAATAAAACAACTGTGAAGTTATTTATAGTTTAGTGTATAGTGCATTATAATTATAATTATAGTGCGTAGTGACTATATAATTGAGCGATTATAAAAAAAGGAGGTTTCATTTCAATAAATTTATAGACCTACATGTGTTTGTATATAAACATGCATATGTTTTTTGTCTATATTGTGTGCGTATACATCGTGCCTGTGTAAATGTCTGGTTTTATTTTTATCCAAATTTTTCCTCACTAGTTAATTTTTTGGATCATTGCTACAAGAAATAAAGTCTCGATACGAACTGTATTTTCTCTTTGCATTCTGTGTTTATCGCGTTCTTTTACGAAACACAATTTCATGTGTGTATCAGTACAAACAGCATAAACGGTAATATATTTTAGCCCAAAATTAATATCATGTACTTTGTTAGTATATTTCTGCTTAATTATGGATACATTTGGTGTCAAGCTGTGTTGTCTCCGTGTCTGTTAATCGTTTCATACATTGTTATGTCTGGCCTTTTCCATTACGTTATTCACTTTCCCTTTCATCTCGTTTGGTTTACTCATCAGAATGAGATTGTCAAACCCTTAAATGTTTGTTCAGAGTTAGTATGACAAATTACCTGTCATAAACATTTATTGGCTTTTAAGTCGGGCTTCTGTTCTAATGTTAATAGGCTTGTTTTTGTGTTACTATGTTATTACAGAGAGCCTTGAGAAAATTATAAAGTTTAGGTTTTACACCATATGAATTGTAATTTACAGTTTCTCAAGGGAGATAAAGTTTTGTGTAGTCTTACAAGAATTGTGGTAAATAAAAAATTTTAAGTTCAGATTTACACATAATGGTCATAAGGTATATAACTTGAGGGGAGAGGGTTAGTTTTTCTGTTATATAACTGGTATGCTCCCTGAGCTGCAGAACTCGCTCAGTATTTTGAACAAAGTACATTTATTATCAGATAAATTTTGATATCAGAGTATTTTTAAATTATGGAAATACAAAATTCCTGATTACTCCAATGTTTCTTTAGTAACATAACAATTGTAGTTCACACAATCATATAATAAACATTAACAATTATTCAGAACATTTGGATTCGGGTTATTCGGGTTAATTCCTTTAGTCTCACACTCTGCTGGATTTTCACAATTAAAATTTTTTATCTCTTTTCTAGGGCCTAGGGTTTTCCAAAGTTTTGAAATTTGTAAAACTTTTAACACTACATTCAGATTTTAGTTAAAGTTCCCTTTAATTTGATATATGAATGTGTGCGAGTTCGTTAAAATTTTCACACACTCATAAATAAAGTATCCTGATAAGAAGATCTTAATAATCCACTGTAGAAACGTAGATGAAATATCTATAAATGAAGAGGCTAGTTGAACGGGATGCATGCAAAACATTATTTGATTCTGTTTGAATGTGGGGCAGTTTTATCGTTCGTCATAGAAAACAGTTAACAGTTACTCTTGTTAAAACATAAAATGTGGCAGGTAAACTACCCCTTTCCCTTAACCGATCTTCACCAAAATCAATAGGCCTTCAGTCCTTTACAATTCAGGAACGTATGCAAAAAAATATTTGATTCTGTTTGAATTTGCGGTTGTTATCATTTGCCATAGAAAAAAATTACCCTTGTTAAAACATAAAACGTGGCAGGTAAACTACCCCTTTCCCTTAACCGATCTTCACCAAAAACAATAGGTCTTGAGTACTCTACAATTCAGAGCTGTATGCAAAAAATTATTTGATTCTGTTTGAATTTGCGGTTCTTATCGTTTGCCATAGAAAAAAAATCTACACACATAGACACTTTTCGAAAAATGACTTTTTTTCATGTTTTGAGGGTAGTACAATCAGAATCTGCAATTATCTTGAACACGTTTTTTTTGCCATCACCATACTTCCATTTCCTTATGGAACTTAGAAGTAAAATCTGAATGAGTTAATTACTTCCATGTTCCATAAGGAAATGGAAGTATGGTCATGGCGAAAAAAATTGTGTTCGAGATAGCGGCTGTTTCTGATTGTACTACTCTCAAAACATGAAAAGAAAAGTCATTTTTCGAAAAGTGTGTGTGTGTGTGTGTGTGTGTGTGTGTGTGTGTGTGTGTGTGTGTGTGTGTGTGTGTGTGTGTGTAGAATTTTTTCTATGGCAAGCGATAACAGCTGCAAATTCAAACAGAATCATATACTTTTATGCATACATCCCTGAATTGTAGAGGACTCAAGGCCTATTGTTTTTGGCGAAGATCGGTTAAGGGAAAGGGGTAGTTTACCTGCAACATTTTATGTTTTAACAATGGTAATTGTTTCTATGACGGACTATAACTGCCGGACATTCAAACAGAATCAAATAATTTTTTGCATACTTTCCTGAATTGTAGAGGATGCAAGGTTGATTTTGGTGAAGATCAGTTAATGGACAGGGGTAGTTTACCTGCAACGTTTTACGTTTTAACGAGGGTAATTTTTTCTATGATGAACGATAACTGCTGCACATTCAAACGGAATCAAATAATTTTTTGCATTGCAACGATACGTTTAGCATAAGTATATGTATCAACCCCTGACTGAGGTACGATAACATACGAACGCACATATGAGATATATAAGATGTAAATAATAAAAATAATGTAATAATTAAGCGTTAGGTATAAGAGATAATAAAAGAAATAAACGTAGTATTTAATTTTAAAGAAATAAATATTTGTAAGTGAGCCTGCATATGGAATTAAAAGCTTAGTTGGTTTTTAAACGCAGTGAAAGGGAGAAACCAACACGTCCGGACTGGCAAGGGTGATGTCATAAGGACAGGCCCCCGCGTGTGTATCAGTCTTACGTGTGTAAATGAAAGACAGGTTGAATTATGCATACGATTGTAGAAAATTTTACACAGTTTTTTAACTACTGAACGAAAACCAGAAGTCACACGAATCAGCGACATATGTAAAAACATAGCTGGCGCCTGGCGCTACAATTGAAGATAAGTAGTCAATGATCGTGGGAACCGTTCAGCCACCGTGTGAAATTTTGCCATAACTGCCATAGTTTACACACCTTAATATTCCTAATTTGCATAAATAAAGTTTAATAATGTACCTAACGATGTCTGAAATAATATTTATAAAAAATTGTGCGCTTCATAGAAAGACGCGTAGGTTGTAATTAGCAATTAAATCGACGCGCGGACCTGTTCAGTTTTGTCCAAACAGTTTCCATCAGGAATGGAACGACGGCAGCAGTATAAAACCCCAGCGAATGACACACACTTTCTCACTCAGACTCAGATAAAGCTCAGAAAAACTCAGATCAGTACGTGAAAGCCACGCACTCGCAACCACGAATTTTACAAAGGCAAGTAATGTTTTTAAACTGTATTACATAACTTGAAGTGCGATGGAACCGGCACTACGTTGGTAAGAGTATTAGTGATACACGATTTATTTTAAAAGACTATAATATCGTAATCTACAAGAAGTTGTAACGTCGATGAACTTCAAGAAGTACACATAGAACTTCGAGACATACACGAAGGACAAGACGAGAAGAGGAGAGGAACCAGAGCAAAATACGAGGACGCAGGGACAGCCACATGCAGCTACATCCAGCCGTACATCATCACGACGAGAGGTCCACGTCAGAACTCAGCATCCAGTAGACGGTGAGAGTACATTCAACGACGCAGAGACAGAGAAGGTGATACCGAAGAGGATCAACAAACTCGAGAGTCCGGATGACGGTAACGACACAGTTAAATGGTTGCAGAATTATGCAAGTGAAGTCAGACATTTATTTAATATTATAAATGACCCTGAGGTCTATCGAAAGAAGCTCTAGATTCCATATACAAGTTTATATAAACATTAGTATATTTTATTTGTCATAATGAAGAATCAATAAGTTCAAAGAACAATTGATAACAGAAAATATAAATTTATTAATATCATAAATAAAGGGTCAGTATAGAACTATATTTTATTATATTTTATATTTGCTTAGATAATTAAATTCAAGTAGGAGAGTTACTTAAATTGAAGATTGTTAATTAATTGAGACATTAATGATATAATAAATTCAAGTAATAAAATGGTCTCTATTAGTATTTTTAATAAATGTTTAATTAATTAATTTTTTTTATATTAAGTGGTATATAATAAAAACCACATTTGCTGAGAAGTTGAATAGTCAATTTTAGACGTGTTAATCACGTATTATATTAATATATGTGTTATGTATTATATGTCTGTGTAAATATTTCAGGTCATATATGTTTTATGTTTGAGTATAATATGTCTTAGAATATAAGAGATACGATTTTAAACACGTTATAATTACATTATATTTGTATCGAATATAAGGGTTCAAATAGTAATTAACCCACACAAAATAATAAATAATATGATAATTTGAATTTTTTAAATAATAAATCAAATGAATATGATTTTATTAACACAGTCGTACTAATTTCACAACCAGTACTAAATCCTCTGTACTCTTTACTTGTATTAAAATTATATAACGATATTCACGTGCTTATCCACACTCAATCAACGACCAAAGCCTGCGACCCAGCCGGGGAACATCAAGGTAAATACTGCAGAAGAAGAGTATACCTTCGAGACATGGGTAAGTGCGCACAAATGAGTAAGAGCATATGTGCAAAAGTAAGTGTCAAGATATATAGTCATAGCATACTTTCCTGAATTGTAAAAGACTCGAGGCCTATTGATTTTGGTGAAGATCGGTTATGGTGAAAGGGTAGTTTACCTGCAACGTTTTATGTTTTAACAAAAGTAAAGTACTTAATTTTGATGAATAAAGTATCTTGAGAAGAAGATCATAATAATCCACTGTAGAAAGGTAGATGAAATATCTATAAATGAAGAGGCTAGTTGAACGGGGTGGGGGTAATTTTCTATAAATGAAAATTATAGTTGAAGGGGGAGGGGATAATTTTTTATATGTATACTACGTTATCGGTAACAAAGAAGTAGTTTGTTGTTAAAATTCCTTCCCGGGCTGTTTGGCTGTAGCCCAATGTTTTCTGCAAAACCAGACGTTTCGGCAGTGCCATCGACTCATCATCAGTGAAAATCGAGTGCGATAACGTGAGGTGGTATACGTTAGTGGCCATGGTACTGTGGTTAAGGCTGAAGCAGTAATTAGAAAGAAGTAGTTTCTATGGAAATATTTCATTTCGAACATGATTTTAAATATAAATCTTAGAACATGGAAGTCATGTATGGTTGTCCATACCGATATTTTTGGATTTTGCGAGTCGTATACTTCTCACTGTTCTTTGGACCACTGATTATCTCTTGCAACAGTGGATTGTATTTACTCAATAGATCAATAATTGCCAAAACGTTTCCACTATTGGGCTGGTCAATGTTATCTTTATCATCTCTACAATTAAAGTTGAAGCTGCCAATGTCAGAGTAACATTTACAACCGGCTCCAGAACTTTTACCCATTTCTTAGTTGTCTTTTATAGCCCTTAATGAATAGTGATATAGACCTGTACGGTGGCCTCATTGCTTTATTAAGTGAAATCACTTATCTGTCGTGCAGTTAACCAAATAATGTATATAAAAAGAAATGTATTTGTTTCTGATGTTAAATTTGGGGGACATTTTAGTTTGGATTTAATTTGGTTTTACTTAAGTTCAGTGGGTTTTACTCTTAAAAAAAAAATAAGGGATAATTTTGCGCAGGCTCCTCTAGTCCACATCCCCCCCACCACCACATTGCGGACCCAGCTGTTACGGCACTGGCAAATACTGTTAAATAGTAAATAAAATCTTAAAATTTCAAGAATTTTGTGTCCTGCAGAACAGATTAAAAAATGAGAGGCCGTGCATGAGTTGTGAATTGTGAGTAGTTTTTGTTGTGTATAATCTGTGACCAAGTGATGAATATATAATATAAAGAATGACGTATAAATTATGAATAAGAAATGCACTGATAATAACCATAATAATAAATAATCTAATATAAATAATTAATAATAATTATAACATGAATATAGTATACACAGATGTCATGGGAAAACTATCAGCCAAGTTTGACAGTAGGTAAGTTATAAAATCTACATTGTGTGTGTGTGTGTGTGTGTTCACACCTTGATTATTAATATACGTATGTTAATTACTATTGTTCTCTTCAAGCATAGTATGGTTATTTTAGTCAAAACGTTGCTTACTGGTGCCTTTTTAATCTGCTTTTCCTTATTGTAGTTTTCTCTGATGGATCGACGATTTACTGTAATTGATTGTGACAGTGTAGGTATAGAAATCTTTGTTGTAGTAAGAAGTAAGAGTTTTAAAATAAAGAGGCTGTTGACACAAGCCAAACCAGTTAAAACACCAGCCATACCATATTTGGTGAGTATGCTGTCTGAGTTGGCCTGTGTCGTTGTTCCACAATAGAGACTCCTCAATCACCGGCTCTTGTTGCTCAAGTAATTAGAGGCTAACCTGAAAATTATTATTTGCATAAATAAATACGCGGCATTGTGTTTGATGACTCATTCATCTCCATACATGGTGTATTCCACGTACTAAAATACTACATAGACAGTTATAAGTATACAAACGTAATTGACAGAACCCTGAACTGTTTCTGTTTGCAGTTGTGTGATTAATTGTTTTATTATTATGTTTATGTGGTGAATAACTTTGTAAAACATGTAACTGAAGGTAAAAGCAATCAGACTTTGTAGGCCTTTAAACAGGAAATATTCACAGTTCAACTCATGATTGAACCAAACCTGGTTCATAAGTGAAAGGGAGGGGTCGTTTCAGAGTCAAAACAGAAACTGATACATGAAGTATATTCAAAATTTTTGAATACCACAAATATTACAAAGTATCAAATAACAATGTTTTTAATTCTTTGTAAAACCCAACATACTGACTAGCCATTGTGTATAAGTTACAAATTGGAAATTATTTATTTTATTTAATCAATAAAATATATCAGTTAATTAAGTACATTCTGTCAGTTTTCTATTAAAATACAACTGAATCATTGACATATAACTGTTCACCAGTAGAACTCTTGTGATTCGGGATTATCTGCTAAACACAAGTTTACGCCGCTGTTCCTTATTTCTAGCCAATACGTTTGCCTCACTTCACTTATTCCCAATCTCTCTCGATTATTCCCCACAATGTTTTCTTGGTCTTCCTCTCTTTCTCTTTATCCTATCTTGCTCTCCCATATTCTCTTTGTGAGTGTCTGTCCATGGACGACACGGTGTATACTGTTCAAGTAGCGAATGCACAAATCAGTTTTTATTGTTTATATGTGTTTGGCTTTAATTAATAAATTTAATTTTTTGAGAATCTCTTATGTCTAATGATGGAACGGTCATTCTGAACACATCACATAGCTACTAGAAGTCACAAGAAGGAACTGAAGTAAGATAATACTGTATAATAATTATATATTTTGCACCAATAGAATGATCTCTGACAATGAAGAGTGTCTTTCTACACATTTCTCAGCTAACCAGTCAGGTGTGCGTTTCTGCCAAGGCCGCACTCAAGTATTCTCTACAGTTTTTTAACGCATATAAATGGAACATTAGTCTGAAACCTGTCAGGCTATAAATGGGCAACAACTGCTGCATAGTTAGTCAATTTACATTGGCGATTTACTTAGTCTCAAGTGGTTATTAGTGAAAAAATGATTATTGTTTGGAACTCTATTACCTGACATTATTATTCCGTGGACAAATTAACTTGAATTGTTGTACGAGACTATGTTGTTGATTGCAAACTGTTATTTGTGATTAATTAAAGCAGGTAAATTGTCGATGACTTAAAAACAGTAATTGTCGGTGACTTCAACAGCAAACATCACACTTGGAACAGTGGCTCATCAAATCGAATTTGAAAGATCCTCTATGAATGGCTGTTAGGAAGCAACCAAATTCTATTGAATAAAAATCACACAGCCACGTTCCAATCCGCCTCAACAGGTACACTCAGTACCCTGGATTTATCGATAGTCACTCCAGGTATGTGGGGGTGACACATAATCTATTTAACTCGACGCGGGTAACACTCAGATAAGGAATAACAGCACAGTACACAGCAGGTATAAAATGAAGAAAGCGGACTGGGATTCCTTCAAAGATGAAACAACAAAAATTCCAACTCAAGACATAGCTACGTTGGAGGAAATAGAAACAATTATCATTAACGCAGCCGACAAAAGTATCCCAAAACAGTCAGGAAAAGCCAAGCACAAGTACATGAATAGCTGGTGGAACAACGAGCTTCAGGAGCTAAGAGGAGCGCGTAATAACGCTCGGAAAAAAATGGAAGAAAACAAGAATAGCTGTAAACTGAAGTCAGTTCAACAAATGCAATGCCATGCTCCGCAAAGCTATTCTTGAGGCTAAGGGAGGGTCATGGAGGGAGTTCGTCAGCTCCATGAACACAAACACCCCTTCAAGTACAGTATGGAAAAAGTTCAGAGCAACAAATGGAGAATCCTCAAAAACGATAAATGCAATTAGTCAACCTAACGGGAATCTCCTCCTGGACGATGATTTAAAAGCGGAAGCCTTCAGCAAATTCCTCTCGGATAGGTCGGGTCGCAAGATTTCATGGCCAAAACAGTTAAGCCGGGATGAGCAATTCCTGTCTTGCTGAATGGAACATCTCTATAGGTGCGCGGACCCCGATGATGTCCCTTTCACACTGGCGGAGCTAACAGATGGTGTGGGAAAGCTTAAATGCTCAGCTCCAGGTTCGGACAACATCCACAACGAAATGTTGAGTAACTGTTCCCCCAAAATGTTGACGAAGATCTTGGACCTATTTAACGATATCTGGAAGACAGGTGAAATCCCTCAAAAATGGAAAACGGCCAGAGTTATTCCCTTATTAAAACCTGGAAAGGACGAATCGAAATTGGCCTCCTACAGACCCATCTCATTAACTTCTTGTTTTGGGAAATTAATGGAGTGCCTAGTCAACAAAAGGTTGACTTGGAGGTTGGAGTCTCAAAACCTTTTGGACAAATATCAGTTTGGATTTCGGCCTCAATGAAGTACCACGGACGCCCTGCTATACTTCACAAATAAAGGTTACGAAGGCTTTGAATGCAGGAAGTCCACGGTTGCGGTCATGATTGACTTTGAAGCCGCGTTCGACAAAATACCACATGCCACAGTCATCCTACAGTGTATGAAAATTGGGATTAGGGGAAGATTATTGCAGTTCATAGTAAAATTTCTTGAAAACCGCCAAATAGAAACTGTAGTAAATGACACAAACTCTTCGAGCCACAGAATAGAGAATGAAATACCACAGGGCGGAATAATCTGACCGTCGCTTTTCAACATTGCCTTACAAGATATCTCAAATGAACTTCCACCTGATGTACACAGTGTTACTTTTGCGGATGATAAAACCATTTGGGCGACGGATACCAACCACGAGAAAGCAACGGAATCCATTCAGCTAGCCCTCAATGTTATAAGCAGGTGGTGTCAAAAATGGTCTTTTAAAGATTTCAACCCAGAAAACTGAATGCGCATTTTTCACCAGACGTAATAAGCTCGCAAACTATGTGCCTCTCCTTACCCTTCAAGACGAAATACTTCAGCATAACAGAAATCCAAAACTGTTGGGGTTGGTTCTTGATCCAAAACTTCGGTGGTCAGCACACGTGGAATATGTAATAAAGGCATGTACCCCAAGATTGAACGCATTGAAAGCGGTAGCCAGTCGCAACTGGGGCGCTGACACTTCAACACTGAAAATGTTTTATCTTGCATTCGTGAGGTCGAAGGCTGTTTACTGTTGTGAAGTTTGGGGTTCAGCTGCAAAAACCCACATAAACAAAATTCAGGCGATCCAGTCAGTGCCACTACGTCTTTGCCTGGGTTGTACAAAAACCACCGCGACAGCTGCTATGCAAGTTGACTTAGGTGTTGAGCCGATCGAAATGTACATTAGAAGACAAATGTGGACAAAGCTTTTGAAAGTCAATACATTACCAATAACTCACCCATTATACAACTTATGTGCCAATCAGATAAGCATTAAAAATTCGTTCAACTATCAAACGAACATACTGTCAACAACGTTATCGTATAATGTGCCGGAGCAAATTCCACCTGTGTACGATGAACCGCCACGTAGCTGGCCGGGAATAAAAGCGATTGTGGATCTTCCACACAAATTCGGCAAAATGAGTCATCCAGATAGACTTAGAGCAGAAACACTAGAGATGATTGACGAGCAGTATAAAAATCATACGAAGATCTTCACAGATGGATCAGTGGACATCGAAAGCGGGAAGTCAGGTGCAGGGTATTTCAACCAGAGTAATGGCGAACGGTACTATATTCCGGCTAACGCACAGTCCAGTATGGACGCCGAATTATTGGCTATAAATGCGGCATTAACCCGCTGTCTTTCCATTGAGCAAAGCTCATCTGTATCTTGACTGACTCCAAATCATCATTAGAAGCGCTATCAAAATCTGGCACGAGTGCATACTTCTTTCGTATTAATGAAATAAGGAAACTATTCCTCCAGCTACATAACGAAGGAAAAATGATTACCCTTCAATGGGTTCCATCCCACTGTGTAGTCCCTGGAAATGAAATAGCAGATGGGATCGCAAGGGAAGCGTGCACAATGTATTAACTAACCTAAAGAAGTTCTCCCTGCTGCAGTGCAGAAGCTCGGGTGACCGACACTTCAGGAGCTCTTGGGAGGACAGTTGGAAATCAGCAACCACAGGTCGCAACTTATACCAAATACAACCTGTGCCGGCCAAGGGAGTAGCGTGTCTGATAGCTGCTTTTGTTGCGAGGGCACGTACCGGCCATATCGTTACCCAAGAGTATCTCTTTAGATTCAATCTCACGGATACGCCACCAATGCTTATTGCGTGAAGACGGAGAGGAGAACCTTGAACATATACTTATAAAATGTCATTACCCGATTGCCGCAAGGGATATCTTAAGGATGCAAGTGTCGGGATGGCAAGAAATCATGAGCAATAAGAAGTACTGGGCTATCGCTTCTATAATCTACCATGTACATCGGGCTATCGGCTACAGTTGAAGCTGGACACCTGTAGGCAGAAGTAAGTAAGTAAGTAAGCAGGTAATTAGTGATTCCATTGGTGTCTGTATTTTGTTTCCACTGTACCATACGACGATCAGTTAGACCGTCCTGACAATAATTTTTTTTTTTTAATCCAGACCAGCCCCTGCCAGATTTGTTGAGAAAATCACGTGTCTACTAAATCTACTATAGTCTTTTAGTTCATGTGACTGACAGACTTCGAAGAAATGCTTCCATTTTTTGTTCACCGCCTTCTCCCCATGACATGCCACTATCTAGCCACTTTGATTCCTTCTCATACAGTATTTAAAATCTCACTACTGCTGTGTAAGGATTTTAGCAGCGTTGTCGATTTGTCATAAAATTGTGTATATACCATACCATAAAAAAATAAAAAAGAACAGTAAATTGGAATTTTGTGATTAAAACATTGTGTAGTGTGTAGTACGCATATGTATGGTAGTATGGAGTATGGTAGTACAAACAGTTCATGAGGTAGTATGGTGGATCCCAAGTAATAGATAATGTCAGAGTGTTTCTCAGATAAGAGTATTTAATAACATTCAGTGTTTATTTAGCGTTGACAGATTGTAAAATTGTAGTAGCTTTTGCTGGGAATAAAGGTGTCATGTAATGTGTCTGATATAAGTGTGTTGAAGGTCAGATCGTTGGTATACAATGTTGGTAACGTAACTGAATGTATGTATTTATTCAGCACCATGTTCTACAAATCATGATTATTAAAACAAAAACTCAAAATGCAAAAAACCTTGTACATTGCTATAGGATGAAAATCGTTCATCGAGAGCAATAATTCATTAATTATTTGACATTTCCTTAACTACAGTAATACAGTAATATAATTGTGTTAGTGTGTTACTATTGTTAGGTTAAATATAATAAAATAGTCCTTTTTTTTTACCACTTTAGCAGTCTAAGGCTAGGCAGGATTGGCTGCCTCGTAAGAGCCATTTTGTATACAAGGAAGTTTGTGTTTGGCAAGAACTACACTTCATCCACCTATTGTAATTCCCCGTATGTTATCCCATATATTTGTACCGGTTGGGTTGATCTTGCTGATCAAAAAGAAATTGGTTTTATGGTGCACCTGAAAATTTATCTGGGACCTCTATACTGTACTGGTAGCCAGTCACCACTTGTCTGCTAAGTCCAATAAAGACTTCAACAAGTCTGAAAATGAAAAAGTGATTGCAACGGCGGTCATGTTCTTCTAAAGTCAGAATGAGGAAACTGATTTATAGAAAACAAGTGCCACATGATTTGCTTCTTTTAAAGATTGTCTTTAAGTAAAATAAATCTAAAAAAAAAAAAAAAAAAAAAATGGTGGACCAGGATTTAAAAATTTTTTGGTGTCATATAACTAAAAAATAAAAATGGCAATCTGTGTGCTATCATTCTGTTATACTTTTTTTAATATTATATATTAAGAACATTTTGCAAATAAAAAGACACATTTTGACATTTGTTTCAATAAAACTGGTCGAATTGCTCTGAAACATAGGAGTCAAAACAAACATTCCAAGACTATAAAACTTTATCCTTCCAACTTAGTCAGGTAAACATAATTGTAAAGTTCACAGCCAGTGATGGTCGGTAAATGAAAATGAATGGATTGGTACCTGATTCTTCACCAGAATCAGTCCCTAGAAATCGCCTAAAAATCAGTCGAGATGTTTACTCTCTGTGAGTACACAAAGAAACAATTTCCTTGTGAAAATATTATGTTCTCTTGTGTGATCGTAGTCAGGTAAAAGAAATGTTATTAAATAAAGGACTGTGAGATCATTCTATGTAACTAAAACCTATTTAAAAATTGAGACATTAGTGTATAAACATGTGACTAATGTTTCAACAGTTTGCAGTTATCAGAAAAATAAATTTAGACTGCACATAAGAATTTATCTGGCAACGAAACGTATATATATTTTAATTACGCATATACCATATCAAATATGTATCGTGACTTTTTTTTTACTAATCAGTCTTTATAATAACATAATCATTTGCTAATTTTTATTATGTAAGCAAATGCTTAATTTAATCCATAAAAAATTTCCTAGATGTTTGTTGTTTTTCTTCTTCTGGTATCACAAGCAGTGTGGGTCTTAGCTTCTCATTGCCTTTCCTCCATTCCGTCCTCTCACCATACTGCCTTCTCCAGCCTCGCACACTCATACTTCTCAAATCATTCACTAAGTCATCTGTCTACAGGTTCCCAGTATATGATTCTTTTAGTTGTTCTGCTATCATGCATCCGTCTTACGTGACCCACCCATTCTAATCTCTACTCCTTATAAACCAGACTATGTCAGCATTGTGTATTAATTGATCCAGTTCATAATTCATTCGTATGCTGCAGGCCCCATTTCAGTTTGCCCAGGCCCAAAGAATTTTTTGCAAAATTTTACCCTCAAATATTCCGTAAATGTTGTTAGGTTTATTATTTGTTTGACTCAAGTCATTTTATGTGCTAATATTAACATTTACGTGAAGTGTGTGTGAGTGTGTGTGTGCACGCGCACACGTACATATGCGTAAGTGCAGCGTGTATATGTATGTTGTTTGCCAGTTTGCGTCATATTTTAGTATGTACTGCCTGATCTGGCTATGTGTGCCTTAGTAGTAGGATGGCCAGTAACAAATTGATTCTAGGGTGATTCAGTTTAGTTTATTTTCCATTTGGGATACTCTTGCTCAAACTGTAGCCCTACTAATGTTTTTGTTTCTGTTCTTTCTCTAACACAAGCAGTGTATGTATCTAGTTCTAATTTGAACTGGTTGTTTTACTATATCAGAATTAATTATCAGTACATTCTTTTTAAACCACCAATGATATTTACAACAAATTCAGTTACACGTATTTGTAAATTGCTATAATAAGCCTTGTTGTCAACATCAGTACAACCTTTAATGTGTTTTACTAATGCAATGTATCAGACAGATTTTAATTTATTTTCAAATAACTTGTTTTGAATTTATATTCTTAAAAGTGCTTGTGTGTTTATTTCAAATAATTCTCGTACGCTTTTACTGTAAATGCGTCTCTTGGAGAAGGCACAAGAAGTAAACCATGCAAAAAAGAAACGGAAATATGAAAATGCGCAGAGAAATGAAACGCTGATGTATAAGAGTTCATTAACTTCCCACGGTGAGCAGTAGGCTGTGATACAAACATATTGTTAGTCTATCTCAAGCTTTATACGTAGCACAGAAGTTGCTTAAATAAAAATGCCATTTTTGTTAGTTTTGCATTAAAAGTTACATCATATTAAAAGTATATAATGTAACCTTCATAAGTATCTGAAATAGAAAGAAACTTATGAAATTATGGTTGACTGACTGACAGTGGATGGTGAGTAAAAATAAAACACGATTAGTGTTTTGACATGCCTGTATACAAGAGTACATAAGAGTTAATGTAGATCCAGAAGAAACTATTATGTTATTAGTCTGTGCGAAAATGCCAGTTGTCAATACCACCACCACCACCACCACCACCACCACCACCACCACCACCACAAACAACTTGGATAATTTTCCAGTTAAAATTAAATTAGTGTTGAAAGAAATTCATAATATATGTTAAGGGGACCATGTACCCGAAATTTTTTAAAAATTTCACTTTTTCTGTTTTTCAAATTTTCAGAAACTACAGTTAATTCTGAAAAAAAATGATATAAAATTTGTTTACCTATGAGAAATAAAAGTTACAAAAATAAATAATTAAAAAGTACACAATTTTGTGTTGAGCGCTTGCATTTTCAGGCTTGGAAACTTTTAATATATTTGTTTTTTTTTCACATACAAAAGGGAATTTTTGTGTTATAGGTTAGGTTGGCTACTCTGTCATTATTACAGGTGAGGAATACAAACATGAGCATTCACTGCCTTTACCTGAGCTTCATAAAATAAAACATATTCAGGGACCTAAGCAATGAAACTTTACTGAGCAAGTGCCTTTTTGGTAAAACACAAAACCCGAATGAATCGTTCAATGCCCTAATTTGAAAAGGTTACCAAAGACAATTTATGTTGGGATAAATACAATTAAATTGGGAGTGTATGATGCAGTGCTTGCTTTCAACAGCGGAGCTTACAGCAAATGTACTGTGATGGGGAAACTGGGACTGAAAGTAAGTAAGTCTTGTCGGGCACGGTTGAGACGAATCGATGAGAGGAGAGTAAAAGAAGCTGATAAGAAAATGACAGAGCAAAGTAAGGTAGAAGGTAAAATAAAAAGGCAAGAAAACAAGAAGAAATCAGAAGAAAATGAGGAAGACCCACAGTACGGCGCAGGACTATTTTAAATGTAGCTTTGTTGTGTAACTATGGTAACATTGACAATAAAGTAAGTTTTCTCAAAAAATGACTACCATATTTATGTACCTTTTTCTCAGCTTCTGTAAAAGATAGAAACACGATTCTTTTTTTAAGTTGTAGGGCTAATTACAGTGTATCTACTGAACCTCAAAAACAGAAGAAGAAAGTAACCGAAAAATTATAAAAAATTATTAACTCTTTAAAAAAATTAAAATATTTAGACAATTTTTCAAAAAATTAATTAAATAAATGTGAGATAATAAAACGTAATTTTTTTGGTTCAGATGGTTAAAATACCTTCCCAGAATATGCTGACCAAACCTCAAGTTTGTACCGTGAACAGGTTTTGAGAAAAAGGTACATAAAGTTGATTAATTTAACATGGGGAAGATAGGCGGGTACATGGTCCCCTTAAGTAGTGAGGCATGTATTTTTTCTGTATTCAATGCTTGGTTTACAAAAAGTGCTTAAAATACCCCCCCCCCCCCATCAGCAAGCATAATTTTTCTAATAGGTCTGGCTATCATGGGAAGATAGTTTAGCACATTAAATATAAAATGGTAAATACGTTTTTACTTTACAATTTTTATCACTGAGCAGATTCGCATTGAAATCATAAAATGTAATATTCAACTGTGTCTGATATAATTTACTTAAATAACAGGGCAGTATGTGAAGTGCTGATTAATAAAAACCTTAAATTCAAACAATAAATTGTTTGTAAAACATATAAAAACAGCACTGGCACAGCTGTGAATTCTGTGGCTCAATTACTGATAAGATCAGCAATGAGTAGACTTGTATATTTTTGTCAGCATGTGAGTGTTAGACTGACATAATGGACAAGCATGGGAGAGGTGAAAGTCACTCAGATGATAGAACTGATCTTGGTAAATCGCTTACTCTTTTGCCTTAGTATTTGGTTGTGATATATGCTTATTCACTCAATTCATTAAGATTTTTCTAATATACCTTA
Organism: Magicicada septendecula; assembly: GCA_034769895.1. NCBI lineage: Eukaryota > Metazoa > Arthropoda > Insecta > Hemiptera > Cicadidae > Magicicada > Magicicada septendecula. The sequence goes on along the minus strand of CM068370.1, from coordinate 461,603,329 downwards.
CTCTCAAAGTAAATACATTAATATTTATCCGTGTCTTTATTTGCTTGGTCATCAGCAAATCTTCTGATGAGTGAATACTCTTATGGCAGTCTACTGATCGTCTTATGGTACAGTGGAAAACAAAATACAAGACACCAAGTAAGTCACTGATCACCAGCTTTAATTATCATAAGTCAACAGTTTGTAATCAACAAGATAGTCTCTTACAACAAATCAAATAAAAATTGTTCACACGCAAAAAAATGACAACTGCTAGAGTCCCGCACAATTATAAAACACATAACACTTTGCCACAATACTTCGAACCCCACTGGAATAAATCACCACTAAAACTCACTGCTAAGCGCAGCTGTCGTTGTTTAAATAGATGGCACAAGTGTTCCAGAATAGTCCATAATACGCGTCAACAATAAAGGAAAACACTACAGTGTAATTGATTGGCGGCCTTGATACAGTGCGCGCAGCCGGCGAAGTCTGGAACAGTCTGGCTAACGCATGTTAAGAATCATGTACGCACACAACATTACAGCCGGATTCCACTGGAATAGCCGAGAAACACGTAGAATGTAATGGCATACACTTTTTCCACATTATGTAACAATACCTTTCCACTGTATGGATTGTCATTCTTCGGCATACTAACTATGTTAGTTATGAATCATTTTTTTGCACTTGTTAGGTTGTGGGCCTACTTCATGATATAGTAACATAGCCAGGATTTGTCATCAGTTGCTTGGAGTTAGCATGATAATAGTGGGGGAGGGGCATGTATATGACAGCACACCTCTGTTGCATTTATGTAATGCGACTTTCCTCATCTCTTAGGCACATTCACAAATCACAAGTAGTCCAGACACACATGTATAATTAGCATATGTGGAAAACATGTAGTAAAAGGTTTTCTAGAATTTACCAGTAATACTCCATTGGGATCTAACCAGTGACAGAAAAGTACTTATGATCCCCCTTGTCTACACTAATGTATCCAAATAAAGTTCGATGCAGTATGTTTGCAATATGCTGTAAAGTTCAGTGGACTAAAAGATTGAAAAGACAAAATAAATACATTGTAAAATTTGCCTGTAATACAACCAGCTTTGCTTCAGTCACACTAGTGAACTCCATGAGCTGCAGAACTATTCACTGTTTTGAATAAAATAAAATATATTTATTTTAACATAAATTTAAATAATAGATAATTTTTCAATTATCAGAAAAAATTAAAAACCCTGTTTGTTCTATAATGTTTTCTTTTTCGTAAAATAACAGTTGTAAAGCATTCATTATTAATGTTTATTATTATTGGTTCATAATACAGTAAACATAAAAATTCCAACTACTGCATTTTTTTAGTGAAATTTACAACACTAATGCCTAAATTAGAAATCATTTAGTCCTATCTTTTAACTTTATGTGTATTACCGTAGATATGTAATATGTGTCTATAGGCCTATATCTAATACTTTTCATAAATATTGCTACGACAGCATAGAACAATCTACGCGTTTATCGAATGCGCCAGAAAGATCTCGACGTAAGCGTGTGGTGTACGTGCTACTAAACGCATTTTGCGAGAATTTTCTCGACTGTGCCAGGCTCCGCTCGGGCGCTTGGACTGTGTCAAGGCCGTAGCAATTTACGTAGTTCGCGAGAGATAAGACGCAGTTTGGAAGCTTCTGGTGTGTGAGCGTAACTATAAATACATCGCGTCGCGGCCTTAGTTTTGAGTTCAATGCGAGATTTTTGACTGTGCGGTCCGAGAGTATTAGTGCGATATATTTACAGAGCGGTTCGAGTTATTACGGTGTACGTTCAAGTAGTTATTAGTGAAGTATTGCGTTTTACATTCGGACGGTATAATTGTAATACAGTTGAGTTTTAATATTAGTGGACATTTTATTGCGTATGAACAATTTCATTTGATTTGTTGTAGACACTGTGTTGTTAATTACGAACTGTTTTACTATAACAATTAAAGGTGTGATTAGTGACTTAATTGGTGTCTTGTACTTATTTTGTTTCCACTGTACCTACGACGATCGAGTAGACCGTCGTAACAGTGGTGTCAGAACTGGGATAGAACGATTAACAGTGGAAGCAGTGGATACTTTGTACGAGACGAGTGTGATTCGTAATTAATCGATAAACAATGGATACCAGTCAGATGATAGAAGCATTCCGAGCAATGCTACAGCAAAATCAGAAACAAGAAAAAGAAGAACGAAGACAGGAAAGGGAAGAAGCAGAAAAACGACAAGACGAAAAACGTAATCGTGAAAATGAAATACCAGAGGGACGAAAAAAAGAATTTAGCCGTCAAGCAGACGACGTTAAGACGTTCGTACAAGAGGATACCACTGCAAAATTTGTCCTGTTACAAGGTGAGCTGAACAAACAAGTTGACAGAATATCTGAAATAGAAAAATCTGTGTCAACTATGAAAACAAGTATTGCTTAGAAGATTCAAAATATCAGAGAAATCAAAGAACGCTATTAACTGAAGTAGGGTCAGTTTTTGCAAAGGCCCCGTCGTTTAATGGAAGCACCCACTGGGCAACTTATTATCGCCAATTTGAAGCTGCCGCTCGCTTAAATAACTGGACGGAAGAAGAGAAAGGCCTCTCACTCGTTCTTGCGTTAAAAGGACCTGCCGCAGAGGTAATACACAAAGTGCCATCTAACAGTCAGAACGTCTATGCCGAATTAACTAAAGCTTTGGAATTACGGTACGGTGACCAGCATTTGTGCGAAGTGTACCGTGAACAACTTAAAGCGAGGCGACAGCGTTCAGAGGAGAGCCTTCAAGAGTTTGAAGCGAATATTGACCGACTGACGAGATTGGCTTATCCCGAAGAATCGGAGGACTTCCGGAAGTGGATTTCTCTCATTATGTTTATTGACGGTATCAGAGATCGTCAGTTACAACAAGTGTTAAGAATGGCTCGGCATGATAATATATCAGACGCTCTTGTTCATGCTCTCCGTTTTGAAGCTGCCAAGTCGGCGACCTACATTAATCAAAGTATGCCATCACGTTGTAGCCAAACGGATCCAATACCACAGTATCGTCATAGCGGACAGCATAAAGAGACGATTCAAAAACAACAGTTTAAGAAGTCAGCAGCACCACAACTATCTTTCAAACCAAAGGACAAAGACAGAAGACCGAAGTGTTACAACTGTGGAAAACGTGGTCATCTACAGGTAGACTGTTGGGAGAAGAAGATACAGAGAGAAGAGACTGATCGCACCAATTGGAGAAGTAAAGGCCCAGAACAGCACACAGTTTCCACGCTACATAAGATCAGTGGAAACTTGATTGTTAGTGGATTTGCGGATGGTAAACCAACATCATTTACAGTTGACACGGGCGCAACAGTGTCCATTGTGCGCCCTGACTTAGTCTGTAACCGCCATCCTCTAATTAGCTCTTGTACAATACAGACTGTGACTGGAAGCCCCGTCAAGGTGCTAGGAAAGGTAGACGTACGTGTACGCCTGGGTCTTCTTGAGTTTAGCCACCAAATGCTCGTTGCAGACATTGTCGTTGAAGTGATTCTTGGCACGGACATTATGAATGCCTACGGATTCGTTGTGGACTTAAGAGAGAATGTCCTGAAAGTTGGCCAAGAGAAGATAAAGCTTTGCATGGCTAAAATGACAGGGTCTACCAACCATTCGATTAAGCGAGTGGCATTAGTCGAAGAAAAATTCAACAAGTCTGGTCAAGAGGAAACCTCCCTGTTGCAAGCGGAAATGGAGGAAGAACTAGCAGAGGAAGTACAAATAAGTATAACGACAAAAGAAGTGATTGGAGAGCCAACTATGGGTGTCGAGACAAAACTCCTGCTTGTTCCTGAGCTGATAGAAGCGGCCAAGGGTAAAGTGGCTGAAGATGAGGTTACGCAAGAGGTTGTTGACGAGAACCAAACAAACTTGGATCAGCCAGTGGTATTTAGGTCATTAGTACATGACGCAACGAGAGTGATTCCAGCGAAGCTAGTGGTTGCGCGAAAGATTCGCATTCCTGGGAACGTGATGTTCGGATCACACGAGACTGAATTCGAAGAACGGGAAAATTATCCTGCGCAAGGATGGCCACCTAGATCGCCTGGTCGAGTATTACTTCGAAGACGCTTTGCCAGTTCGGGACGAACAGGCTTAAGGAGGGGACAGTGCTACGACAGCATAGAACAATCTACGCGTTTATCGAATGCGCCAGAAAGATCTCGACGTAAGCGTGTGGTGTACGTGCTACTAAACGCATTTTGCGAGAATTTTCTCGACTGTGCCAGGCTCCGCTCGGGCGCTCGGACTGTATCAAGGCCGCAGCAATTTACGTAGTTCGCGAGAGATAAGACGCAGTTTGGAAGCTTCTGGTGTGTGAGCGTAACTATAAATACATCGCGTCGCGGCCTTAGTTTTGAGTTCAATGCGAGATTTTTGACTGTGCGGTCCGAGAGTATTAGTGCGATATATTTACAGAGCGGTTCGAGTTATTACGGTGTACGTTCAAGTAGTTATTAGTGAAGTATTGCGTTTTACATTCGGACGGTATAATTGTAATACAGTTGAGTTTTAATATTAGTGGACATTTTATTGCGTATGAACAATTTCATTTGATTTGTTGTAGACACTGTGTTGTTAATTACGAACTGTTTTACTATAACAATTAAAGGTGTGATTAGTGACTTAATTGGTGTCTTGTACTTATTTTGTTTCCACTGTACCTACGACGATCGAGTAGACCGTCGTAACAATATACAAGTCTGCTAACAGTATGTAAAGTGTTTTTTTTCGCACATAGCTTTCAAATGTTTTGAGGGTGGTCCAGAATTTGTATGGGATGTTTGCAGAAATGAATTTTGTTAAATTATTAAAAATACTTAGTTTATATTTTTAATAAAATTCCTCATAATTTGATGACTATTACTTTCTCCTATGGTGGTACAGCCCAAGTCGGGCCCTGTCCTCCGCCTCCAATCTACTGTATCCATTGCAGCCCTCCTCCAGTTTCTTATCCTCACGTCCTTTGCAACTTCATCTTCCCACCTCTTCATTGGTCTGCCTCTAGGTCTCGTTCCCTCCTATGTACCCAGCAGAGCCCTTTTGGGGTTCCTGCCATCCTCCATTCTCATAACATGTCTGGCCCAACGCAATCTTTGCATTCTTATAAATTTTGAGACTGGTATCTCTTTATATATTTGATACAGTTCATTGTTGTATTTCAGTCTCCATGAGCCATTTTCTAGTATTGGGCCTGTAATGCATCTGAGGATTTTCCTTTCAAAGGTGTCTACTATGTCGGCTGTTTTCTGTGTGATTGTCCATTCTTCACACCTGTAGCATAACACTGGTCTGATGACAGTCCTATATATTTTTATTTTTGTTTCCCTGTGCACATCCCCAGGCCTAAATGATGGCAGCAATCCGAAGTATGCCTAGTTAGCCATAGTGGTCCGTCTTTGGATCTCCAGCTCCTCTGATCCACTCTTTGCTAGGTTCACTCTGAGATACATGAAATTGTCCACCACTTCAGTTGTGTCCTCCTCTATCTCAATGTTGTTATGAACCTGGTCCCTTCTTGTTTGGATAAGCATTTGATGACTATTAAAATTTTTGTAAATTCTTGGCTTCCATGTTTTGTCCATGGCATCTCTAAGTTACGAGATTTGTAAGAGTAAATACTACATTTGGATTTCCGTTAAATTCTCTGTGATTTGATATCTGCCATGAATTTTTACAATTTTGTTCAAATTTTTGATGCTGCAGTCATGAAAAAATTACAAAACTGAACACTATTCAGTTCTGGTTATAATTCTCTTTAATTTGATTCCTCACGTTTGGATTTTTCAAATTTTAAACATTTTTACTTCCCATCCCCTATTTTTTGGGGTCAGTCTCAAAAACAGTTGGGGTCTGTGGGGTAAAAGTATTGACAACGCACCAAATTTTATGAAAAGTGGTTGATATATTCAAAAGTTATCGTGAGACATCCACGAACAGGCAGACAGGCAAATGCCTAACAGTCAGTTAAAACTGAGAACATGCTTTGCTCATTCAGTTAACCTTTAATTCACTGGTGCTTTTCCAAGCAGTACATGACTGGATTAAGTGAACTGTACATTATACGTGGATAATTAATTGACAAACTTTTATTAATATACTGCAGACTGTTTATAATATAAAAAAAATTTCTACATGTGTTCATGTATATATATGTAAATGTGTTCGACAGTACCAGTGATCACATCCCACTATTATTACAATAACCAAATGCATGCCTTCAACTAGTACTGCTCTGATAATGAGCTAATTCATTCAAAACCGCTTATTAGGTCATTGGATTGCCGTAAGTGATGTTATCTCCTCCAGCATTGATATGGAGGTATAGACTTTTAGATAGATATGGTCTGTCAGAAGCTCATATTGCACTGTTTACTGTGCATCTTAACAGCAACTTTATCCTAAGTAGTACACAGTTCAACTCTTTGTTGCTTTCATTGATTTAGTTTGAATGGGTGTAGATTCCACCAGAAAGTTTTCTAGCTTCTCTGAAATTTTTGAGATATTAAATGATTGACAAAAATCAAAAACAAAATCCAGTTATACGTATATTCTTTTTAAGTGTAACACAACATACTGTAAAGCATATGATACAGTACCCAGACAAGAAATGTTTGAAGTTCTATCACAATTGGAAATACCGAAAGCCCAAAATCTATATAAAAACAACAACATACAAATTAAAGTAGGTAACACAATTGTCTGTAGGTTAAAATCATCCAAAGGGTTATTGCAAGGCTGCCCAACATCACCCATGCTGTTTAAGATATTTTTAGAATGTGCATTAACCATGTGGAAACAAAAATGCCATGGAGTGGGGATACCGATACGAAACGAACACCTGTACACACTATGCTTCGCCGATGACCAGGCAGTTATAGCCCAGGATGAAGAAGATCTAAGCTACATGGTCAGAAAGCTGAATGAAGAATACACAAAGATGGGATTGGAAATAAACATAAAAAAGACTGAATACTTGGTAATTAGAGATGAAGAAACAACAGATTTAAAAGTAGACGAAAATGTTAAAATTAGAGGTACAGACAAATTCAAGTACCTAGATTCACACTGAGTAAACAAGACGAAATAAAGTAGAAGAAGAAATAAAAAGTAGATTAGGGCAGACTAGAACAGGGATTAGACAGTTACACAGTGTTATATGGGACAAAAATATTAGAAAAAGCACCAAAAAAATGATATATCAGACCATAGTCCAAAGCATTATGATGTATGCAGCAGAAGTATGGGTTATTAACAAAAAGAATGAAAGAAAGATTCCTGCAACAGAGATGGAGTATTGGAGGACGTGCTGTGGAATAACGAGAGCAGCCCGAATAACAAACAAGGAAGTCAGAAGAAGAATGGAAATGGAAAGACGTGTAAGACTGAGAAGATCTTGGAGGGACGAGGTGGATGAATCTATGGAACGTATAGGACGAGGAAGGACAATGGGAACATCGGGAGAATTGGAAAGCCAGGTTGAAGGAAGGGAGACGGCACTAGCTGTAGCAACCCTATTACACACACACAACATACTGAATAAAATTAATGAAAAAATTAGTAAAATGGTAATACAACTTGCTTTGCAACAATTTGACACAGAACGGTAGAAGAGCTCGTGGCCCATACACACAAAAAAAAAAAAAAAATGTCTAGCCACTTGTCACTAGCTAAGCATTTGGACAGGTTTATATATATAATAAAATATAGAACTGTCAGATAGTGTCAGTTTTTACCTTTTCCAATAAGCTGTAGCTGTAATGAATGGATCTCATTGAAGTTTATTGAAACAGCTGTATTTTATTCAGTGTAGTATGAAAGAGTATGCAATGATAATACGTTAATTGTACAAAGTGTGCCTAACATCAATGATTGCAGCAGCAATGGTAATGTGTTTAGCATAAGAACACTTCAGCTCACTTCAAGACAACAAAAGGCATTCAGCACTTATAGTATCTTGTAATTTACATAATTGTACCCATCCTGTCTTTTATTCATCCCACTGTGTCACATGTTTCTATTTCTGTATTTACAAACACCACAAATAAATGATGATTCATATCAGTTGTGTGTGTGTGTGATGTTGTAAAGTGAATGGGAAGATAGTTTACTGAGTTATTGCAGTCGGTGATAATTTATTTAAGTACACTTTATAGTAATTATTCTATGACCCTTGTGGTCATCACCGTCTGTGACTTTTCATACATTGTGGCCTGTTTCAAGAGTTTGTTAGACCCTTTTCTTCATTCTAAACTTCTAGTTTCCCAGTCCTCCTCCACCAAATCTGTCAGTCTAATGCTTGATCTTCATCTGGGTCTACATTAAACATTCGTTTCTAGAAAAATATTTTTTTACTGGCTGTATTTTCTCAGTTCTTTCTATATGCCCGACCAACCTGAGATGCGTGTATGTTCTGTTTACTTTAATAAATTTCATAATATCACAGTGTCTGTAGAGATGACGGTGCTCAGTGTTATTATACCTGCACCAAATACTATTCTCAACTGCTCCCCCTCCCCTGTAGATGTATCTAAACACTCTTCTTTCAAAGCCACTTAGATGCTTTATCAATGCACAGTGCGTTCTATTTGCCAGAATCTTCAACTAATGTCAGACATTAAATAATTTCTGCTATATAATAATGGCAATTGTAAGCAAAAATTCTGTTTTATTCTAAGGTAGAAACATGAGAATTCACAGTTAAGTAAGAGAAATGTCGTGAACAATGATTTCAGATACTGTTCTTTACATTATTGCTATTATTTTTAAAAAACGACTGAACTATTAAGTCAATTCTAAAACATGCATTGGTGTTATTGTTTACAAAATAAAACCTGTTGTCAAGTTTTATTAATATAAAAAACTTGCCAAAAATTGTCAAATTTGTCACAGTTCTTCTCTGTACAACAAAACAATCTACACTTCCAACTAAAACTAGAGAATAATTTGCTTAGTAAGATTCCCAGAACTAAATGTTGTGCTTGATAACAAACAAAATTGGGAAGAGCATGTTCAAAAAACAGCAATTGAAAAAAAAAAACAAATCTGACTTACAAATAGACTGACAGGAGACAGGAGCCAAATAGGGGCGGAGAGAAGACACTCTGAATATTACTTACAATACCTATGTCAAATCTATTATGTAAATATAGAACCAAGATTGTGATCACAGCCAGGAACAGACAGACCTCCTAGAAATACTGAGATTAAGACTAATATGTAGGGCAGTACACCCAAAAACCTCCCTATCAGGCGTAGAATATGAAAAAGCAGCAACAACCTTTATCAAGATGGAATCCTCACTAAAAGCCAGCTGGATTTACCAAACAAATCAAAGCTAAGCTCTTCACACTCAAGAAATGCGTCACTTCATGCAAAAATCTCCTTACAGAGTTCAATATTTTGAGTAAAGTGGAGCCCAGTAAAATTCCCTAGACTTTACGTAATATCAACCAACCTGTCCCTTCCAAATAATTCAACAAAACACAGAAACACTTCCAGCACACTTGAAGTGCTTTCTTCTCAGTATGATAAATGAAAAATATCCTGAAGAATAATGGCTATGACTCCAAAATTGTTGTATGACAGATGTCTATGAGTCCAAAACAGATGGATCCAAAATTGAAGAAAATGGAACAGGCGTGGGGTATACTGCCATCTGTTTTCTCATTAAATGCCAGTGGGCAGAAATAAAACAGACTTCGGAGAAGAAGTTGAAGCAATACATTTGGCCCCACAACTAATCTACCATACCAATACCCTTTCTAATTGCGGTCCTTCTGGTGGACTCCCATGCTGCCATTCAAGTGGTATCTTCAGATGAACAACCACAGTAATTGATAATGTAGAGCATCAAACAAATTTCTAAAAGATCTAAAATATCTCAACAAAACTATCATGCTCCAGCGGAGATCCCAGTTTATGTAGGTGTTGAGAGAAATAAAATAGCTGAAAAGTTGGTCAAGAAGGGAACTGAAGACTGAAGTCCATCCGGGGGAGGAGCCTGTGGAACTGTGGTCTGTTAAGAAACTTGCATCACGCCAAATTCATGACATCTGTATAAAAGAAGCAGCAGAACAGGCAAAAGGAAAAAATGGGTAAACAATTGTGGACATTTGTCAAAGGAAATCGATAAGGAAACCCCCAGGAAGAAAGCTATGGCAATTTTCAGTTTAACAACTAACCATGAGTGTCTTGCTGCACAATTTGCCATGCCCCAAATTCTACCATGGCTGCTCACCATCTCATGCATTGCACTGGACTCATCCCTGCCTTTCAACAATAGGCCAATATGGCTGGACTTTATTAGGACGTCAGGAGCAGGATGGAATAACTTTTCAAACAGCCACAGGAACAACAACAACTTATCACTTTGTTTAAAAATTATTTTTAATTAAATCCAGTTTGAGCAATTTTAAATTTGCATTAATTAGGTTCACGTTGTACTATACTGTTGCCTTTTTATTTATTTTTTAACAAAAGGAAGGCATATCATAAAACTGTAATATCTGGCTGTAAGGAATTGATGAGTTAAGCTTAAGTAAAGAAAAATTAAATTTTTGCAATTTTGTTTCGTACATTTATCTTCTTAAATTAAAAGAGAATGTTCTACATGTACAAACATTCTACATATGTTTGTGAATGTTAATTCACACCTTCAGTTGTTTTTCATAAAATCTTTAAATGTAATATTGTGACTTTTTTAGGAAACTGTTTGCATTAATTTAAATATGTTAAGATGGTGAGTGTATATTATCCGACAAAGTATTGTTACAATTGTCTACTCGATCGTCGTAGGTACAGTGGAAACAAAATAAGTACAAGACATCAATTAAGTCACTAATCACACCTTTAATTGTTACAGTAAAACAGTTCGTAATTAACAACACAGTCTCTACAACAAATCAAATGAAAATTGTTCACACGCAATAAAATGTCACTAATATTAACACAATTGTTTTACAATAAACCGTCCAATTATCAGACACCACTCTTAACTAATAACCACTTGAACGCGCACAGTAAATCGCTACTATAACTCTCGAACCGCACTATCCAATATCTCGCATTGAACTCAAAATTAAGGCTGCTACCGCCATGTATTTATAGTCCCGCCGCTCTCACACCAGAAGTTTCCAACTGCGTCTTATCTCTCGTGTGAACTACGTAATTAACTGCGGCCTTGACACAGGCCGAGCGCCCGAGCGAAGCCCGGCACAGTCGAAAAGATTCTCGCAAAATGCGTCTAGTAGCACGTACGCCACACGCTTACATTCTGGATCTCTCTGGAACGTTTGATAAACACGTAGATTGTTCTGTGACGTCGTAACAGTATTAACATACCTTGTAGCATATTTGATTAAACTGTCATGGCGTGTAAAGTGTATGACCGGTTTGTGAATTGTATTTTGCTGTCATTTCACACTGTGATATTAATACAGAGTAGGATGGGCTGTCAGTGACGGGTAGATGAAATATGAAACCATTGTGCACAGCTTCATTAGTTGAAGCTATGCAAAGTGTGAATATAAATTTATATCGCGTCACAGAAGTGATTTTTCTTTTTATTAGTTTTCAGTTGTTGAAAATTTAATGATGCTGTGATTTGTTTAAACAGTATGTACCGGGATTGTGGAGGCTATGATAAATAGCAGCAAATGTCTGTATGTACACTAGGCAGGGGTGTTTACAAAAGTCGTAGACTATTTTATCCAGCACTTAGTAAGTGTTTCTACAAACATCAAGTTTGCCAAATGTTTGACCGTATGAATTAAATTGTAATGATGATGTCTCCTCCTCTTCTTCTTCTTCTTCAGTTAGCAGTCCGCAGATTCGTTTGTAGCAGTTCTCAACATTGATCTTCTCTGTGCTTTCCGTTCCATCTCCTAATAGGAATTACAACCTACGTTACCAATAATTGGTTTCATATATTGGAGTCCCGGTCTTCCTCTTTCTCTTTTCCCTTCTTGTAGCCTTCTATTATCGGTTTTATCAAATTCTCATTAAGCATAATATGGCCAGTAAGTTCAACCCTTTGCTTCACAATATTTTGCCAAAAACTTCTTGTTTCTCCAACTCTAGTCAGAAGCTCATCATTACTAACCTTGTCGATCCATCTTACTTTCAGTAACTTTTCTATAACACCACATTTCTAGTGCTTCAAGTATTCTCCTTTCGTCTATTCCATATTGTCCGGAGCTATGCTTCATATGTAATTCTTCAGGAACCTCTTTCTTGTTTCCAGGGCTATTTCTTTAGAAGTCACTAATTTCCATTTACTGTTAAATGCAACTTTAGCCTGTCCTATCCTACTCAGAAATTCTCTCTTACTTTTCCTGCCTTCTGTGATTTTACTTCCTTAAATACATGAATTTCCTCTATCTTTTTTCCATTCAGCAATATATGCATACTGGACTGTCCGAGTTTACTACAGACCATCACTTTAGTTTTATTAACATTTATTCTTAAATCGTACTCTGCTCAAATCCTCGTTCATTATATGTAACTGTTTGCTCAACTCCTGTTCACTTCCACCCATAATCACAATGTCGTCTGCAAATCTTAACATGTTAATTCTCTCTCCTTGCACTTTTACTCCAACATCAGTTTGCTCATTTACCTTGTTAAGAGCATCCTGTATATATAAATTGAATAGTGCAGGAGAGAGATTGCAACCCTTTCTTACACCTTTCGAATTTTTACTTCCTTTTGTGTTTTCCAAAATTATGGAAAGTCTCATTTTTGTACAGCTGCCAAATTATTTACTGATGATGTATATTGTGTATAAGCAAAATCAGTAAGGAAAGACTGAGATAAAAATGGTAAATGACTGGGAAGACTAGTACAACCTGTTCTCACATATGGTTGTAAAACTTTGATGCTTACAGAGAGGACTAAACTGATGCTGCTGGGCATATTTGAGTGCCTGGGTATATTAGTCCCATTTAGGGGTAATGACAGATGCCACCTCAGGTTCAGTTACAAATTCCAACAATATACAAAGAACCCAGCACTGTAGACTACGTCAAGCTACAATGTCTATGATGGACTGGATGTGTGGAATAAATGAATGACACCTGAATGCCCAAGAAAGTAATGGAAGAACAGATGCTGTACCAGAAGAAGGGAAGACCAAGAACTTGCTGGTAGGGCAATGTTCAGCTCTTCTGGAAGTGAGAAACCTGGCAGGCGGCTGCAAGAGATTGAGACCTTTGGAGGAGAATGTAAGAGGAGGTCAAGGCTCAGTGTGGTCTGTAGGACCGTTAGCAAATGTAAAAAGCATAGTATTGTATGGTTTAAATGATAACACGCAGTGGTTTGAATAATAAATGCTTGAGAAACATTCTTGACAATAAACACTTCTATCTTGTCTAAGGTACTGTGTTTATACTTCTTGTTTATGAGCCATACAGTGGTATGCTTTTTACATTAAATGACACAATTACATGTTCACTTGAAGTGTCATAGCATCAAACCCTAGCCACAAGTGATTATACACTGTATGTGTGTGAGGGGGGGATACAGTGTGACTTACTTTTTCTATGAAATTTCCAATATTTTGTGTTAAGTTATGATCCACGTATTAGCGAATATAGCAGCAATCCATAATGTAACTATTGTAAGACACTGATGTTTAATTTGTATAATTAAAGTTCATTGTCAAATTTTATGTGGTATATACTTGATTAAAAAAGAAAAATCTGTTTGTTTCAGGCAAAAGCAATAGGACGTGTTCTGTTTGATCAAGTATGTAAACAGTTACACCTTTTGGAAGCAGACTATTTTGGCCTAGAGTACCAGGATGCTAACGATACGAGGGTAAGGCAGAGTCACTTTAAACAAAACACTGTTTATATTAACCAGATTGGTACTGATTTACTTCAGTATTAACTTCTTTGCTAACAGGTTTAGTTAAGAAGTTAAGCAATGTTACTGCTTACTAGTAGTTATATAAAATGACAATATTGTACCATGTTGTGTGAAGTGACGGAACTGTCAGTTTCATATTTTTCTTACATTTAATTTCTTCAGTATATACTGTATGCTTTTACCTGAAAGGAGAAATATCTTACAATGCATATATAAACAAATTAATAATGTAGAATTATGTACGTTCATATATAGGCTATGTTCTTCATTTTCTGGTTAAAAATTTTCTGGTTGGAAAGACCATTTCCCTTTTCTCTTCAAGTCATTCCATAAAGAATCATCTAGGTCCAACTATCTAGTATAAGTAGAAATATATGACCTACATGTACATGACCTATTAATGTTTGTTATTCAATAGAGAATTTGATGTTTTTCCTTACTGAACACATGCTCCCATCTGAAGACAGTTCAAAATCATCGTAACAATATTTGCCAATTTTTATGTGAATTTAAGCTAGGCTTGTCATAATGAAGAAGTAAAAAAAATCGGTTATAATATATTAGTGTGATCAATACAAGTTTCTATTTGTCACAAAGATACACAATATTATTAAGTTTGTATAAACATATTTTAATAAAAATGTGTTAAGAGTAAATAATAGATCAGAAGGCGTGCTACTAATCACTGCCATATGTTGATCCCAAAGGTCAGTTCTACAAACATTTATAGACCACACCAGTGCTTCAGCACCTGTGAAAATGCAGAATTACAAGATTAATGTAGCATGGTATAAATTTGAAGCACTATTGTGAGTTTGAATTTTTGTTTAAACTTAGGATATCGAATAGAGTGGCAACAGTTTTATGATTTAGGACTTAGGAATACAAAGCACTAGTGCCATGTTTCCAGGCTAGACTAGTAAAACAAAATCTGGGCAAAATGAGGTGTGCATAGTGCAGCTCACATTCAGAGCTGCTGTTTAGTCTACTATAATGACATAATTTAGTCTTAAGTTTATTCAAACTAACATGTACACACTACACAAAGAGTCATGAAGAGGTATGGAACCAAGTGATGGTTGAATAACAAATAAGTAATTAAAGAAAACAGAAATTAAAAAATATTGACTTGCATGTTACCAGAGATGAGTGGCTACTCTGTTGTTGTGCCCACTTCTGCAAACATTGTGATGTTACAAAGTTTACTTTCTAATAATGGTAAATAACAGAAAAAGAAAGTTTCAAACTTTTTTCTTTTTGGGCCAGACATTCTACTTACACATTAAAACCACGGATTGTCAATGAAATCCAAGACAAATGGCTAACCAGTTTAAGTGCCTAACCAGTTTTTAATTTAAAATGTGTAATAACACTGGTCAACACATGTTTTGTCCCATACAAAATTTTATGAGATTCTTATGTTTTTCATACGAGGAATCCAGATTTGCTATCACGTATAGTTTTATAGATATAAGAATAACGTTTTTTTTTCAATTTTCTATGTTGGAAATTGTATTATTTTGCAATAAATATTACTACAGTATTGACTTGGAGCACGTATTGTTTATTTATTTGAGGAAATTAAAACAAAAGCTACATGTGGCATATAGACTTCGGTTAACCCTTTGATCAGTAATCACGTATATATACGTTTTTTCTCTGAGGGACCAAATTCTGTAATCACGTATATGTACGTTTTCTACTTTCACTGCCTCAGTATTGCCGATATACAACGTTAGTTGCGAAGTTATACATGCTGCACTCTGGTAGATTGTTTTTAAAAGTTTGGTATTCGTTGATTTTTGCTGTGATGTAATATGTGTGGCTGTGGTGAACATTTGTGCAGAAGTGTGCTTGGAGGTTATGTTGTGCTTACTTTACGAACATACAGAGGCGTGGAAGTGTATTCTTTTATAAACAACTCATATTGTTTATTTTATCTTAAACACTGTGTTATTGTTCTCTATTAGTAGCTTTTATTTGTGTGAAAACTCAAAAATGCCACGCAAGTGCCTAAACCATCCAGACACGTTTTGTTATGTGTGTGGTGAGTTGACTTTTAAACTTCTAAGGCAGAACTTTACCCCTTTAATAAAAAAGTGCTATCAACTTTATTTTGGTTGCAAGGTAGGAGATCAGGACAAGAGTTGGGCCCCCCATATTTGTTGTGTTACTTGTTCAAGGCTTTTAATGGGGTGGGCAGACGGCTCTCGCCATATGCCATTTGCAGTTCCCATGGTGTGGAGAGAGCCAAAAGATCATTCTTCTGACTGTTATTTTTGTTTAACAAATACAATGGGAATAACAAGTAAGTCGAAACACTTTGAAATATTCCAATATACCTTCAGCGATTCGACCTGTTCTCCACAGTGATGATCTCCCAATACCAAATCACCCAGTATCAATGGATATAAATGAAAACCCAAGCTCTGAAGAGGATCAGAATGAAGATCACTCTGCTCGACATGATCCAAGTTTTGAAGTTTCTAATGAGCCTCATTTATTGACACAAGGAGACCTAAATGATTTAGTGCGTGATTTACATTTATCCAAAAATCAGGCAGAACTTTGGGATCACGACTAAAAGGGTGGAACCTTCTTGATCGCGGAACTAAGGTGTGCTACTTTCGAAATCGTCATGAGGATTTCAAGAACTTTTTTTCTCAAGAAGATTTTGTGTACTGTAATGATATTTTATCAGTGATAGATACTCTAGGACATTCTCATAACCCAGGGGAATGGCGTTTGTTTATTGATTCGTCTAAAGCTAGCCTAAAAGCTGTCCTTCTTCACAATGGAAACAAATTTCCATCAGTTCCACTAGCACATGCTATTAATATGAAAGAAACTTATGAAAATATGAAGATTATTCTAGACAAGATAATGTATGAAAAATTCAATTGGAACATATGTGGAGACCTTAAGGTGATCGCTATGCTGCTAGGTTTACAGACTGGATACACAAAATTTTGCTGCTTTTTATGTGAGGGGGACAGCAGAGATCGCAAAAATCATTTCAAAAAGAAGATATGGCCTAAACGTAAATCTCTCACACGTGGTGAAAAAATGTTATGAATTAATGCTCATTTAGTTGATCCCAAAAAGATCTATCTTCCACCTCTTCATATCAAATTAGGTTTGATGAAAAATTTCGTGAAGGCAATGGACAGTGTTACAGCACAAATAAGCCACCCCAATACCAGGGATAAAAAAAGATGAAACTACAATATAAAAAATAATTCGTATGATAAAGTATTTAAAATAAAATAAAATGACAACGATGCGACAAACGACGACATGACCTAACCCAAGTGATTGACCAAATAAAAAGAAACAAAAGGAGAAGGGAAAAGACGAAACCAAATAAGAAAGTGATTGACCAAATAAAAAGAAACAAAAGAAGAAGGGAAAAGATGAAACAATAAGAAGAAACCAATTGAAGGAAGAGAATGACTCCATACAATCAAATGAAATAAAACTAAATGAGAAGGGGAAAACCAAAATAAAATGAAACAAAATAAGATGAAAGGGAAGAAGAAGGAAAATGAACATGAAACTAACCAAGTATAAAGAAAATAAAGTGAAACCGAATGAGAAAACACAGACAAATAATATAGAATATGAAAAGGAGAAATGGTACTCAAAGGTAATATTGGAAACGAAACCAATAACTAACCAATGCATAAAATAATTATTATTATCGATTAAAAGATAAATATAAATGATTTGATAAAACCCAATAAAGTAATATGAAAAATAAAAGTACACTAACCCAAGAATTAGAGTTAGATGTGATTAAAAAACTCTATAAAGACATAAACTTGTTAATAGTATAGATAATATTTATAAAGAGTGAGATAGTGAGATGGTGAGAAAATAAAATTAACTAAGTGACAAAGAAAAAGTAATTATAAGGATTACCCATTTATAAACACTTAAAATAAAACATTTAAGAAGTGCAAAAGTGAAAGTGTAAAACCCCCAAAATACTTGGATTTCGCTGTCCATGACGTGTCCGTTAATTAACTAAATATCACTATTGTAATAACGACTCAGAACACTTAAGTTTTTTATAAGTAAAATCGTAAAGATTTACCTTACAGCGTAAATTGGCTTTCACCTTTAAAAGGCTTCTTCAGAGGCTGCCGTAGGTAGTGCTGTCCGTCTTGTTGTTGGTGACGGGATAGATTTTCGAAAGATCGATGCTGTGTGTGTGTGTGTGTGTGTGTGTGTGTGTGTGGAGAGATGTGTTCGAATAACTGAAAAAATTGCCCACAAATTCAAAAAAGCAGGATACAGAATCGCTTACAAAACTACTAACAAAACAGAACACACACTATCAAAACGCACGCACAAAGCACAAAACAAATTCAATCTACCCGGTGTATACAAGCTAAATTGCTCAAATTGCAATAAATTCTATATAGGCCAGACAGGATGTAGCTTCAAACAGAGATACATTGAACACACAAAGGCACTCCACACCACTACAGAATCCACCTTTGCAAACCACCTCATTGAAGCAAACCACACATATAAAAACATCGACAATAACATGAACATTCTACACATACACACAAAAGGCTGAAAACTAGACACTCTAGAACAATTAGAAATATACAAACACACAAAAACAAATAAAAACGACATCCTAAACGAACAGACACAATTCAAATCGCACGCATTATTCGAACACATCCTACCACACACACACACACACACACACACACACACACACACACACACACACACACACACACACACACACACACACACACACACACACACACACACACACACACACACACACACACACACACACAGCATCAATCTTTCGAAAATCTATCCCGTCGCCAACAACAAGACGGACAGCGCTACCTACGGCAGCCTCTGAAGAAGCCTTTTAAAGGTGAAAGCCGGTTTAGGCTGTAAGGTAAATCTTTATGATTTTACTTATAAAAAACTTAGTGTTCCGAGTCGTTATTACAATAGTGATATTTAGTCCCCCAAAATACAGTGGAACTTGGTTATTATGGCCTCGGCTGTTACGTCAACTCGGGTGTAGCGTTATTTTGTCATAAGTCCGGTCAAACTGATATCTTTAACATTATAAATATTCCCGGTTTTAACGTCACTAAATATCGTACTACTCTGTTATAGCGTCACAAATTTCTCAGATATTTTACTCTAAATTTCATATAAACGTATATATGTGCGCGCTACGCCCATGGCTACAGACATACATTATTATTTTCTGTATACAGACAAAAAATTATTTTCTGTATGGACACGGCGCAACCTGCCACAATTTCACTCTTAGATGCAATACAATTCCTAGACGACTCTTGGAAGAGTGTAACACAGAAGACGATAGCAAAATGCTTTAGTAAAGCGCAACTCGTACATGAAAATTTACCCATGATGACGAAGACGACGACTTGCCGCTCTCTGAGTGGATTAAGAAATTCGACGTAAATGAATTTGGAAATGAACTTGATTCCTATGCACCAGTGGATGACCAAGTAGAAACATTCCAAGTGTTGAGTGATGCAGAAATTATCGCGGAAGTAAAAAACATAGAAGCAGAAGATAGTGTTGAAGAAGATGCTGAGCAAGAGGAGGATGCCGACATCATTTGTCCGACAGTACAGGAAGCAATGATAGCCGCCGAAACTCTCACGATTTTACTGCTTTAGAGAGACGTCTGACGACACGTTCAATGCAGCGCAGCATCTCCACAGCACAACAGAAAGAATTTATTTTTTAGAAAGGAGCGTTCAAAAGAAAATTACGGATTACTTACGACAGTAAGCCTAAATGTAAGTTACATGTACTTTCTTTTTGATCTTTTAAAATATTCTTCATGCTGTTTGTATAAATGAAATGCAGTTTGTAAACTTTAGAATAAATATCATGAATAATGTTAATAATGCAAAGATCTTTTTTTTTATTTCTCCTTCCTTACTAGTGATTAAAAAGGGTCTTTTATAACGACTCTTTTTTAACGTCACTTGGACATAACGTCATTATGTTTTTGGTCCCTTCAATGACGTTATAACCAAGTTCCACTGTAATTAGGAAATAAAGTGATAAATAAAAAACGTTTAATAAATAAGCTATAATAAACACGAAATGATTAATGGTGAACCATATTAATAATTAAGAATGTTATTAATGATAGTATTGGATGTAAACACTTAATAATATGAAATGAACACTGAAGAGTGATAATGACAGTATTATTTAAAATAGTATCTTATTGTTAAAGAAAATAATATGAAATGAACACTGAAGAGTGATAATGACAGTATTATTTAAAATAGAATCTTATTGTTAAAGAAATTAAGTTTAATTATATACAATAGTATTTAAAAGGGAGAATCCCATGAAGGGTAAACAGTTGGTGTTACCATGGATAGAAGGTAGATATTATTTAAGAAATTAAAAATGAAATCAATAAACACCCCAGCTTATAAGGGATAATCAATTAAGGAAGTTTAAATGGTGTAATGATGTTTATCACCCAAACAATAATAAAGAATGAAATGAATTGTAAACAAACTTTACCTAATAACTGTTAAAAAATTGTTTAATTAAAGTTATGAATAGGATATGGCTGGAGGAATTGTACAGACCATAGGCCTAAATGTTATGTTTTATGTGATAAAGAATAATAAGTAGTAGCCATATTGTTAACAAGGGCAAAATAGATAAATAAGAAGTTGAAACAATACAGTTCTAATTACACCAGAAAATCAGTTATGTAGAAAAAATAGAAATATAAAAATAGGATAAAAACAGATCCAAAACACACCAACAAATAAACCAATCAATTATAATAACAAAACAAAACACATTAGAATAAAATGAGATATAATTTGTATAAAACAAGTAAATATAATCAATGGCTACTAGGGCCTAGGAAATGCCTAACTGTCAAAAACAAATAACTACAAATTGTATAAAATCAACAAGGAAATTAACAAATCCAAGGCGAATAAATAGCCAAGGATAATTTGTAAATCATTTTAAAAGAAAAATGTTAGAATAAGGACTTAAATTGAAAGAGAAATGTAATTAACAAATATTAACATAAATGTACGAACATTAATATTTTATAGAACCCAACCTTATGGGATATCAAAACAATCTTTGAAAGGAAATACAGACAGTAGTGATAATATTTAATACTCAGGAAGGAAGACAGAAGAATAAAAGCATTCAGAAGATATACAGTAATTTTGAATAAAAATTCAAATTTGATAACAATGGTTATAAGCCAAGATTAACCAATCAGGATTAATTTGTAACCATGACAACAGACGTTGGTTATGAATTTTCCATTAATTTATAGTACTCTATAAGTGACGCTCATGCGGATTAGACGCCAGATTTTGAATGGCCTAAATTTTCATTTGAAATGTGTAAAAAGTAGTCAAAATTCAAAAACATGAACAAGTAAGAAGACGACGAGGAGCAGTAACATTTAACTGATGCCAAGGACCAATTTGAATAAAAATTAAATGAAGAAATTACCACAACTAACATGAAAAAGATGCCAGCAGCCCAAATCATTCAAAATTGATGACTATTCTATTTCACCTGAACAACGGTTTATCACAAGCCTTCTGACTTGATAAGTATCATTGAATTACCCAATTTCCTGAAATAAACTCACTTTAAATATTTCTCACAGTTATCTGAACTCTCACTATAAACTGAATATAATTTCTTTCAAAGATTAAGTAAAATAAACAAACACTGAAAATTTATTAATTAAGAAAATAACCTAATGTTAAACTGCAACTTTTGAAACACACTTTACTACACAGCAGGAACAAATTGTCGCTACACATTATATTATTTAAGTACGAATAATGTAAGGTAGTGTACTTTTTATTGTAATCATAATTAATGTTTTTCTCATAATCAAAAGAACCTAGATTTTAAACGGAATAGATTGTAAACAAACTAAACTGTAGCCATCTTAGGCCGTATGAATCGTTCCAAAATCGATTTCGCCAAACCCTAGAGAGATTGTCTCATATTAATTGTCGGTGCAAAATTGTTGAATAACCAAATATAATTTTCTTGTCAAACTGAATAATTACCAATCAATAATTAAAGAAACTAGTACAGAGTGTAACCATTGTTTTTATTTCATAGGGAAGTGTATGGTATAATTTGTGCATTTTAGCGAACTTCCAGAATTGACGGCCAGCACTCACGCTGCAACTCGACAAACTACTTGCTTGATTCAGTAGGTCGTACGAAGGTGGGAACAAATTCGAATACTCCCGGCCGTCATAGCTTAAAACACTTTTGTCACGTTATTTATTAATTTAATTGTTTTAAATAAACAATTTGGCGCCACCCGGGATTCATCAACCCCTATGGAATAACAGGTAAGGTTTCCACTCGCGTTGTCCTGGTAATTTGAAACATCGCTGCGGACTTCTTTAGCTCATAACATTGAAGTAACGACCCCAGTGTGAGGCAAACACACAACACCTATACACCTTTTCAGAGTATGTAACAATTCTATCGTTACAACAGAAATGGAAGAGGTTTTATGTATTTGAAGGAAAAGTTCCCCAGAATTAGTGATGCAAAAATTAAAGAAGGAATTTTCGTATGACCACAAATAAGAGAACTAATAAAAGATGAAAATTTTGAAGGACGGTTGAATGACTTAGAAAAACGTGCATGGATTTCTTTCAAGAATGTAGTGACACAATTTTTAGGCAACAACAAGTCTGACAACTACAGGGATCTAGTAAATCAGCTGCTGAAAGCATATGAACATTTAGGCTGCAATATGTCTCTCAAGATCCACTTTCTTCACTCTCACTTGGATTTCTTTCCGGAAAACCTGGGAGCCGTAAGCGATGAACACGGTGAACGCTTTCATCAAGACATTTCAAGCATGGAAAAAAGGTATCAAGGGAAGTGGAGCTCAAATATGTTAGCAGATTACTGCTGGACTCTCAAAAGGGATGTTCCTGATGCAAAGTACTCCAGGAAATCTTGAACTAACACCTTTTACGTACGGTGAACTTTGATTAATTTCTTTACTGTAAATGTTATTAATGTAAAATATTTACCTAGCTGTCACACGAAACCCTTCCGCGATAGTGAAAAATGGTTGGCATTTTTGAACTCAGCGCAAAAAATACTATATAGATCAGCCAATAAAGTCTTTGGGACAAAAAAAAAGTTTTTTTTTGTAGACCAGTGTAATTAAACCATCAATGTAAAGTCTCTTTAAATCTATTTCTAGTATTTCGTGATGTATGCAACTTTATGTACTTCCTCCTGCTATTATTATTGTAGCAATAACAAAGATACCGCTGAATCTTGAAAATTATACCAAAATCAATAAAAGTTAGAATACACCAGTATTGATATAGTCTGCCAAAATTGCTATATAATAAACAGTACCATAATATAAGAAACACTGCGGATGTACTGTAACACACTATAGTTCAGTTACATATGTACTAAAGAGGTCCTTTGATTTAAAAGGTTGAAACATCAAGTGAATTTATAACATCAATGATGGATGTGAAGGACAGGAAAATTATTCAAATATTTGTACCATGCACTAGGAATTTTAAGGTATTATGTAATTTTTTATCACAATCTTAGGTAATCCAGCTGAAAAAATCTTTTCTTATAGGCCTATATTTGGTATGGAATTATTTAGTATTTTGTATTATGACATTTGTCAAAGGGAGTGCTGTTTATTGTTAACAGAAAAAATGTTTATGTAAATTTGAGTTATATCTTTTGTCTGAATTAGTTTTGAACTTTAGAAATACTGACTGTTAATAGTAGTTAATGTAACTGAATTTGAACATTGAACATTTTTTGTTTAATGGATAAATAACTTAGTGTGATTTATAAAATTAGTATGACTGTATACAGATTCAGTGTATTGTGTGTTATTTTAATATCACTGTAGACTATATATATATATATATATATATATATATATATATATATATCAGTGGCGTATGCTGAGTTCGAGACCTGGGCTAGCTCACCTTAGAATTGAATAAAATGCACTGGAGGGGGTCCCCCTCGTTCATATTTCAAGCTTTTTGAAGTGATGTGTTGTTGTGACACCATGCCAATGCATTCTAACTTATATAATAATGACTGATACTTCAACAATAATTATGAAATGACATCATTAGAAAGACAAAAGCAAGCAAAGAACTTCAGTACTTCATTTATTTATTTATAGCATACATTTGTTCCGCAGAAGCCACTAAGGCCGGACGGCGGTAGTGAAACAAATAAAAGATTACAAAAAGCAAGAACTATATCATTACCTACATCATGAGAAAAAATAATATATAATTATACTGAAGAAAGTTTGACTTACTTCGACGACGGCTCTGTGTAGACTTATTTGAACAAGACCTCCATTCTTCTCTCCTTTTGTGTGAATTTCAGGATTACACTTTCATAAAATGTTTCTTCTGACCACTTTTTCATATTAAGAAGAATGTTTTTCTCAATAGATATAACAGCCAAGTTGCTTAACCGGACTTGTCCTTGTGTGGCTCTGAGGTAAGTCTTAATCCTCTTTAGAGCGGAGAAACTTCTTTCAACAGTTGCAGTTGTAGATGGAAATGTCAATGTTAATTCTGCTAGTTTGTACACTTCACTAAACACTATGTCCAAATTATTGAGTTTCATATAAATAGTA
This sequence comes from Magicicada septendecula, assembly GCA_034769895.1. NCBI lineage: Eukaryota > Metazoa > Arthropoda > Insecta > Hemiptera > Cicadidae > Magicicada > Magicicada septendecula. Next base: position 461,578,677 of record CM068370.1, on the reverse strand, counting down.
ATCTCATTCACTGATTTTTTCTTATACTCATCTAGAGTATAAAGCACATTTAGTTCATTTTTGAGGCGAACGATGTCAAAGTATGAACTATATGGTTCTTTAAGTTCTGTCATCAGATTTTGTGGGAAACTTTTACAAAATGTATCAAAATTGTTTGAATCCAATAAAGACACGAATTTAAGATCCTTTTGGGACTCAAACCTGAATTTTATCTGGGACATCACTGTGTCCAGAATTTCGTTAAAAATATGCTGCCATTTGGAACGGTCATCATTTCTCTGTCTTTTGTGTCTTGGTTCATATTCTTTATCTTCATTATCTTCATATTCAGAATTACTTGTAGCTTCTGTCCATACAAGATCAAAATCCTCATCTCTAATTTTCTGCAGAGTATCATAGAATTCATTGACTTTGTTCATGCAGTAAGAAATGTCCAAACATTTTTTTTGCATTATGTCAAAAAGAACATCAGAAATTGCAAACATTTTGCTGAAACTAAGAAGAAGAAATCTAGTGTCGAATTTATGTAAAAAACAAACAAAGCCTGAAGCAGTATTCACTTCTTCACCTGTCCAGTCACCGGGTTCATCTTCTATTGATGAAAAGAACATGATAAGAGGCCTTCTATATTCTTTGACAGTATTTACAAGCCTTGATGAGAAATTCCACCTTGTTGGTGCCACTCTCGGTAGTTTCTTCTCCATAAAGTTTTTTAGAGCAGTTGTGCGGACTGTAGAATGTGAAAAAAAGCTAGGTATTCCTGATAAAGTGATGAAAAACCGTTTACATTCTGCTACAAAATTTGTAGACTTTGACAAAACCAAATTCAGCCTGTGACTACAGCAATGAATAAAAGTTGCTGATGGGTACTTATTTTTCACCAAGGTTTGAAGTCCAGACACATGGCCGGCCATAACAGCTGCTCCATCGAAAGTTTGGGCTTAAGTTTTTTTGAACATTCTAAATCATCCACAACCTTGGTGACATGTTGGAACAATCCTTGTGCAGTTCGGTCTAAACTGACATCAGTGAAGTGCAAAAATCGTTCCTGACAGTTTCCTTCATTATCGACAAATCGTAAAACTGTTGATAATTGACTTTTATTGGTAACGTCAGTTGTCTCGTCAAGTAATATTGCAACGAATGTTGCATTAGATATTTCTGATTTGATTTTGTCTGTAATTACGCTACCTACTGCGTCAATTAAATCATTTTGTATTACCGGTGACGTTCCTCTAAAAATTGTTGCGGTTTTTACACGGTTCGCTATTGTTTGCTCATACGTTGATAAAAATTCCAAAAGTTCTATGTACATGCCTTTATTTGTTGAATCGCTAGACTCATTGTGGCCCCTAAATGGACATTCTTGCTTCCCTAGGAATATTACTGCGTCAATCAGTCTTCTTAAAATAATTCTATTTTCCTTTACTTTTTCATTATGTAGACTGTCAGCAATCTTTTTCTGTAAATTAAGGGAATGATCGATTCTTTGAAAACCGAATGTCTGTAACGTGTTGAATGCTCGTATATGAGTAAGTGATTTTTGATGTTTATCACAAGCCGTTACCAAATAATTTAAATTACTAAATCCTGTCTTATTCCAAGGACTTGTATCGGTGCAAAAAAGCAAACACGCCCAGCAGTACAATTTATTAGTTGTACTCGATCCAGTTAACCAAGGGTATTTTTTGTAGTTGGCCTCACTAAAACATCTAGTATACACTCTGTTCTTTTCTTTATGTTCACTTTTAAGTTCTAGAAGGGATGGCTGAGGCCTACCTATCTTTACAATTTGAAGCTTATCCTCATACGGAAGCTGAGCAAATTGTGTCTTTGTCAATAGTTTATTAACTATATCAATCACTCATCTTAATTTATTATTCAAACCGCACAGCACAAAATATCATTCACAAAATTATAACTAATTTTAAAATGAATCACTGCTTTGCGTGCTACACGACGTACTGTCTCACACTGTTGGCTAGCTCTCCAAGGAGCGAAGCCTAGCCTACGATAAACGTCACTGCCCCCACCAAGTCCCTCACCGTTGTCATAGCAACGCCATTGAATCTTGACGAGGAAAGGCTTCGCAAGTTACTTGCGAAGCCTGAGTAAAGCAATATGCAGCGATTCAGGCGCCGTTATATGCGAAGTTGTATTGTCTATAATTAGTAATTACGCTACTACGAAACAGAAGTAAACACGTGAGGGAAACACGTCTGACTTCGATAAAATGAACAATTTTATGCAAATTCCTAATAGATTTTTTTGTGCTTTAATCTTTGGGCTTCGCAGCTAGCCTAGCTAGCCTAGAATATACGCCCCTGATATATATATATATATATATATATATTGCGACAGTACAAATAAGTGATGTACTGAGCATGAAATATAAAAATTTAAATTTACTTAATAAACTGTAAATAATTAATAATATATTAGAAATAAGCATGTTATGGTTTGCAAGCTTGACTCAGACAAAAATATGAACAGGTGTTTCGACCTGAATCAACGTGCACACACACACAAATGTAACTGAAAGTGTGTACACCAGTATTTTGCTAGTGTGTGTGAACGCAGGTCTCTGCAGGCAAGTTTGCCACCCCAGTATGAATAATTGCACAATGACGGTTTTTCTGTAATTATTCATAAACTAGAATTAAGAATTAAAATCCAAAAGCACCATAAAATGTAAATAAATTTAATAAATACTGTGTGCGAAAACCACGCGAAAGTGACACGCCGTACAAGTGCAATAGTGAAATAACTGTGTACAAATCAAAAGGGTTAAGTTGCAATGTCCAAAATTACAATGAACATGTGTTGAAAATTAGTTATAAGATAAGTATAAAAAAAATACTTACAGGACTCTGCAATTCGCAGAAATATAAAAAATAGTGAATTTGACAAAGAGTGGGGGAACTGACGCCAAAGACAGTTTCTAACATGTCGATTTTGTATCACTGAAGGGTGTCGACCAAGACATGGGTATAAATAGGACACGCAAGCTTCAGTGGTTCTCTTTCTTGAATCATCCACGATGCAGCGGGAGCTTATGCCCGTCAGCACAGCATATTTATTAATATTTTTATAAACAGTTTAAATTGCCAGTTATGTACAAATATGTAACCAAGCTATAAGACAAACATTGTAATTAATAACAGCATTACTGAAGAAATTCCATAGCGATACGACGCTGGACAAAAGAAGAAGTTCTATAGCGATACGACGCTGGACAAGAGAAGAAGTTCCATAGCGATACGACACTGGACAAGAGAAGAAATTCCATAGCGATACGACGCTGGACAAGAGAAGAAGTTCCATAGCGATACAACGCTGGACAAGAGAAGAAGTTCCATAGCGATACGACGCTGGACAAGAGGAGAGGACGAGAGAGTGAGAGACAGCCGACGCTGGACAAGAGGAGAAGAGAGACAGCCGACGCTGGAGGCGAGACGAAGATGAACACCGATGGAACAAAAATGATCGAGTATGATTGACGACAATAAGGTGATAGACAACTTATTCATATCTTAATCATACACAGTATACAAAGACAGTTAAAGACATTAATATTTTATTTAAATATAAGAGTAATATTTCTTGTATAGTAGAGTTAAAAATCATAGATGTTTAGAAATACGATTAACGTAACAAGAGCTCAAATTAATATGATATAAAATGATTACAAGGAATATAAATAAAAACAATTAGTATTTGAGAAAACAGTACTGAGAAGTAATAACTATTAATATTTTGAGTACGTACCATATATAGAAAAAAAATTTAAAAATTGATTTTGAAACATATTAATAGACTGAGTAGTCTAAAAATGAGATTTTTCTTTTATATACTATTTAGTAGCATAGAATGTTTAGTTAGTAAGGATGTATATATCTTAAGCCTTACGGCATTATAACAAATAATAACTAATGTTTTTTAAATCGAAGTCAGTGCCATGTGCACATATTTTTTTATAGTATCAAATAAATTTTAATTACTGTTTCAAGTTCCGTAGAGTTCTTATTGCACATACACCTGACACCCAATTTAAATGTTATATGTTTAAAGAATTTGTCAATCTTGAACGTGAGACCGTTCACGCCTATTTATGTATATGTAACGTTGTTTAAATTTGGTGCTCCAAGATCGAAGGACTTCACAAATTTAAATTAAATTAAATTTGCCAAATTGTCACGTTATATAAATTTGTCGCCCTAGACGTGAGGCACGAGATGCCTAAATTTACGTACAAAAATTTGTATACATACAATATAATATTATGCAACTTTTGCAGTGTTGTAATGTTGCATAAATTTGTCGCCCTGGACGTGGGGCATGACATGACTAAATTTATGTACAAAAATTTGTGACATAAATTGTAGATCATGAATGTATGACCCGATACCCACCATTTGACTATTAAAATTTTTTATGTAGCTAAATGGTTGCTCTAAAATATATAAAGAGTGTTAAATGAAAAATGTATAATATGTAATTATTATTTGTAGTAAACAGTAACTGAATGTAATGTTAATTGTTGTGTAATCACACAGCTGGCGCCCACCACAAATAATATTGTTGTCTATGTAACAGGTGTAACTGTAATGAGTAGTAATAATAACTATAATAAAAATACAGAAATAAATAAATAAGTAGGGAACGGTTATCAATAATAATTGTTAAAGAATTACTATTAAATAAATATTTTAATAATAATTATTCAACATGGCAATATCGGGAAGTTTGAGGATGGGAGAAGCACTTGAAGCCATGATGCAAGCTGTATTTGGTGAAGTAGAGAACAAACAAACAGAAAAAGTAAAAGAAAATAATATTAGAACTCAAATAGAAGAGTTAACAGAATTTTTTACAGAACTGACCGAAAAATTAAGAGAAGAAAGGATAGCAAAAGAGAAAATTAGAGACACAAATACGCACATAGCGTCTGTAGAAGGTGAACAAACCATAGTAGTTAAAAATACATGTGTAATTACTAATGATAATTATAAAAAAGTAATTAACATTAAGGAGGAGAAGCAAATAAAGGTTAATAAAACATACCTTATTAATAGCGATATTCCAAGTGTGAGGCACACACACAATAGTAAATCACACAAGATGACACATTTGAAACACATAAGACACCACACTTACGGAGATAAATATCACTGTAGGCCTAACAAGAAACATAGTAAGTTATCTAGACGAAACACTACGCAAAATTGTGGTAAATATGATGTTAGATATATGCACAATAATTATAATAACGATAATTATATCTGCAAGTATGAAAACTACAGAGGTTATCGTAAACGACGAATGAAAAAACCGTCGACAGCTATTCACGTCAGTTCACTCAACCAAACTAGGGACGAGAGAATTATGAAATGCGACCGTTACGAGAGAAAGAGAGGCAAGATGAAAACATTGCACTATGAACAGGTGACTTCTACGATAAAAACAAACGTCGCAGCTATGCAACGGAAAGGTAACGAGGTGATAATACAATGGACCGCAGACGTTGTTCACATGAGGGTGAACACAATGAATTTCCTGTGTACAACAATCAATTGTTATAATGAGGGGTGTTAGTTCAAACGACACACCGAACCGAACTTAAATAATTATTTTTTAAATGAGAAAAATAATATAACTATTAATTATTAATAATAAGAAATAATATGTGTAATAATATAAGAGAGTATAATTAAGAAATATTATAAGGAATATTATTTGAAAGGGTTAATTAAGAAATGTATTATTGAAGGTAAGGAATGCTATTGTAGAGAAATATTTAAGAAAGTAAGGAATGTTATTATTGTTGTTATTAATATGAAGAAATGATTAAGATGAGCAATAATTGCCATAATTATTAGAACGGCTGATCAAGCGAACACTTATCGAAGATACAAGGACACAGAAGAAAGCGAGAGTGAAAAGTCATAAGGGCAGAGACTACTTAGGATTAAGGACTTCGAGAAAAATATCGTTGTTTTCCAAGACAGTTCCTCTGTAACCGACCATGCGACACACTACGAGCTAAAAAAGTATTCTGTTACGGAAGTGTATTTCAAGAAAGTTGTAGCGATCAGAAAGGTAATGTTAAAGAAATGTAATAAAAGGTAATGAATGTTAATGTAGTGTATAAGTAATGTATTGTATAAGTAATGTCATGTTAAGAAAAGAGCTAAGGAAGATTAGAAGCAAAGGTAAGAATGTATGAGTAAGTTAATGTAAAATTAAGGACCGAATTTACACACATATGTAGGAATGCAGAGTATACAGAAGGAAAACAAAGGAGAGCTAATTGCAGTGGATTTTCTGGGACCATTACCACGATCAAGTCGAGGTGTGAAGCACATATTGGTATGTATCGATGTGTTTTCCAAGGCAGTCCGACTGTACCCAATTATGCGACCCACAACCAAAGTTGTTCTAAAGATACTACTGCAAAAATATATTCCATTATATGGAAAAATGAAGAAGATACTCAGTGATCAAGGTGTGCAATTCCAAAGTGAAAAATGGGAGAGGACGTTAAGGGAAAATGGAATACAACCAGTACTCACATCCATAAGACATCCTCAAGGAAACCTTGCTGAGAGAGTTAACAAAGAATTAGGTAAATATTTACGAATATATTGCCATAATCAACACAATAAATGGGCAGAATATTTACCATTTATTGAAAAAGCCATTAACGAAAATTATAGTGAAGCAACAGGATACACTCCAATGGAATTAGAAGAAGATAAGAAGCCAACCACATTTTGGACTAAATATCTAAACAAACCTAATAACCAAAATGTACCTGTACCAATAAGTGTGAAAATTGAATACGCAAAGCAACGAATAAGAGAGAGAGGTAACAAGAGAATAGAGAGATTTAATCTAACTCACAAGTTACAACAATTCAACGTGGGAGAAAGTATACTACTCAAAGCAAATCCAGTGGGAACAAGGAGTGATAATACGGCGAAGAAATTCTTCAGACTTTATAATGGACCGTATACGTTAAGACAGCGAGTGGGACAGAACACTTTCATTGTATATGATGAGATACAGAAGAAAGAAATTGGTAAATTCCACGCAACGTCATTTAAGAAGTTCTACACATAAATCAGAGGTCATTGAAACCAGTCAAATCAGCTGTTTGTAAAGCCACCCTAATTCAAGGTCGCGAGCAGTGAACGTACGAAAGAGGGGAGGTAAGACATTTGTATACACTCCTATTAAGGGTGAAATGATGAATATTATTCTTTATTATTTGTTATATTTTTTTTGCAAATCATAATAATAAATAAATAGATAAAAAAAAAAAATTTATAATAAATAATTTATTAACATTTTTTTTTGTTACCAAGCAGAGGAATAATGCGACAGTACAAATAAGTGATGTACTGAGCATGAAATATAAAAATTTAAATTTACTTAATAAACTGTAAATAATTAATAATATATTAGAAATAAGCATGTTATGGATTGCAAGCTTGACTCAGACAAAAATATGAACAGGTGTTTCGACCTGAATCAACGTGCACACACACACAAATGTAACTGAAAGTGTGTACACCAGTATTTTGCTAGTGTGTGTGAACGCAGGTCTCTGCAGGCAAGTTTGCCACCCCAGTATGAATAATTGCACAATGACGGTTTTTCTGTAATTATTCATAAACTAGAATTAAGAATTAAAATCCAAAAGCACCATAAAATGTAAATAAATTTAATAAATACTGTGTGCGAAAACCACGCGAAAGTGACACGCCGTACAAGTGCAATAGTGAAATAACTGTGTACAAATCAAAAGGGTTAAGTTGCAATGTCCAAAATTACAATGAACATGTGTTGTAAAATTAGTTATAAGTATAAAAAAAATACTTACAGGACTCTACAATTCGCAGAAATATAAAAATATAGTGAATTTGACAAAGAGTGGGGGAACTGACGCCAAAGACAGTTTCTAACATGTCGATTTTGTATCACTGAAGGGTGTCGACCAAGACATGGGTATAAATAGGACACGCAAGCTTCAGTGGTTCTCTTTCTTGAATCATCCACGATGCAGCGGGAGCTTATGCCCGTCAGCACGGCATATTTATTAATATTTTTATAAACAGTTTAAATTGCCAGTTATGTACAAATACGTAACCAAGCTATAAGACAAACATTGTAATTAATAACAGCATTACTGAAGAAATTCCATAGCGATACAACGCTGGACAAAAGAAGAAGTTCTATAGCGATACGACGCTGGACAAGAGAAGAAGTTCCATAGCGATACGACGCTGGACAAGAGAAGAAATTCCATAGCGATACGACGCTGGACAAGAGAAGAAGTTCCATAGCGATACGACGCTGGACAAGAGAAGAAGTTCCATAGCGATACGACGCTGGACAAGAGAAGCAGTTCCATAGCGATACGACGCTGGACAAGAGGAGAGGACGAGAGAGTGAGAGACAGCCGACGCTGGACAAGAGGAGAAGAGAGACAGCCGACGCTGGAGGCGCGGGACGAAGATGAACACCGATGGAACAAAAATGATCGAGTATGATTGACGACAATAAGGTGATAGACAACTTATTCATATCTTAATCATACACAGTATACAAAGACAGTTAAAGACATTAATATTTTATTTAAAAATGAGAGTAATATTTCTTGTATAGTAGAGTTAAAAATCATAGATGTTTAGAAATACGATTAACGTAACAAGAGCTCAAATTAATATGATATAAAATGATTACAAGGAATATAAATAAAAACAATTAGTATTTGAGAAAACAGTACTGAGAAGTAATAACTATTAATATTTTGAGTACGTACCATATATAGAAAAAAAAATTTAAAAATTGATTTTGAAACATATTAATAGACTGAGTAGTCTAAAAATGAGATTTTTCTTTTATATACTATTTAGTAGCATAGAATGTTTAGTTAGTAAGGATGTATATATCTTAAGCCTTACGGCATTATAACAAATAATAACTAATGTTTTTTAAATCGAAGTCAGTGCCATGTGCACATATTTTTTTATAGTATCAAATAAATTTTAATTACTGTTTCAAGTTCCGTAGAGTTCTTATTGCACATACACCTGACACCCAATTTAAATGTTATATGTTTAAAGAATTTGTCAATCTTGAACGTGAGACCGTTCACGCCTATTTATGTATATGTAACGTTGTTTAAATTTGGTGCTCCAAGATCGAAGGACTTCACAAATTTAAATTAAATTAAATTTGCCAAATTGTCACATTATATAAATTTGTCGCCCTAGACGTGAGGCACGAGATGCCTAAATTTACGTACAAAAATTTGTATACATACAATATAATATTATGCAACTTTTGAAATGTTGTAATGTTGCAATATATATATATATATATATTTATTTATTTATTAAAACACTTTTTGCTACAGTCTATTTCTTGATATATATAATATATTTAATATTTATAGTAACTTTTGACAACGGTCCTCTGGAGCTTGTAAATCATTTGCAAAAAGATTAAGCGGCACCACTGTTTGATACTAATAAAAATTTTATATATAAAAGGAAAACTAATGCAAAGTTAAAGGTAAAGGTAAAGTTTACCTCAAGATGTTTTTCTTTATTTGGAACATGTTTCGAGACATCCAGTGTTCCCATCCTCAGCCTTCTTAATTTTTGATCTTGTGGAGTACTTGTATGTTGGTTGGTTGTTGTTATGGTTTCCTGTTGGTTTTTGGTATTTTAAATTGGTATTATTGTGTGTGATTGTGGTGTGTATATAAGTATTTTGTGTATTTTCGATGTTGAGTGCCAAGATGACACTAATAAAATACATACCACACAAAGGCACCATAATGAACATTTGGGAAAATTTACAAATATACAAACACAAAACAAACTAATACCTGAACAAATACAAATCAATACAAAACATGACACAATTTTCAAAGCACTCAACATCGAAAATACACAAAATACTAATATATACTCCACAATCACACCAATTTAAAATACCAAAAACCAACAGGAAACCATAACAACAACCAACCAACACACAAGTTCCAAAATTTAGAAGGCTGAGGACAGGAACACTGGATGTCCCGAAACATGTTCCAAATAGGGAGAAAACATCTTGAGGTAAAGTTACTATAAGTATTAAATATAATAAATAAATATATAGATTCATGCATTGTGTGTTTTATATATGTCAGTGTTCAATTGTATTAATTTATTTTCACTTTGTTTCCAAACAGTATTGGTTAGATTTAGAAAAACCTCTAGCTCGGCAAGTAGGTTTGACACTAGTGGATCCTCTGCTGCGATTCTGTGTCAAATTCTATACACCCGATCCAGCACAGTTGGAGGAAGAGTTTACACGTTATTTGTTTTGCCTTCAAATAAAGAGAGATCTAGCGCAAGGACATACACAGTGCAATGATAACACGGCTGCACTCATGGCTTCATATATTGTCCAAGGTAGGATTCTGTGCATTTTTATCAACCAGTATGGATGTTGTAGATGTTTGGGTGTGTGGTGTGTCACACATAATTAAACTAGTGTAGTCTTTTTACGAAACAAAAAGCTTTCAAAATGTCCATCATGTAATTAATATTATTTTTACTGTCTTGAACATTTTTGTACACATGTATTGAAAAGTGTTTTTTGATCAGGCAGGTAGTATGCTTAGTAAGATAACTTCATGCTAATCTAGCAAAGCTTCTTATTTCTTGGTTGGTCGGTTGTACCATATATACCCTGATTAACGAAAGAAAGTGACTGGTGGAGCGGCCGCGTGGCGACCGAGTTTGTAGTAAAAACATTCCACTTAATAACCTCGTGGAAACGTAAAATACTGGGCTTGAAATGTCTAATGAACTGTATTTTAATCATCAATTAAAGACGTTTTTAACAAACTTTTCTAATATTTTAAATCTTTTTTCAACTAATTTATATTGAGAGTTAAATAAAAAAATACACGAATTTGAATTAAAAATTTAGGGTTTATCATTTTTATTACGTAAGAACTCAGAGGTTAAGCATCGGAAAAACATTTCTTGTAGACAAATGGTAGTCAACCTTCTTTAGTACAATATATCAAAAATTGAGATTCCTACGATTAAAATTAACGACGTTATTAATTTTTTTCTAATGTCCTGTTAACTCAGTTGTTAAAAGTTGTACATGAATGAGATTTGCGTGACGCTCTCTTTAGATAACTAAGTGTAGAAGACATTACAAAGATATGCCACGCGTTGGGCAGCCAAATACAACGTTAATGGGGTTAATTATTATGCTAACTGTGATTAATTAATTATGTAAATATACTAATTTGCAAAATGAGATCGTGTAATCACTCAATTAGGTTACTCATATCAACTGATTGAAGCTAAGTGACACGTTAGTTCCTTTATGTTAGCATAATAATTGCATGGAGACTCTAGTTGTTGTATACATTAATAAAAACTACTATAAATCATTCAAGTGCCATTACTTTCTTGTTCTGAGGTAACTTTGACAATAATGAACGCATATATTCTGGATAAAATAAACACTTATTTAACATCATATCATTAAATAAAGAGACTTCAATATATAAAATATGGATGATTCCCTGTAAATACATTCATAAAAAGAACATAAAAGAACACATGTATATATATCAAATTACAATGCGAATCCAATACGTTGTTTGCTGGAAAACATACACATACATATATAATACAATCGATATATAGAAAACACAAATAGTCAAACAATAAATCTTATACTAATGCGTTCATTGCTTGCCTCAGATGAATAGCATTAATTATTTTGTCATATTAATTTAAATACTCAAGGGGTGTTTCTTGAAAAGAGACAGGTCAGTAGAGTTCTTATGATAAGAATAGCATAAAGATTACTTGTAAAGCGATTTATCCGATATTTCCATCGGAGTAAGTCCTTCTTGTTGGTGGTCCATATGTGGGAAGCTGCGTAGCTGTGATGTCACTAACACTCAACACACGCGGAACAGATTCACTCGCGCTGTGTGTGTTTTCTGTTGATTCGGCTGTTACTGTTCGAGTTATGAAATCATGTGTCGTGTGGGTAAGTTCATCATTAACTATGGTGTATATATCTGTCTGTCTATTGTTGAACTTCTTGTGTGTACATTAATGTATAGTGTCTTTGATGCCGTGGTGTAATTGTTCCAAATTATATTGTATCGCTTCGCCGCACTGTACAACGTTATGATTTCGTTGTCCGGTATTACATTAACAATAGTTCTACGCGTCGGTTATTGATGAAAGTGCGATTGGTTAGTTCAGTTCTGAATTTGAGTATAATAAAGAACTCTATAATTACTAAGCACTGGTGTATGTCGCATGATTTAGTCGCTGCAGGTACACTATTACCGGATACACGCCAATATCGGAATGTCTCAGTCACTTAATTATATACCGCGTAGCAGAGTTTCAAAGTCCCACTGCTGTCCGTATGTTAATCGAACTTTGTATTAAGACTGTTAAAATGTATGAAGACTCTTAAAAGTGTATGACGACCGACTGTTGAAAGTTATAAAAAGACTGTCGAAAATTATAAGTAGACTGTTTAAAAGTACGTGAAGACTGCTCTCCCGCGTGCTCTGCAAACAGTTTTTATCAAGCATCGTTTACCACAATGCACTCTTCTGGAAGACACGCCTCAGGTCGAACATGATAGGACAGAAGATCTCCTACCCTTATGCCAGACTATCGTTCTTCACTTCTCATTCGACGTTCCCGTTGCCATGATGACGACGGTCCTCTCCACCTGTTCTCTGGGTAGATGCTGGGTTGTGATTGGGTATCCTGTCTCCCCACGAGTTCGTGTCGAAAGCCTCCGTACTCTTTTCCTGGAACAGGAGCAATTTCTTGGTTGTCCATCAGGTCTTTGTCTAAGCGCACTCCGGGCCCTGCTGCAGTTCTCACGCAAACAATGTGTCATATTTCATTATTGTTTCGCTGTCCTCGACCCTTTTTCCGATCGCTGTCCTGGCGCAGCGTGTCGTCGTTTCCAAAACGGCACTCCTCCCTGTCGTAAATATCAGTTGTCGCCAGTAAGACGTTCCCCGCTGTGCACAAGTTCGATTCTATTCTTAAGATATCGATGTCCGTTCTCATACAGGGTAAATGCCATTGTGTAATTACACCCTTTTCTTACTACTTCAAATTAACCCGGCAGTGTGTCCGTCACAGTTTCTCTCTAAATTGGTACTTGACACAGTTTCTTTTATCTTACATTTTGCAGGCTGTAAATCTCGGTTGAGTCGAGTCTGTCACGGCCAACCTTATTCCCCATTGTAAAGCTATGTGAAGCGTATTTGTATTGTCCGAAGCAAACGTTCACTTGACACGTCGTTACACTGTTCCTTATTTATTGCTCGTGGCCCGTGTAGGGGTGTCTTGCTGTATGTAACGTCTTTTCGATCATACTAAAAATTTTTAATTCTTGGTCGTTACAACATATACAACTTACACCTTGTACGTGATAGGAATACTGCAATGGATTAATATATAAAGTGAATTTCACAGAGAGCAGTGCGTGGCGCTCTGCGGCGGAAGTACAGTCAGAACCTAGTGGACCCATTTTATTCGCACGCGCTACCGTCTTCGTTTGAAGACTACTAACTCACAGCTATAAGTGTTTTAATAAATGTTTCTTATAGAGTGTTTTAATAGTGTATTTTTATGATTTATACACATATTTTATGAGCGGATTCCATAAAAGCTGAAGAACACTACAATACTTGTAAGTACCTTACTGTCTTTATTATTTATTTGTCAATGCTAATAACAAGTAATTTACTAATTGTTTTTTACATTTCAATACATTATAACAGTAAAATACTGTTATAATTATGCAATATCTGGTAGACTGAGCTTTGCTCGGTAGTTTTAAACTGTAAACTGTATTTTATAGTTAAATAATTAGTTGTTGCGAAATTTGAATGGCATTAACAATTTCCCAGTAATTACATTGCACTTCAATTAGTAGTATTAAAGCTGATCACAAAACAAAAATAGTTTATTAACAAGAAAACAATAAATACCGTACCGCAAAAGAGTGATAAACAATCATTCAAGACCATCTGTTATAAAAAGCATGTAGTTCAACTAAACCACAAAAGTCTGGTCAGATGTAAGTTTTTGACAGATCTCCAGGTAGATAGATTAGATTAAATAAGTAGACAGATAACTAAAATCTCTGTATATTTATATGAGAGATTGGTGACTCGTAGCAAGTTGGCTGTGTCAGTGCGTGAGCCGTGAGCGTATGCACCACTTTCTTTGGGCTGTTACTGTACCTTGACTCGATGGCGCGCCGTTGAGCGATGTTATTTCTAATTTTCCTATATTAACTGAGTGCGGTTATATTTCGTAATATTTGAAGGTTACATACCACTTTTTATTGATGAATACAATTTTGTTATGCTTACTGTGAAAAAACTCAATGAAAAAAATTATTAATAACGGAGTTAACATTACATTTGGAAAAAATTAATAACGTCGTTAATATTATTCGTAGGAATCTCAATTTTTGATATATTGTACTAAAGAAGGTGGACTACCATTTGTCTATAAGAAATGTTTTTCCGATGCTTAACCTCTGAGTTCTTACATAATGAAAACGATAAACCCTAAATTTTTAATTCAAATTCGTGTATTTTTTTATTTAACTCTCAATATAAATTAATTGAAAAAAGATTTTAAAAATTAGAAAAGTTTGTTAAAAACGTCTTTAATTAATGATTAAAATACAGTTCATTAGACATTTTGTGAAGGTCCTCGCCTTCTACTTTATATTGATATAAGATTAAAACTAGGGCTGCATACAATTCTGTACCGTTACAATTTCTAGCCCTGTATTTTACGTTTCCACGAGGTTATTAAGTGGAATGTTTTTACTACAAACTCGGTCGCCGTGCGGTCGCTCCGCCAGTCACTTTGTTTCGTTAATCAGGGTATAGTGACATAAACTTGCTTTTGGAGGTGGGAGAATTATTTCATACAGAACAGTTCATCACGTTGTGTATTTGGGTAAATCAGTGTATGCCACAAATAAATACAGTTACATAATTTAATTCTAGAGAAAATTATTTACTTTTTTCTTAATGATTATGCAGACTGCTTTGGACGCTATCTGTGAAGTGAAAATAATTTAAACATTTTCACACAGAAAAACAAAAAATACATTCAGAAAATTTAAAATTTGTATATTATTTGGTAGGTAAAGTAAGTGTTTTTAGCGTGTACAGCATTTCATAAAATCACTAACTCACTGAAGATTTTTTAGTGCGTATTTACTTCTGTTTGAAGTATTCCAAATAAAAAATTTGAGTTTTCTTACTAATAATTATTGTTAGTATTGCTAATACTAATAGTATTCTTCAACTACATCAACTTGTCCTCAACGTTTTGACATCCTGAATGTCTTCTTCACAGCTGCAGTGTTTGTGTGGGCTTCACTCCTTTTTAGTTTTTCCCAGTGAGCTTTTTGTGGTTCTTCTGATTGATTTGTGCTCAGCACTGTTGTTACCAACTGCACTTTGTAGGCAGGGGAGATTCTGGTATCTTTAAACTTTATGATGCGTCTGGTTTTTGTATAGTGCTGGTCTTTACCATAAAGTTTAAAGGCACAGAAGTGATTTTATGTTTAAAGTGAAAGGAATTGTATGTTTTTTTTGAGAAGTTTTTATTGCTACATTGTTGATCTATCTAAAAATGGCATTCAAAGTTCAGTATCTATTAGAATATTGTTAAATAAATATTGTTAGACAATAAACTGTTGTTTTTGTATCCATTTATTTTCAGACTTAAACTTACAAGAATTCTTTCAAGTATTGTTGCTTACTTATAATATGATTGTCCACATATAACTTAATTGCTGTACTGTTTATTAAGTCACAGACAGTGATATAGAAGTGTGTGTGTGTGTGTGTGTGTGTGTGTGTGTGTGTGTGTGTTTGCGCGCGTGCGTGCGTTATCAGCAGTGGAAGCTGTGTGTAGTTTGTTTGGTAGATCAATAATATGGTAGGTCATTTGCTGAGCTTCAAGTATCATTCAGTCTGTACCACTTTGCATATTCATCAGAAATTTTCAGTATTGATCCTCCACCCTGATTAATTGCTAAAGTGCTACCAGAATGCATAGTAACTAATCTTGTTTGAGCAATTTAGGTTAATATAAGTGGTGACATAAAGTTATATGGTCCTCTAAAGATGCCCTTAATTTTATATATGATAAAATTAGGTAATTATGATGTATATGATAATTTTATGTGTGAATAAATTATTGGATTTCAACCTACATTTGTATCATCATCAGTTGTGTTGCAAAATCAGATATATATATATATATATATATATATATATATATTGTAAAGAGAGAGCGACTAATAGGTGTTAAGATGCGACGATGATGCATCACGTTGCGAGCGTCAATTTGTAAAGAAAGAGACTAAATGGACGTCCTCGTTTTCGTTTAAGCCCCCCGTTGCAGGCGGCAATTTGTAACAAAATGAAATATATAGAATGTGTCGAGTACGTGTTTAAATAAGTTCCACGTTGTTATGTGCCAATTTGTAAAGAGACTAATATGTGCCGGTGCTAGCGAAAATGTCCGTCTTATTCAAACCCCACTGTTGTAATCAATTTAGTAACGAACTGCTTGTTAATTATGTGAGGACGTATGTAATAATGTATGATACCAGCTGGAGACGTCAAATTATAAAGAGATCTTGTCTATGAGTGTAATTAGTTATAAGAGACTCCGGTGTAACAAACGCCAAGTAGTACGTTGTAGGTGGCGATTCGTAACAATTAAAATGCTGTTACCTGGTTTAATTAATATTATTAACTAATATACCTTGCGGTTGTGACCAGTGAAACCCTCAGAACACAGATTATTAAGTCCACAAACTTAGAATTATATTCTGGTAGTATTCTGTAGACTTAATTTAATTCTCAGTGGTTGTTTAATATGAGCAATATATATGGAGTATTTACTGAATGTAAGTGGTTTTTGTCTCAACCCTAGTCCCTCAACGATAAAAATTTCATTCAAATTTAGTATGGCAAAACCCGTTAGTTCAGCAATCTCCCGTCTCACCAGCTGCAAACTTGGAGCGCTGTTATTATAAATAATTGTGCGTATAGGTTAGTTATTCTGAGTGTTTGTATCAATCTGTTAATAAATTATTACGCCAATTACATATAGTATTTTCTCTGCAATGATTAAAACGTTATCTCATACAACAAATGTACTTTATTTATTTTTCTCTGGTATTTAACCAGTTACGTTGTCTCAGACAAACCATAAGACAATACAATCGACTATCCCAACATGTATCGATTCTTAATTATTCGAATTCTAAAAAGAAAAACATATATACTTTGAAAATAATGACAAATAATTCTTATACCAGGGTTCGTGTAGTTCTTTGAACCATTAGTAAGGCCAGGTAAAACGCATAATTAAGGTTGTTCAATTTACAAAAAGAATAAAATTATTTACTTAAAATACAATGATATGAAAATAATTTGTTTTTTTACCCAAGCGGCGAAAGCTTCATTAGGCGGTGAATGTTTGTCAACTACGATCAAAATGCAGGTTATATCGTCTTCACCCAGTAAAACTGCTCTGGTCTTCAATGAATGGATGATGATAATCCCACGGGAACTCTGGTGCTTCGAGTCTTCTTTTGCGTCTTCACAATTCTTGGTCCCAACAAACTGGAATTAGGATCTCAGCTTCCGCTGTCAATGAAGGTTATTTCGTCAACCGAATCTTCTGTATTTCCAAATATTTCCGTTAATTCAGGCTTCAACTCTTTATTGGTCTTCAATTTATAGCATGAATTGGTTTGATACCAAATTCAGCGGAATTGTTTAGTGAATGAGGTGAGACGCTTTCAGTTCTTTTTTATTGTATTCATTGATAATTTATAGGGTTATTTAATTTGTATGATACATTAACATTCCAGTATAATTGTTTTGCAAAATGCTTTTTTCAATTTGGATATATATTTTCTTTATATTTATTCATATATTTTAAATATATCGGTTCATTTCAACCTAATAGCTTGTAACAATCAGTCCCATCTATCCAAAATCAACAAGTTACTAAAAATCAGTTGCCTTAACAACCAGGTTTTCTATATATCCTTGAGTCGGCATTATAGAATATTACTACTCCTTTCCAATAAAATACTCCATGCTTGGATTAATATTGAATCACATAAAATTCTCCCCTAACCTTCCTTATTAAACAGTAAATGTTTTACTAGAGTTTCGTTGGACTGGGTTTACTAAAAAGGTATTAATTTCCTTTCACTAATATGGAATTTAGGCCTATAGATTCATTTACAACCATTGGTTTTTAACTTAATTTTCTTTTTACCTGACCTACTGTACAATTAATTATTGATTACATAGTTAATTACATGAATTTTAATTTACTGGTGGTTATTTGTTTTTACATTAATCAATTGGTTCTGGAACCCTTTATTAATTTATGACATAATTGTCAGAACTACTTGTTAGACTTGAAACACTGGTCACACTCCTGATCCAGTTTATAAACATTAATTAGAATAACAGTATCTTTCAATTTTATACAATACTGACAACTTAGTACCGTGCCTAACATTGGTAACTATATTGTGCTGTATAAAAACAAATCTAATATAAAATATAAACATAATTATTGAGTAAGTATTATTATCAAACAACATCATTTCATTTTTAACACATTCAACATACAATATAAATATTCTGTAGACCTTAACATGTCACAGTACAAAACAAACATTTCATTACATCCAATCATTCATTGTTCTGGCTCTTTTACATTTAATATTAGTCATTGCCTCCTTTTTACTTGAGGTCCTTCTCAAACATATGAACTATCGAACAACCTTAAGTCAGGGTATGGTCTTTGACCATATTTCATTCAGTCTTTTATGTAACGTTGGGGAACCTCAACTATGTTGCGTTACAATATATATATATATATATATATATACAAAGAAGAGGGGGGCTGCAGAAGAACATTTGTACATGGAAAAAATGATTATAACTGCGATTGAAAATTATATATTTATTCTTTGCATTGTTGTTAGTCCTTATTATCGTGTTATTATGTTGGCCCATATTTTTCTATGTATGACTTTGAATAAAATAAATTGTTTTATTTTCTTCTGAAGTAGCTAAATCTCGCATTTGAAAGAAGGGACAGTTTTCAGAAGTCACTAAAAATTAGTGAACATTATTCTGCTATTTTCTGTATAATATTTGTAATATTTTCTCAGATTTTTTATCCTACCTTTCAAGATGACCTAACCCTGTGGAAATGTGGAAAGGCTGTAGTTGGTATATAAATGTTCCAATTTTTTTTTTTTTTTATACGGGCCTATGTAAGTATTTTAATCTTACATGTAATTAATAGATAACTTTATTTAGAATGTATAGAAATGTGGATTACATAATGGATTACATAACTGCATTAGTTTTCCTTTTATACTATAATATTTATAACTAATTTACCTCAAGATATACTTTTTTCCTTTAGGAACATGTTTTTTCCTTTTATATATAAAATTTTTATTAGTATCAAAGAGTGGTGCCGCTTAATCTTTTTGCAAATGATTTATAAGCTCCAGAGGACCGTTGTCAAATGTAGGATTTTTATTTTGTGGGGTTTTTAGGTTATGAAATGATTACGCGAATTTTTACATACTTCGCATTGAGACTCAAGCGAATAGAAAACTGTCAGAAAATATTGAATACAAAGATTCAGACTCACCTAATTCCATATAGCCCCATGCTTTAATAAAATTTGAAGGGGCAAGCAGGTCCCTTTAGTATAAAAGGATTACGTCCTTAATAGAATATATTAATGGCTTGGTTGACAGTCCGGGGGCATATGTGCTCTTGGTCTCTTATGTTGCTGATATACTGGCCATGTGTAGATGAGACAGTCACTACTTTTGTCGATGTCTAGATCCTGGCTGAGACGTGCTCAGAAACGTGTTGCCAGAGTATTAAAAAGGGCATGTGTACTGATATATGTACACAATAGTCAGGATCGATTATGTAATAATTTACATGCCCCAGAATACCAAACAGACTTGCTAATATATATATTTTTAACCCAATTAATCTCTATTAGTCATTTTTTTGTATATTAATAGATTTTAGTGTAAATAAGTTTCTAGTAGTTTTGTATACTTGCAGCAGAGTGTGGGGATTATGTAGCTGAAGATTATCCAGATCCTTCATATCTCTCATCATACAAATTTGTGCCTCATCAGGATAGAGAACTCGAAAGACGTATTATGGAAAACCATAAAAAGCATGCGTAAGTATTCTTATATATAAGTGAAACTATACCATATTTGCAAGCAGCTGCTACAATTATTGTTTGTTTAGCTATGAATTTTATGTTATCATATCAACTACATTATTTTAATTACTGATACCATGCCATGGTAATAACCACATGGTGTGCCATGTGTAATAATCCATGTATATAAATTTATTTTTGGGGGGCTTATATATGAAGCATGTGTGTACATTTCTTGTCACTTATAGTGCAGTTCTCATATTGTTATATTTCTGTAAATAAAAACAGGTACCGTATATATTTTCTGAATTTTTTCTCTAAAATGTTGGCCATTCTGCTATCATTATTTTCTCATTATGCTGCTTGCCATTACTGTCCAGAAAGTAAAGATACATTGAATCTTATTTTGGACTGTGATAACACTGCTATTACTTCAAATTGGTGTTGATTCCTTGTTCTGTAAGAGAATAAGCTTTGCTCGAGTAGTTCATCTTAAAATGTGTTTAAAGCGTAGGTCCAAAATCCTGCCACATGTAGATTTTGCTCTAAGATAAATTTTTTAAACACAAAAACTGAATTCACAAACGTGTAGCGGGTCATTTTTGGGTGTTTTTATTTTTAACCGTTTGGGGCATTATTATATTTTTACTTATTTCGTTTTCGGGCGGACTGGTATAATAAATTGGAAAAAACTGTAATTGTATTGTGCAACGTTATTGTCCAAGCAACAGCACGAGGTTGAGAAACAGCGTTTGGAACAAAGGCAATGCGCAATTTCAGTGGTGTAACACGGCAGAAGAATTTACCTCCACCAAAATTCTAAGAACTCTGTGCATGTGTTTTGACGCCCGTATGCAACTCAGCCGGGCGGGGATCGGCACTGACGCCGTGAGAGACACGACAGTTGAGACAAACATGGCGCTGGGACGAACAGTTAGTAGTTCCAATCGACCGGCTACCGGAAAACAGCGTCAAACTCCGCCTACTGTGAGCGACATCAGCAGAGCAGATGCCAATATCGGCCTCTGGACACACACACATGCCAGTTATAATCCATGTATAAAGTGGTTATCCCACACAATCAACAGTATACGGTGACTAAAACTTGGTGGCATTGAATTGCCGCTTCCGCCAGTTTAACCCAGCACATTACGCAGTTACACTACTGAAGCCTGCCGGCTAGGAACGAATTAGGCTACACGCAAAAGTTTTTCTATTATTTTCACTTTAAATTCAAATATCAGTGAAGAAAAGTATGTGACGATAATACATCCGTGCGGTAGAAACTAACCGAGTGTTATTTCGGACCTCAACATTATAACATTTCATAGAAAGATGACTGTGCGTGAAGACCGCGTGGCTGCCGTGGGGGAAGTTTTATTAATAATAAAATGTTAAGGGTATTTTAAATTGTGAATGAGTGATGAGTGTGCAATGCTGGGCTGAATTAAGTGTATATGTGTGTGAATGAAGTTATATAATTGTCCATGATAAGGTAAGCGATAGTCAGTAAGGTATAAGAGTTGCACAACATGTAACAAGAAGATTTAACATTTCAACATTCCTGAGTAATAAAAAAAAATCTGATTTCTCTTCCATACAATTGAGAGTTAAATTCTTTCAATGCCTTATTTCGTTATATGTATCGTCAGAGTTCGTCGAACGAAATGGGTTTGCCTACACTACGAGATCCGGCCAGATCATTGCTAAACGGTATGTATGAAGTTGAATGTAAGTAAACTATAAATATCAATATAACCAAAAAGAATAAAAGTTACAATTGGTGCGGCGTGACCAGGATTTAATATAACTGAAGAGGGGTTATCTTAACGCCAGCCTACATCTGACGATGCATAGCGAAGTAGGGTTGTGAAAGTAAATTGATGTTGTAATATCAGTTTTGAAAAAAAAAGACTGATCATTGGTAGTTGTTACGTAAGACAAAATAGATAAAGTAAAAATGTCCGAGAATACAGAAAAAAGTAGTATAGTAAATTCAATTATGAGTGAAAGTGGCCTTGAGTCGCAATCGCTTGATGAAAGTGGTATGTTGAGGGGGGAGATGGGTACTGTTGCAGAAACAGTTATCGGCATTAATGTAATAGTTCATTCCACTCCGATTGCGTCTCAACCACAACCAAACGAAACAGATGTTGATTCGGGGATTCAATTGACCCCCGTGTCAACTAATAAAAGTAAACAATCAGAGGAACTAGATATAATGAGTTTTTTACAAAAAATGGACAACAAATTAAATAAGCGTCTTGATAGAAATGACGAGAAACTTGAAATTTTAAGTAACGAATTCAAAGAACAGAAAATAAAATGCGAACAGCAGAATATTAAAAATGATGTTATTTTTAATGAAATTAAAGAACAGAATATTCAGTTTCAGCAGAATATTAATATGCAATTTGATAATTTGAGTAGTGTATTAGACAAACATATTGATGAACGTTGTGAAAGTATGAAATTACACCTGTCAGAGTCATTAACTGAGCAATTAGAGTGCCGTGTTTCTGATATTACCAATAATATAACTAATAAAGTAGAGAAACAGATCACGGAACAATATAGTGTCATAAACACAATTGTTGAGAATCAAATAAGTGAGTGTAAAACCAATACTGAATGTAAGGTTGGTTATGCTATGAGCCAGATTGAAAATAATAATAGTAGAATAAGAGAAATAGAACATAATTATAAGATTGAATTTAAGACCATACATGATACAATAAGTGACCTTGAATGTGATAATAACCTTAAACTAATGAATATTAAAAATGAATTGAGCAAGGCCATCAGCCAACAAGTTAACACTGTTACCGAGCGAGTAATCATGACTCGTGACGTAAGCAGTGAAGTTGAGTTAGAGACATTCAGTTGTGATAACAAAAAAGTACACCCTATGCAGTTCATAAGCAGAGTGAGAGAGTTCAATAAGTTCAGTACTAATAACTGGGAAGTCCAATTATTAAAAATTTTAAAATGCTTTAAAGGTAGTTCGGAGATATGGGCCGAAGTACATAAAATGGAATGGGAGTGCTTTGAAAGTTTTGAGTCTGCATTTATAAATAAATATTGGTCTGAGGAAGACCAAGAAGTGTTACGAAGTAGAATCATGGGAACAGGGAATTTTGGGGGGCCCAATAACAATATAACAGGGTATGTGATGAAAATATTTAACGAGGCGAAATACTTAGAACCGCCATTGCCATTTAGATCCTTTGTGAGGCATATCAGCAAGCATCTGCCAAGGGAAGTACAGATAACACTTATGACAAGGGAGGTAGCTAATATTAGCGAACTAGAAAATATTTTAGATGTGTTTCAGAATATCCGGGACCAAGAATTGAGTCGCCGTCAGAACCAGCAGAATGGAAATAATGGAGGTAATCAGGGACCGCTGAGGGGACCTACAAATGGACCGGCATACCCCAGACGAGAACAAAATAACCGAGGACCAAAATGGACTTGTCCAGCATGTTCACAAGAGAATTATGCGACACAAAATTTTTGTTTTAGATGCAGGAGAGAGAGACCGGGTCAGCGACAGGGACCACCACCCGCACAGAACCAGCAGGCATACCAACGAAGGGGAGAGGGCCCAGGAGGAACACAGAGAGGCCAAACTCATGAACCACGAGGAAACCAGCACGAGCGAGGATACAACCATGCGGTGGCAGGCACCTCTGCGGGAAACTAAGAGGGACAATGGAACACCGGACCCGACCGTTGTCACCGGAAGTTTCTGGGGTCCAAATGGATGGTAGATACCAAAATAACATTGTGATTACAGATTTATCGGAGGAATTATTGGAGGAGGAAGACTTCGAAGCAGTGAGACGGGAGAACGGACTGACTGAGGTGAAAATTAACATAGAAGGTAAGGAGATTAAAACTCTAATCGATACGGGTAGCGAAATCTCTGTTATTTCTGAACATGTATTAGATGAATTAAAAGAAATAAATAAAAATATTCCGTCTTTACCAGTAGCGGGGGTGACGATTGTAGGTATTACGGGAGTTAGAAGTAAGAGAGTCACGAAACAAGTACATTTAAACATGATAATTAACGGGGTAGGGTATGATAATACATTTTTAGTTGTACGGGGACTAAATCTTGAGGTTATACTTGGAAATGATTTTCTGATTAAACATAAGGCGTTGATTGATTTTCATAAACGGGTATTGGAATTAAATAGTGAAGGGGAACCAGTCCGTATTAATTTTGAACGGGTGTTAGATGCGGTAAGAATTTCAGGGGTAAGGGTGATACACAATCGGAATGATAAACAAGACATGGAAATTAGTATGAATGTATGCAGCGAGAGTAAGATAGAGTATGATGAGAATGTGGATCACTTATGGAATGAAAGAGCAATGAAATTTTGTAGTGAGGGTGGCGTGATAGGGAGTTCTCAACGCGAATCGTTGTGGCGGGTAGTAGAGAATTTTAGAGAAGTGTTTGCCGATGTACCAGGGAGGGCAAGAAACTATGAATGCGAGTTAAAGGTAAGGGAACACGCACCCTATGTGCAAAGAAGTTATCCGGTGCCCTGTGCGAAGAGAAGAGCGGTTCAGCTTGAGTTAGAGAAAATGTTAGAGGGAGATATAATTGAGAGATCGGTGTCACCATACTCTAATCCCTTAGTTGTAGTGATTAAAAAAGATGGTAGAGTTAGGTTATGTTTAGATGCCCGCAAAATCAATCAAATAATTATTCCAGACAGGGAGTCACCCGAAGCTATTGAAGAAATATTTCAGAAGTTTAGCGGCGTACAATATATGACTTCTTTAGACCTAACCGCCGGGTATTGGCAAGTTCCATTGGCAGCAAATAGTAGAAAATATACAGCCTTTTTATTCAATGGAAAGAATTATCAATTTAAGAGACTACCATTCGGTTTGAACACAAGTGTAGCTAGCTTTATCAAGTGTCTTGATGAAATTTTGCAACCACACAACTTAGATTTTTTAACTATTTACGTTGATGACATTTTAATAGCATCTAGAACATTTGAAGAGCATGTAGAGCATTTGGAATACGTTTTGGAGAAGTTATATCGGGGAGGTCTGACAGTGAATTGGGACAAATCGAAATTTTTGCAAACTGAGATACATTTTTTAGGTTTTATAATAACACCTACAGGAATACGTGCTAACCCGGATAAAGTAGAATCCATCTTGACATTCCCGGAGCCAAAAAATATAAAGCAGTTGCAAAGTTTTCTTGGTCTTTGTAATTTTTACAGGAAGTTTCAGAGGAACTACGCACAGACGACGGCCCGACTCAGCGCAGTGTTACAGAAGAACAAGCAATGGAGATGGGGCGATAACGAAAGAGCTACGTTTAATGACATCAAAATTAAGTTCACAGACATGATACTAATGAACCATCCCAATTTTAATGACAAATTTTATTTGCAGACAGACGCTAGTAATATAGCATTGGGAGCGGAGCTTTACCAAGAGGACGAGGCAAAAGAGCACAAAACCATCGCCTTCGCCAGCCGGACGTTGCTGGCCGCAGAGCGCAATTACACTACCACCGAAAAGGAGCTCCTCAGTATAGTGTTCGCTGTGAGGAAGTTCCGAACGTATCTGCTGGGTAACAGAACCATCATCAGGACGGACCATAAAGCGCTGTCGTTCCTGAATACTTGTAAACTCACACACAGTCGGATAACCAGGTGGGTGTTAGCTCTTCAAGAGTATAATTTTTCTTGGGAATACATTAAGGGGGTAGAGAACAGGGTGCCAGACACACTATCACGAGTAGACACAGACAGAAATAAAACAGGTAGAGATATCAAAGAGATAGAAATTTATAGACTATCCCGGGAAGATAAACTTTTTGGGGAGGAATTAAAAGATATAAATGTAATGCAAAGAGCTGATGGTAAATTAAATAAGATCATTACTAGCTTAGACTCAGATATAGATGAGTTGGGGTATAAACAATATTTTCAAGTGTTTAAAGGGAGTTTGTTTAAAAAAGTAGAGGGGAGAGAGAGAGATTGGAGGTTAGTCATACCTGAAGGGTTGATAGAGAAAATAGTGTGGGACTGTCACTTTAGATACGGGCATTTTGGGGCACGGAAGTGTGTGAATGTATTAAAGGAATCTTGTTTATTTAAGAACATGGAGAAACGAGTCCGAAGAATACTTAGAGTTCGTGAGTTATGTCAGAAATCCAAAGTTGTAAATTATAGGTTAGAGGGAGAACTAAATTATATTAAAGTAGAAAAACCATTCGATTTAGTAGCTGTAGATTTGTACGGCCCATTGCCGAAAGGTAGGGGTGGAGTGATGCATATTTTTGTTGTACTTGATACTTTTTCTAAATATGTCAGGCTATATAGTGTAAAGCGAGCCACAAGTAAGGTGCTGAGCGAGAAAATCACACGCGACTACATGATCAACGTGGGAAAGCCGAGGGTGATATTATCCGACCACGGTCCGCAGTTCATCAGCGGAAGATGGCGCCAGACTCTTGGATGGGAAGGTATCATCCCAAAGCACACCGCAGTATATCACCCGCAGTCCAACCAGGCAGAGCGAGTCATGAGGGAGCTGGGCAGAATTTTTCGAACATACTGCCATGCCAAACATAGCGAGTGGCCACTCTATGTGCAGAAGATTGAAAACTGGCTAAACTGCACCACCCACGAGTCGACGGGGTTCACGCCCTACGAGTTAATAAGAGGAAAGCGTCCAAAGAGGATTTTGGAACAGTTAATTGAATATCCACCGGAAACCAACACTATTGGTAACGATGTTAAACTGCGACTAGCCAATGAAAGTCTGTTGACGAAAGGGGAGAGGAGAAAACAGAAACATGACATGAAAGGTAAGTGGACGCAGTATGAGATTGGACAGCTGGTATTGGTACGACGACACGATTTATCAAGTGCACAAGATAAGGAGATCAAGAAGTTTTTCTTATTGTACGAGGGGCCGTACGAGGTAGTGGAAATAAAAATGAAAAATTCATATGTGTTACAGAATAGAGAAACCAGGGAGATAGTGGGTACGCACAACGCTACAAATTTGAAATTATTTTGGTCAGCATAAGTATTTTGTTAATTTGTAAAGGTATGAATGTTATTTAATTATTCTTTTATGTTTTTAGAAGGGCGCCTCCCCCATTTTCGGGCGGCCACGATCTTACCAGTCCTGGCTGTGGAATGCGGAAATCGGAGGCGGGCCATGGTTGGCAGGATCTTCCTTCGGGCAGTGAAAACAACGATGGTCCGGCTCCACCAAAATTGGTACAAAATAGAAATTTAACCACATATATTTGAACGGGGAGGGGGACCCCAAAAGAGGTACGTGACGAATTAAAATTTTTTATACACTCTGGGTACAACAATTTTGAGGTACCTGTCACGTGCCTGCACTGCCTTAGAGTGATTATATAAAGTGAGGCAATGTTTCAAGTATTATTTCACCACTGTCATTTGCAAAATAAAAATTTAGCAAATGATAGAAGTTCCAGTATATTAAGAAAAATGGATTTTGTGGAGATGGGCTAGGGACTGGGCAGACGGCATGCATGGATGAATGAGAGGGAGAGTAGATTTGTATAAATTGTAATTAAGGTAGTAAAAAAAAAAAAAAAAAAAGGTAATGGGATTTAATGGTAGATTAGGGGAACGTGAATTCACGTATGTTGTCTGACCGTCCCCAACTCCATCTCGGCAAAACCCCCGTTTCAGGCGGGGATACTGACCACTTAGTTATAAATTATAAGTTATAAATTTAAAATGTAAATAAATTTTAGAATTAAGCGACCAAATATAATTGTCAAGTTTTAGTATCAGGGAATATGGGAACGTTTTGAAACGATGTGTAACAAAATATAAACTCGTTGTCAATACAAGAAGTGGGGATGACTTTGGGGGGTAGTTTGGTGCTCAATGAAGTGATAATAACAATGGAGTGTTGAACGGCATTGGTAGAAAGATTAATTTCATGTATTAAGTAATTAGTTAGTTATTAAGCGGCTATTGTGGGGGTTGCCTGTGCTCTCACAAATAGCGAAAAGGGTTGGGGGTAGCAGTGAGTGTTACCTCCATCGGAGGCCAAGCTGGCGATGAATGTGCGGCACACCTTATACGTGTAAATAAAAAATATTTTACACACAATACTAAATGACAGTGTCGCACATAAAAATATTGATGCATAACAGGCAGTGAAATTAGAGTTAGATTTCCTCGACTTTTCGGGCGGTTACTGTCTTACCAGCACTAACCGTGGTTTTGGCTAGCGGCCAGCTATGGTCATACCAAGTCCCTTGACCATAGCTGACTTGAAATTGGTATATATTTGAAATCCAATGGGGGGACCTTAGAGGAAATCTCCGGAACTAGGGAACAGCGGCTGCCACTCTGTTCGAGGAGGAACAGCAAGACCGGTGGCAGATCCGTTTTTAAGGGTGCATGATTTTATAACAAGAACATGATGATGTTCACAAATTTTAAACTTAACAGCGGAAGCAGAGACACGGAGAGGTAAACCCTGCTCCAAAATATACCGTCTCTGTGGAAGCGAAAGGGCGAGACAGTCCTCCATAATCTGAAATAGTGTGTGTGGCTGGGAGGTGACGCAAAGGAGTCACGAATTTAAAATTGTATGACATAAAGTTTTGCTTATTCAAGGTTTAATCCAATCAAAAATGCTTGTGCTCTGTCCACATAATTATATGCTCAGACTCGTAAATTAAGGTGTTCATGCTATAATTTTAAGTGTATTATTTTATTGTTGTCTATTTTATTATGTGTGTATTTTTTTTTTAAGCCATAGGTAAATCGTCTGGCAGGACAACATAAATAACCAGAATCAGAGAAATTGGAAACAGTGAGATGAGAAGGGAGAATAAATAAAAATAAATATGTATATTTCATATAATTTGTTCAATCATGAGATGTGTTTTTATTATGTTAGGATATCAGCTGATCAGCAATAACGTCACTGGTATATTGGTTTGTAAATGTTACAAGTAATTAATGTTTAGTGTACTACAGATATTTTGAAGTAAAGATAAAAAGAATATGAGAAATAAAATAATAATTTATGCAAATTAATAAAAGATAATTCATGGGTGATAAATGTTTTATGGGACATGCAGACCTGTCCAAGTTGAATTAAAAGCTGAATGTGAAATGATGGAGATGAATATAGTGTAATGTTGTTTTTGAGTTGATGTGATATAACAGGATTTTGTGAAATATAGATGTTGACACAGTTGTAATGGAGAATTTAGGTAGATTTTGAATGACCTATTGTTGTTTTTGTAGTTAATGAGGTTATTTTGTATATTTGTAGTAAGGCAATGAGATTGAGAATTTTGGGGATGGCAATTTTGTATCAGAGGGTAGTGTATTGTAGGAGACCGCAACAAGGGTTGGGACGGGATAGGAATAGATTTTAGTGGGAAAGGGTTACCTAGGGGGAGTCCAGGGACCAACATAAGGGAATGAGTTTTGGGAAGGAAACACGTATCCTATGTACAAAGGGTTAGAGAGTATTTTATATGTAGAGAAGGCGGCGAATTGTGTTAAATGATAAGTTGGGGTTTAGAATGTCCTGATTAGTAGATATTTTGATAGAGATGGGTGTCATGATAATTGAAGTTGATGAATATTAGAGTCAGAGGGAGAAAGTTTATATATGTACACAGATGTAATACAGAAAATTGAGAATAAATAATTTACATCACCCACAATAGATTAAAGTAAAATTGTTGAAAAGAAAGAGAGGAATTTATAATAAAGAATGTACAATTGTTTTTTCAACCAGTGACAGAATTTTGATAGAAGTGAAAATAATGTAAAGTCAAGAATTGTTTGGTTTAAATAATGTAAATGCCAATTTGATTATTGTAATAATATTTTGTTTGTTTTGAATATTTTGTTATTATGTTTGTATTTTAAGTCAGGATATTACAGATGTTCAATGTGTTTTCAGAACTTATATATAACATATGTAGGTCAAGGGTTTTGGACTTGACCTAGTTACGATCAGCTGATGAGGTCATACACCTACTAAGCTTGTATAGTAGGAATCCAATTTTAACTTGCTTATTTAATTAATTCAAACCAATATTTGAATAGTTTTAATAAATATTTAATAAATAAATTTAATAAAAATTTTAATGAATAAATTTAAATTTTTTTTGAATTTTAAAATTTTTGAAAATTTTAAATTTTTTTGAAAAAAAAAATTGATTTTTCGCCTGCCAGCGAATGACTAGTTTAGATAATGATTTTTTTATTATGTGTGCATTAACCATGTTTATTTGATTGTATTGTATTGTATTGGTAGACTATAAGTGGTTCTCATGTTAGAGTAAGGATGTGTTTATATTATTAGAAATGTCTAGGTTAAGTCATTTGAAACAAAAAATTAGAAAAAGAGGAAGAGAATTTTTTGATAAACAATTATTTTTTTGAATTGTGAATTTTTTAAATTTTTGATAAATTTTAAAAAGCAAATTTTCCACTTTTAATGTGTTATGGTAATATGTAACGTGAGAGTGTGTGAGCCCAGTATTTGCCAAAGGCAGCCCAGCTTGCAAAAAGGGGATCCATATCGGCGGAGGAACTGGAATGATTTTAGCCAGGGATTGAGGGTTTTTGGGGGTAGTATGTTAGAAGGCGAGGCGCGCTGTGGTGCGAGTCTGATCGATTTCTCGGTGTTGGGATCTCTAACGGAGAAGTCCAGTGATCTCGTTCAGATGAGTCCATGGTCGCTGAGCCAGGGGGGTCGTGTACCCATGAGAGTAAGAACCAGGGGGTTGTTGGCACCAGTTCCTCACCGGTCCTCTTCGGGGTTTATCAATGAGATTTCTTCTGTTGTGAACAGCAGAATTCTCATCGAGGGGGTATTGTAGCGGGTCATTTTTGGGTGTTTTTATTTTTAACCGTTTGGGGCATTATTATATTTTTACTTATTTCGTTTTCGGGCGGACTGGTATAATAAATTGGAAAAAACTGTAATTGTATTGTGCAACGTTATTGTCCAAGCAACAGCACGAGGTTGAGAAACAGCGTTTGGAACAAAGGCAATGCGCAATTTCAGTGGTGTAACACGGCAGAAGAATTTACCTCCACCAAAATTCTAAGAACTCTGTGCATGTGTTTTGACGCCCGTATGCAACTCAGCCGGGCGGGGATCGGCACTGACGCCGTGAGAGACACGACAGTTGAGACAAACATGGCGCTGGGACGAACAGTTAGTAGTTCCAATCGACCGGCTACCGGAAAACAGCGTCAAACTCCGCCTACTGTGAGCGACATCAGCAGAGCAGATGCCAATATCGGCCTCTGGACACACACACATGCCAGTTATAATCCATGTATAAAGTGGTTATCCCACACAATCAACAGTATACGGCGACTAAAACTTGGTGGCATTGAATTGCCGCTTCCGCCAGTTTAACCCAGCACATTACGCAGTTACACTACTGAAGCCTGCCAGCTAGGAACGAATTAGGCTACACGCAAAAGTTTTTCTATTATTTTCACTTTAAATTCAAATATCAGTGAAGAAAAGTATGTGACGATAATACATCCGTGCGGTAGAAACTAACCGAGTGTTATTTCGGACCTCAACATTATAACATTTCATAGAAAGATGACTGTGCGTGAAGACCGCGTGGCTGCCGTGGGGGAAGTTTTATTAATAATAAAATGTTAAGGGTATTTTAAATTGTGAATGAGTGATGAGTGTGCAATGCTGGGCTGAATTAAGTGTATATGTGTGTGAATGAAGTTATATAATTGTCCATGATAAGGTAAGCGATAGTCAGTAAGGTATAAGAGTTGCACAACATGTAACAAGAAGATTTAACATTTCAACATTCCTGAGTAATAAAAAAAAATCTGATTTCTCTTCCATACAATTGAGAGTTAAATTCTTTCAATGCCTTATTTCGTTATATGTATCGTCAGAGTTCGTCGAACGAAATGGGTTTGCCTACACTACGAGATCCGGCCAGATCATTGCTAAACGGTATGTATGAAGTTGAATGTAAGTAAACTATAAATATCAATATAACCAAAAAGAATAAAAGTTACAAACGTTCATACATAAATCTTAGCTGTCTGTGGTAAACATTATAACTCGTCAATATCCCTAGAATTGATGTCATAATTTCCTGAGAGTACTGTTGTTGATGACTAACAAAGGAGTGCTAGGCCTTTAATCTCTGGCAACCTTCAGAAAATGTGACAGAAGCATTTGTACAGATCGCCGTTTGACAGTAAAAGAAGTACATTAATTAATTTTCCAAGTATCTAAGACTTGTGTGATATTGAAAAAAGAAAATTGGTCCATAAAAATGGAATGGTGTCATAACTACTTGGATTTGCCCAATACTGAACTTTCCGATATTTGGAACTAGGATTTTTCAGATTATCTGCCACACAACCCAGGCTAGTAAATTTTACATGTTTCTGCATCTGAAGAAAAAAGTTTGATAACGATGATGAGGTGAAAAATAAAGTCTTGATGCGAAAGGTAGTTGCCAGTCTTAAAACATGCTTAAAAAACAATGCGCATATTTTATTCTTCGTATTGTTTAAATTAGCAGCCATCCTTACTTTTCTTTTATAGAATTGCTAAACTGCTATAATTGTTTTTATTATTTAGACAAAGCTTTTCGTCATTACTGACATCTTCAGGTCTTAAACAACAATCAGGTCTTAAATCTCCAGGTCGTTGTTTAAGACCTGAAGATGTCAGTAATGACGAAAAGCTTTGTCTAAATAATAAAAACAATTATAGCAGTTTAGCAATTCTATAAAAGAAAAGTAAAAAACAATGGCTTTGTTATGTCAAAAATTTAAGATACATACATCTTCTTCTTTACTACATGGCTTGGGCTATAGCCCGTTCTGACTTCACAGAGTCTCTGACCATTTTTTCCAGGATCTTCCATGATCTCTTATTCCACATGGGTCTTCCAATTCTGCCTGTATTCCTTTATTCTCTCCAGAACTGACTGTAACTTCAGGTCTTTCCTTATGTCATCATTTCATAAAGATACATACATATTTAAGTAATTTGTAGTTATGTCATAATTTCTTAAAAATTTTGAGGTATATATTAAAAAAATTGTAAGGCCTTTGTTTCTCTACTTTTCAGACACGGCAGTTCATTGCTTCAGTTGATGCAATATATATGAGGTTTAATCCGAACATTCATGCTATTTTTGTTTATTTGGGAAATTGTCAATATTCATCATCAGTATAAATATTGTCCTCTTCAAGGTAATCTCCATTGAAACAACACATGTATGCTACATTTCTTCCAGTCTTGAAAATATTTCTAAATGTGGCTTTGAGCGTTGAGCTTAAACAGTGAATTTTGTTCGTCTTGAAAATATTTCTAAACGTGTGTTTGGTATAGCTCTGAGCTTAAACAGTGAATTTTTTGTATGTCTTCAGCAGTTGTGAAATTCATCTTTTTTTTGGAAGAGGAAAAACTCAAGACGAGGACTGAGTCAAAACCTTTTAAGGTCTGCGAATTGTGGGTGTTCTACAATGATGATCAATTTATATTAAAATTTCTGTAAATAAAAGCATAAATATAAAATATAAATATGTTTTTTGTTTAAAGCGGACAATCTCCTGCAGAAGCAGACCTCAATCTCTTAGAAACCGCTCGAAGATGTGAATTGTATGGGATGAAAATGCATCCAGCAAAGGTAATTAATCTCCTTTTCAGTAAAGTGTTTAATTATGTGTGAAGCGAGGAGCAAAGAAATTGTGTAGTTTAATAGATTGTATATTTTTTTTATTGAAAGCAATGGCCTTGATAAAATTCATACATAATATGAAATTACGTGTACCAGTATAATTTTTGGCATTTTATATTAATCTTGAGGTTCCCACCTACCTTGTTGGCATTAATACTGTAGCTTATACTGGCAATAATTCTGTATGAAGATTTCAGAAAAAAAATAGTGTATTTATCAGTGGCGAAGCTAATGTGTAAGTACTGGGTAGGCTGATAAAATATGAATATGCTTCCTTACCTTATATTTTTTTATACAATAGGTCCACACGTCGATTCTTCTTTGTTGCGAAAATATCAATTACACGTTCCTTGAAACTCTGACCCATAGAAAGTTCTTTAACTAAACTTTTTTCAATGGCGATTGTACTGAGACAACTTAATCGTTCATTTGTCATTGAATTTCGGAGGCAATTTTTTATCGTTTTTAATGTGCTCATACTTCTTTCAGAGGAAGCTGTAGTAACGGGAAATGTCAAGACCAACTTGATAAGTCATGTCACTTATTATTATTTCATTTATAGATGGTTTGAAGACCATTGCTAGTTATGAATTTCAGAAGGACTACAGGGGGTAAATGTTTTTCTTCATCTACATAAATATTCTTTAATTCATTTTCCAATCGTTCTTTGTTGAAAAATGGATACGTGGACAGAAGGTTGTTTAATTTCATTGCAGGAAAATCTAGTTTATATCCCCCAAAGCAATTTTGATCCAGCAATTCGACAAATCTGATCTTTTCAATATCTCCAAAACGCGTTTCCATTTGTACAGTCAGTGTGTCCAAAATTTCGTAGGTTAAAAGTTTGAAGGACCCGAATTCTTGTTCACTTATACTTAAATCATTGCACATCTTTTTAGAGTTTTCAACACATGATTTCACAGTATTTTCTAATCTCATATTCTTTATTACTCCGATGGTCTTCTGGATTTCAGTATTACACATATTTATGTCTGATGTTACTTTGTTTTGAAGGAGTGCAAAAAGGTGGTCTATATATACAAAAATTTGTTTGTAAAGGCAAAGCAGGTAAGTGAATTGTGTTTTGTTCAAGATATTAAGCAGGCCAGAAGCACAGTTGAATGACTCTGCATCCCATTCTTCAATGT
This sequence comes from Magicicada septendecula, assembly GCA_034769895.1. NCBI lineage: Eukaryota > Metazoa > Arthropoda > Insecta > Hemiptera > Cicadidae > Magicicada > Magicicada septendecula. The sequence goes on along the minus strand of CM068370.1, from coordinate 461,543,404 downwards.
TATCTGTAATTGTGTGGAAAACATCTTTCAGCTTATTGTATTTTGCATAAATTGTATGCACTGCTCGGGAATTGAAATGCCAGCGGGTGGTACATGTTTGTGGTAATCTAAATCCTTTATTTTCTAACAGCTGTGTTCTTTTTGAGGATTTACTGAAAAATGTATGGAAAGCTGCAAGATTATAAACGAAAAGTCTAACTTGTTTGATTGATTTTTAACAATATAGTAACACGAGATTCAATTTATGAGCATAACAATGTAAAAATGTAGCTCGTGGACAGACCTGTTTCACGAACTGTTGGACGCCTCCTCGATCTCCTGCCATTACAGAGGCCCCATCATAGGTTTGACCAACTATTTTGTCAGTCATTTCCCGAGCATTAAGTTCATGGATAATAACTTCTGATAACCCTACAGCTGTTTTGTCTTTTGAAACATCATAGAAACCAATAAACCTTTCTTTAGGCCCATCTTGCGTACAGAATCTAAGAATTATGCTCATTTGAGTTTTACAAGAAAAGTCAAGGGTTTCGTCTGCTTGCACACACACACACTAACAAACTCGCAAGAATGTAATTCTTCTTTAATGCGTTCGTTAATTACGTCAGTTATTGATTCAATCAGCTCATTTTGAATTGTACTTGATGTACCTTTAAAATTGGAAGTGCACTGCAAATGATCACGTAAAACCTGTTCTTGTCTGGAGAGAAGTTCCAATCATTTAAGATAATTACCTTTGCTGTTGGAACTTTCATCTTCAAAATGCCCTCTAAAAGCAAGCCCTTGTTTACCTAAGAAGCACACAACATCAATAAGTCTCTCAATTACAAATCTATTTTGCTTCACAATTTCATGTGTTTCATGGCTTGAAGCTTAGCGCCTTCAGAAATGGAATGTTCAATTCTTCCACGACCTAACAATAAAAATGTCTCTTCATTCTGAAGATGCCTTCTTGAACATTGATGTTTTTTGGCCTTTCTGTCAAAATTTTTTGTTACACAGACACCATAAGAAGCTGATGACCATTCTTTCTCACCCCCACTCAGAATACAGGTATAACGGTATAATTTATTTTTCTCAGAGCACCCTGTTAGCCAAGGATATGTCTTGTACCAAGTGGTGGGAGAGAGGCTTTGCCAGAAAGCCTCACATAGCCTGGCGGCGTTTCATTCGTACCGCGTTTTTAGAGTGTGTTTTGTAAACCAATTGTTATGAACTTATAAAATACGATAATCCTGAAACGTTAACTTTTCATGTATTCATTTTTTCGTTTATTTTTTGGGTAGGCTAAGCCTCAATAGCTTCGCCACTGGTATTTATTGTTATTCATCTGTACGTTGTGTAGTTATTCTCAGAGTATCAATGCTTGTTAAATTGGAACTTGTTGAGGATATTACTAAAATTTCTTGTGTTTAATTCAGTAAAATGGATGTTAAATCATCAAGATATCAGTGCGAGTTTGTAATCATTTTTATGCAGAAACATTGTAAACCTTCAGTGTCCAAATTGACTATAGTGTGGTATACAATATGGTATAATTCGAATGTAGTCGAATTGGGTGTCGAAAGGGTTAAAACATTTTCTTTTTTTTTGGGGGGGGGGGAGAGAAATTGTCACTGACAAAGAGAGATCAGTTGCGTTGTGTCTCTGACATTTTAAGTCCAGATGTATGATTCCATGTGTGTTTTTGATTTTCAGGACAATGAAGGTGTCCCGCTCAATCTGTCAGTCGCCCATATGGGTATTGTAGTCTTCCAAAATTTTACCAAAATCAATACCTTTTCATGGGCGAAAATACGCAAGATTAGTTTTAAACGGAAACGGTTTCTTATTAAATTACATCCTGAAGGCTATGTAAGTATTAAGGTTATTCTATGTTATTTTTTTTTCAACAGAAATAAACAGTATTTATATGAAAATGCTAAAGAATTTTATGTGAGAAGGGAACTGACAGTTGATACATTCTTTTTTTTATAATAAACGTAATACTAGTTGTAGTCCGGATCTTTAAACAGGAGTATTTGTGTTCAAAGAAAAATGATCAGCCACCACTGATTTAATGTTTCTAAGGGCATTGTTTTGGTTATGCTAAAAACTGGTATACATGCTCAGGCCAAAGTTCCTAAAACAGATACTGTTATTGTAATTTGTAATTTTTTTGTTTTAAAATTATTCACCTGAGTATTCATGGCTACTGATTTGTAACGTATTCAAAACTATGTGCTTAGAAAAATTTAATAACTATTGGCTGACATCAATTTTTCAAATAACACATAACTTGTAGTAACAAAAATAACATATCATTGTTACATCTATGTAGATGCTAAATGTGAAATATTATTTATGTTTGTGAGTAAATATGTTATTTTAAATATATTTTTGTCCTTTAATATTTGTAAATGTTTTTAATTATCTGCTTGATATTGTTCATTTAGTTTTATGGAAGTATAACTAAGGGAGGTGATTCATATGGGGAACCCTTGGAAGGGGAATTAAATTAATTGTGATACCATAAGCCACCATTTTGTATAGAAGAATGTAATACTGAAAGATTTAACCGTGGGTACCCAGAAAGGCATGTGTTAAAGATAGCTTGTTAAAAATGTCTTTGAACTCAAGTAGGTCTTGTTAAAAATATTTTTGGCCCAAAACAGTGTGTTAATAAGAAAAGTTTCTGTTTAATGGAGTAAAATTGTATTGCAGAGTGAAAGATATTACACAAAATCTGTAAGAATGGTTTACATTTTTTTAGCACAACGGAGACTAATAAAGTTGTCTGAAATGGAAGGAAATAAACTTTCAGAGTAGGCATTAAGTTTCAGAAAAATATGAAGTTTCAGGGGTTTCATGATCATACTTTATTATGGATAAATAAGATTCTTAAAATTCCTTTTAATAGTATAATCTCTGGTTACAGTAGGAACTGATTTTAATCCCTCGATTTTAATAATAACAGTATATTTCCATATCTCTTATACGTTTATGGCCTCATATGTGTTTCACATAAATATTTTTTGTCAACTTTGTAGAAATTTTTGGTACATAATGTTAGAAAAATCGAAAAATTAAAAAACAAATATACAACTTTATACATCAGTGACATCGACTCCTTTCAGTCTGCTTTACATCAAGTAACATTGTTGTATCATTTTTCGTGCTTGGCTGCTTCAGTTAGATCGTTTTGCACTCTTCTGTGGAGTTTGGTTCATTTAGATTATAAATAAGATTTGGATAAGACTCCATGTCAGAACATTATTAATCAAAAATGAATAAGTAGTACATTGGCGTATCTAGAATTTGCCTTGGGGGAGTGTCTGGGGCCGGGTCGGCTTCATACCAAAGAAAAAACAATTTAAGACTAATCAATATTACTATTTTTAAGGTGGCTGAAAAACATGTGATAACATCCTGAAATCAGTTCCTTAAGAGTAAACGGTAATACCACAATCAAAATACGTGTTAGTGAAACATTGTTAAAAGATACTGACTGAATTGATTTTCCTATATTTCATATTTCAGACATATACCCTAACACTGTAATAAACGTGTTTGTATATTTAATAAAGAGCTACTACTAGATTGGCATACACAGCTAGAAAAAATAAAATAAAACAGCCTAAAAATTAAGAGATTAACAAAATTTGTCAACTTTTTCTGCTCTCTGGGGGAGGGTTCAGCCCCCCCCCCTAAATACACCCCTGAAGAAGTGGCAGTAAAGCTTAGAAGCAGACCACCATACATATCATAGTACTTATATGAGTGCACTCAGACAGTTGCGAGCTCAACAACTCTCCACCATTTATTGCTCACTTAGCTTTCTGGCTGTGTATGAACTTGATGGTTTGTGAATCCCCCCCCACACACACACACACATCCATGCATGCACACACAACGTATTAGCCTAATACACACATAACCTATGGTGTTTCATGCATACCTTAGAGTTCAAGAGTTCGTACAAAGGTTGCCTCACTAAAATACTGCAAAATACCAAAAGACAATTTAATAGATCAAGACCAGACAGCAGTAGCTCATTTTATTAAAATTAACAAATACCACAGAAACATTTTTTTATAGGTAAAAAGTTAATATATAAACATTTATAGTGTGGAAATAAATGATAAGAGAAACAAAATTTTAGTATTCAGAATATTACATAAGTATACTTTGTTGTTTCATGTATGGTTGGTTGTATCATCATTACGTCGTTCACTGTGGGTGTAGCCTGAGGTAAAACCTGTGTGTGTTTGTGGTTTGCAGTGTTTTTTTATTAGCATGTGTGAATGGTTTTTTTTCCTAACATGGATTGATAACATGGAATGCAGTTTGTGGCAGATATAATTATAAATAGGTTGTATAAAGTGACTGACATGTTCTATATGATGGTCAGTTGAAAAGTTTATGGAATGACGTATATAGCTTAGCGGTAGAACTAAAATTTTTAGTGTGTTGTAAGATTATTATTTCGTGTAAACACCTGTCAAAATATACCTGTCAGTTTATTCTTTTTTTATCACCTATTTGGAATTTATGTGTCAAGCACACTTTGAAAAACATTGTGCTGTGATTGAATTCTTTGTCTAATGAAGTGGTAAATATGTTACGAGATGCAGTACTGTCCAAAACAGTGGTTTGTAAGTGGGCACTATCTCTTTTTGTTTAATGCCCTTAAAATTTGTGAACACAGTGATTATGTTCATATAATTATCTTGAAGTGTACATAAGTAAAATCAATTAATAAATAATTGTTCACTTGACACATGTCTTTGATTTGGAGTAATTGAACAGTAATTTGGATGCATGGTTTTAAAATACTGGCTTCTAATGCCTAAACAAATAGCAAACATCACACAAATTTAATCTTTTCAATACAATTTTATGGCTACAGTACTACTTGCTTTAGGACAATTGTGGACATTGACATTCTCAATCCATAGTGTCACTCATTTCATCTCTTAAAACGAGTGAATTTTCTCAGACTAACTGGCTGAGATCAGCGTATATTTCATTGATCTTTGTTGCTTTTTCTTCTGTTGATCATAGACTGTTGGTCTGAAGATATTCATAATTTTAGTGGATGAAACAATACAATGTTCTGTAGTATAGCTATCCAAATTTGTTTCATAAAATTACTTGTGTTTGTGCCAACTATCTAACAAGCAGCTTTGAATTAATCATATTTTGAAAGTATCTATAAAGTGTTCATAATATTAAGCTCTCAGTGGAAAGCATGTATAACTAACTTTGGTACTTTCTCAGTAACTCCACCACACTCATTCTGTCTCATACAAAATATAATAATTCAAGACTGAAATTTTGAGTAGCTTGCTGACCAAATCATAAGAATTGTGTGTTGTTTGTCAAGAATATAAGTCACCCACAAGAATAAAAATGTATTCTTGGACTATTGAGTGGACTGAGCAACACAATTTTTATTTTGGATTATACATGTGTGTGACCTATTCACCATATTAATGACAGACAGTTAAGATGTTCAAGAACTGTGTGTGTGTGTGTGTGTGTGTGTGTGTGTGTGTGTGTGTGTGTGTGTGTGTGTGTGTGTGTGTGTGTGTGTGGGTGTGTGTGTGTGTGTGTGTGTGTGTGTGTGAATTTTTTATATAAGCTTGGTAGAAACTTTAAAAGAGACATTTCCAATCCTTTCCAAAATGTTCATAACCATTGCAAAGTTTGGCACTGTTTGCATTGGCATTGGGTTCCTGACTGATTGCAAAACTATTATTTTTCTGGGTATCAGTCAAAGACAGCACAAATTTTGCAGTGATATGATGAATCCAGTTTTTTTTCAGTTGAAATTTGATGTTAAGATTGTGTGTTGGTGACCACTTTCCAAGCAACATCTTCGAACTTGTATGTTAATCCAGTACAAATTTAATTAAGAAAGTTGTATTACTGGCTACACTCACAAACAGAATTATCACTGTTGCACACCACTATAGAAAAATTATTGTGATTAGCGCTTTCAAGCTTCACAGCTCATCATCAGATCGGAAATAATGATGAGCTGTGAAGCTTGAAAGCGCTAATCGGAATAATTTTTCTATAGTGGTGTGCAACAGTGATAATTCTACCAGTACAAATTCTCTCAATAAGATGCCAACATCTATAATCTTCACTGACTGAAAATGTGCCTTCTTGAAAACGCTTACACCAATCACAGCATTGTTTAAGCTCGCACAGTCCTCCCTGATGCTGGATTAAGCAGCTGAACTGTCTCTCTAAAGTTCTGATTAAGTTTACAGCAAAATATCATTCACACACACGTTGTGAAAGATCTTCCATCACTTGTCACCAATCCGACAGACAGTTTGTACACATTTCTACTCTGGCAGATATAGTTTGAAGACTAATGCTCGTAGCTAGGACAGATAGAATTTGTGTTAAAATAGTCATTAGGCTCGATCTAGCACACTCTGTTTCTCATTTTGTACACCCCACCTTTCTCATTTTGTACATATCTATCTTTGTATAAAAAAGTAATTATTTAAAAATTGAGTCAGTAATATACATTACTAAACACATGTACGAGGGCAAATTGAAAAGTAAGTTACACCCCCCATCTATAAAAAAATACATACATTAAAAAAAATTTTTTTTATTGAACAAATAAGTAGGAACATTTATCTATTTTTCGACATAGCCGCCAAGTTTTTCCAAACACTTTTCATATCGTGTGACCAGTTTCTCGATTCCACGTTCGTAAAAATTTTGTCCAGTTTGTTTTAACCACTTTGAGACTGCTTCTTGCACTTCATCATCTGTAGAGAAACGCTGGCCCCCCAGGTCTTGTTTAAGAGGACCAAAAAGGTGATAGTTGCTGGGTGCCAGGTTGGGGCTGTAAGGGGGATGGCGCCACACTTCCCACTTGAATTTTCGCAGCAACTCTTGCGTCACACCAGCTGTATGGGGGGTAGCGTTGTCTTGAAGAAAAACAACTCCATCACTCAATCTTCAAGGCCTTCGATCTTTAATCGCTTTTTGTAACTTTTTTAACGTATCACAGTATGATGCGGCATTGATTGTTGTTCCTCGGGGCGTAAACTCACTGTACACAACGCCTTCGGAATCGAAAAAGACCGTTAGCATAACCTTTCGAACCACTGGAATTGTTTTGCTTTTTTTGGCTGTGGCGAATTCTTGTGTCTCCATTCGTTTGATGTCCGTTTTGTCTCGGGAGTGTAATGGTGCACCCAGCTCTCATCTCCTGTGATGATTCTGCTCAAAAACTGTGGACCATCCATCGAATAACGCTGGAGAAATGACAGCGCAGCCTCAAAACATTGATTTTTGTGCGTGTCGCTTAACACGCGCGGCACCCAGCGCGCGGACACCTTACGATAACCCAGCTGATCGTGAATAAGCACAGATGCACTACCGTAGGCGATGTTCAGTTTACTTGCAATCTCTTTAATTTTAACGCAGCGGTTGGCAAGAATGATTTCATTCACGCACCCCGCGTTGTCGCTAGTGTTCACAGTTGAAGGCCGCCCGACGCGCGGACCGTCGGTCACATTAATTCTTCCATCTTTGAACATCTGGCACCATTTTGCGATCATGGGCCGAGACATCGCATTCTCACCATAAACGTCGACAATTTGCCGATGAATTTCACTCAGATTATAATGTTTTGCCCACAAAAATCGGACGACGGAGCGCACTTCAACGTTGGACGACACCTCTATATGATGCGCCATACTCACACGGTGACTACTCGCATACTAAACCAGCTACAGCGCTGCCGCTTGGGGAGTGGGGAGACAACAATATGGACAGTGTTACCACCAAGGGAAATCTTTTTATCTCTTTTAGTACAGGAACGCGGCTAGGGTGTAACTTACTTTTCGATTTACCCTCGTACATACCCTTCTTTGTCTTCCACTGCATATTCCTTTATTGAAACTAACATTATCAAAAACAGGGAAAAGATGATTAACTCCGATTATTAGTCAGTAGTGTCATTGTATCATATTTGAACAAGTTAATATATCGTGTGATAGTTTTCAGTATAATTTAAAAAAAGCCCAAATCGGCCTAATGCATAACCTCATTGTGTATCTTTAATTCAAGAAGGAATTAGACAATGAAACTATAAAATATATTTTTAAGTCAACAGCTGCAACCAGATTTAACCAGAAATAGCAAACTAGTGTGGTGGAGTTTGGGAAAACCTCTTTAATTTCTGATGATCGTTATTCTGAAACATAGACATTTCTTTCATGATCATGTTCATAGACTGATGCATGCAAACTGCATAATCATTTAAACATGTTTGTGTGGACTGATAATTTCTTTCCTGTTTAATTTTTTTGTACTACGAACAGTGTACTTGATCATTCTCAGTAGAATGCATTTATACATGTAATTCATATGTATGAAGACTGTGTAAACATTTGAACCATAATGTATTGAATTTAAACAATTTGATGCAGATGTGTAGTTATTAAAATATCAGTTACGTATATAGGGAAAAAAGGTTCTATTCTCTAATACTAGTATGTAAAACTCTAATTAATTCTGATTAACTGTAATCTTAATTAGTTAATTAATTAACTCCCTCTGTCTACTCTTTCAAGTGTAGAGGTTCCTGACCACTAAACTCCCATATGGTAATCTATCCAGGTTTCTGTACTCAATGCATGTGATGCTTGACTTTGAAAGTGGAGGTGTGATACTATAACAACATGACATGTTTTATTTAATGTATTCAAAACATAAGACACTTATCAATTCAAAATGAATCTCTTCAGTCATGAAGCTAATGCATTTGTTTGTTTAAAACATCATCATTTAAATTTTTTCATCGCAAAAGGCAACCAAGATCACTGTGACACATCACCACTCCACTGTCCCCACCTTGATCTAAGCAGCACAGCGAAAGTGTGTAACAGTTGATAGACTCAGTCCTGCAGAGAGGGGGGGGTTAAAAGGAGTGGTGGCAATAAGATATTGAAGGGGCAAGGGGCCAGCTGTTAGGAGTGAAACTGGTTTAACATCCAACATATTTGTGGTGACAAAATTTCCGTCAGTATAAATTAAAATATCAGATGAATGTAAGAAATCTGTCAAGTGGAGCTCGAAGGATGGAATGAAGAGTAATGGCAAAAGAAAAACTAGCATGAAGAGAGGTGTTGGTTGTTCAGAACTGTAACGGACAGTGTCATGAAGTAGAGAGTAAATTGCAGGTGATAAAGAGATTGTAATAAAAGCAGGAGAGTGTCTTGTTGTAAGGGAAAAATTAATATCCACGTTTTGTGATGATCTGAAACTAATAAGCAAACTAATGGGGGAAAGTCGAGTTTAGATTACAGACAACAGTAATTATATAAAACATACTGAAGAATATAATTATAGAAAACATGTAATAGAGGTAGTAATATTGTTTATATGATTGGCACCATGTTTCAGAAAACAAAGAGGTCAATTATACAATAATATGATATCAAACATTTGCAAAGAAATAAAAAGTGTAAAAATGACCACTAACACATTGTATACTGTCAACTATAGGAATTCTGGGCTGCATAAAATAAAGTAGTTAGTTCATTGTGGTAATAGCATATAATTTTGTTTGCTCTTATTGTTTAATAGTATGTTTTCCAATTCTGATTTAAAAATTTGAAAGTTAAAAAAAAGTTGGATAACAAAGATGTTATGTTATTAGTTATATAACATTGGTATGCTTTTTGAAAACATGGTTTTCATTAACAGTCCTGTACAACTACTAACAATATAATTGCACGACTCAGCAGGTTTTTTATCATTTAGCTTGTAATTTTGTGGTATACGAAATGAATATGTAACACTATTTTGAGATTGTATGTGATGCACCAGTAATACATATGAGTAGTAGAATATTGTTTTATCTAATTTTAGAATATTGTTATTCTAAAGTATTGTTATATTGAATATGAGTATATATCTAACTTTACTGTTTTGAAAGAACGGGAACTTCATTAATTAGTAATAACAAGTACTCTGTTTTCACTGAAGTTTTTTATAGCCTTAAGGAGTGAAAATTATTATAGATAAGTCCAATTCAGTTATAAAATGACATAACCTATCTTTATTGTTGAAGTTAGTAAACAACATTAACATTGTCAGAATTTGAATTATAAATTTTGTTGGCTTCATTTTGATTCAGCTTAGAGTATGTTGAAAAAAAATACCCACATTAAGGTGAAATAAATAATTATTTATAATTAGCTATCAGAAATGCGAGTGGTGAATAGCATGAAATAAAGAATTTTGCAATTGTGTTTTGCAATTGTGAATGAATTTAAATGATTTTATTAAATTTTATCATTCATATTTTAATATAGGTGTAATATAACAAATAGCTTTATTACAGAATGGTATGGTTTTTTACCCAACTGTGCACAAGTGAAGTGGGTAATATTTTTAATCAGACTCACCCCGCGGATTCAGTCCCTCATTAAGTACTCTTTGGACATGAGTCGTGGCAAACCAGTAACAAATTGCCTTCTTCTGATTGGCTGGTGGTGTCATGCTGACTCCAAAAGTTTATAAGTATGGGTGTCCTTAGGGCCACTGACCTTAATGAAAATACTGTTGTCACTGACTACAAAACCTCAGTCAATGTGTTGCATGGCCGTCAAAGGTACAGCCGAAATGTTTGCTTCAACAACTTTGGACCACGGCCTTACAGCCCGGCAAACCATAATTTTAACAACATTGACACTGGCCGTGAAAGCCACAGACAGAATTTCAAACATAAATTGTTTCTGTGTAACTCTCATACAAATTTAACTTAATATTGTGTCTTTTCAATAGACAGGGCTTTTGTTTTAATAATTCACGACTTGTATATTTATTAAATAGTATATTTATTTATCCTCCATGTTGCCAAAGTAATAAATTATAATAAACATTTTTATTTAAATCATCAATTTGTTGCAGTAGTAGACGTAAAAATGAATACTAAAAAATTGTAAATTTATAGCACATTGATTTTTTTTTAGAATTTACAGTTGTAATAATATAAATAGTACGTAATATCAATGTTATTATTATCATTGTCATCATCATCACTGTTATTGTAATTGTTTTGTGAATGTATGTTAAAAAAAATTCCAGTAGACTAAAAAAAAATATATAATAGCAATGCTAAGGTAAATTTTGTTAACAAGTTTGTATGTTTGAATTTAAAAAATTTCATTTGAACAGGGTTATTACAAGGACACTGTTGAATTCTTCTTTGAAGGAAGAAATGAGTGTAAAAACTTCTGGAAAAAGTGTGTAGAAAATCATGGTTTCTTTAGATGTTCAAGTGTCAAAAGAGTTCCTCGGCAAAGGACTAGAGTGCTCAGTAGAGGTTCATCTTTTAGGTAAGTTTTGAGTAATCTAACGTGTAGAATTAGAATGATTGGTAAACATTTATTTGCAGTGAGTCTTGCAGTGCCATAGATGTGTTATACTCCATCACTTCAGTTACCAGGCTACATGTCACAATGTATCATATTGTTATGGCGGGCTACTTGATCGTCGTAGGTATAGTGGAAAAGAAAATACAAGACACCAATTACGTCACTAATCACCAGCTTTAATTATCACAATGAAACAGTTTGTAATTAACAAGATAGTCTCGTACAACAAATCAAATAAAAATTGTTCACACACAATAAAAAAATGTCAACTAATATAAAACACAATTGTACTACAATTGTCCCGCGCAATTATAAAAAAAACCTATAACACTTCGCCACAATATTGCGAACCGCACTAATAACCACTTGAACGCACAGAGTAATATTGCCCGATAATAACTGAACTAAGGCCGCTGATGCCTAGTATTTATACCCGGTCAAAGACCAGAACATTTCACAATTACGCATTATCTCTACACTATGATGTAATTAATTGCAGGCTTGACACAGTCAGCGAGACTGGTGGCATCTAGAAAAGTCTCGCAAGCGCATGTTGAAATCACGTATGGCACAACATTCAGCCGGACTCCAGTGGATCGTTCGAGAAACACGTAGATTGTTCTGTGATGTAACAATATCAATTTTGTATGCCAATTTAAATTTTTTATTCCTTGTTCTTTTCACTATGTCTCTTCTTCCTGTATTCAGTCCACTGTATAGAGTGCAAAAGTAGGAATTTAATTCCGAGATAAGATCAGATTGTTAGTCCAAAATGATTGTTTTTCGTGGTTTACTACACAAGGTTCTTCCGCTCTCTTTGCCATTGGGAACTGAAATGCCTCAAATTTATTGTTTTTTAAAATTTTCTGTATTAGTAGGTTTTTTTCAACACGACATCATTCCTACTTTGATTCTTTCTAAACCATTTTAAGATATCGCTCATGCAATTGTTAAAATCTGTCTAGAGTAGAAGAATCTTGGACGTATGTGCGCGTGTCTGTAACATATTATTACGACAGTCTCCTTGATCGTCGTATGGTACAGTGGAAAACAAAATACAAGACACCAATTAAGTCACTAATCACCAGCTTTAATTATCACAATTAAACAGTTTGTAATCAACAAGATAGCCTCTTACAACAAATCAAATAAAAATTGTTCACCCACAATAATAATGTCAATTAATAGAGTCTCACACAATTATAAAACACATAACACGTCGTCACAATACTTCAAACCATACTGGAATAAATCGCCACTTAAAGTAAACTGAATAATCGCCGACATAAGACTGACTAAGTGTTGCTGAGTACTGATATTTATACCCTGCTGACATTCCAGAATATCCATACTACGCGTCAAGAACACTAGTAGAAAACACTAGAGTGTAATTGCTTGCCGCCTTGAACACAGCATGTGTGGACTGGTGAAATTTGGATCAGTATCAGCTACGGACGCATGACAAGTGTCACATAATTCTCCTTCATCTCAAAGTCTCAGCAGTATGTACGGACACACACATTATAGCCAGCTTCCACTGGAATGGCCGAGAAACACGTAGAATGTTCTATAATGGCATATCAATATCTTTTCGCTAGTGTAAATGTTATCACATGAAATAGTATTTTCATTAATATATTGTTGGCCGGTTTACATAGATTATTTGTCTCAATCTTGCAGTTTGATTTAAATTGAACAAACCAATTTCTAACTTAATTAAAACTATGGTCTGTTTATGATAATTACATAATTCAGTATGTTTCTCACTAACATAAAAATTTTGTATCAGTACAAAATAAAAACAAAATTTCAGGATACCATAAACTCACGACTCTTCAAATGACATAATAGCGTCATCATTTAGTGTTCCAGACCATGTGCTCCTTGACTCACACCCTTCTAGAAAGTTCTTAGCACTTCTAGAAAGTTTCTATGCTTCTTAGCACCCTTGTAGAAAGTGTGTCTGTTAAGCAAACGTCATCTTTAACAAACGTTTATTCATTTTACCACAGTCACAGCCATTAAGCCTGTGTAGCACATGTATTTTGTATTTATGAATTACTGAAGTCTCTTGCCAGTCCTTTGAATCATGTCATCTTTCATCTCATCATCGTTGTGGGTTAGGGGGGGTTGTTGCTCTTGGAAGGTCACACTGACCTGTCCTTGTTTTTCAGTCGTGTTCTGCCACTCTTGAAACAGGAATGTCACTCAAAATATCACTGTTTGATTGTCACTCAAAATATCACTGTTTGATTGCCATAAGCCTTTCAAGTCATTTGAAAGGTTTTCATTATAGAGTAACAGAGTTTGGTGCAGAATTTAGTACTCTCTTCTAGCTTGCAGTCCATACTGAAATCACTGATGTGCTTATGCACAAGGACATAAGACACAGCTCCTGATGTGTTCTGAGAATGACACAAATTGGAATACTAACTAGTGAAAGGCACTGCTCATGACTGCTGCATGTCGTGTCATCATGCTGTCCTGTTTTCTTGTTACAGAACTAGCCTTGTAACTTTTTTGATGCCACCTCATATTAACAATCTTCCATTTAATGCTACTTTTTTGTATTACACTTTTTCCATGAATATAACAGTAAGCAAACAGACTCATGTCAGTTAAGAATATTGCACACATTAGATACTTTTGTTGGCTCATAAGTTAACATTGTATTCATACTTTTACTAATTGGTGGGTGACAAATCAATGACTTAGAAAGAAACTGGCAGCTATTGATATTGATGAAATGGAATTGGAAAAAATAATTGTTATTGTTGTATAAGCAGTGTTAACCACCAAACTACCAAACTATATTAACAGGGGCGGATTAACCATTAGGCTGACTAGGCTGTAGCCTAGGACGCGGGACTTTGGGGGGGGCGCAAAATTTTAGCTAAAAAATTATAAAATTTTACAACTAAATGTAAAATTGGTAATAAATTACAAGGATAAAAATTTGAGTTCATTTTGAACACAGGCGCCTGCTTGGGAGAAATTATGGTAAAACTGTACATAAATAATAAAAGTGCTTTCCAAACTGTTTTATCCAGTTATGAGTCATCGGCGGCCGGCACTAATAGAACTATGCCGTCGCCCGACTTTCGTGGAATTGCCGACCACATTATCTATTCCATCTACCTCCTCCCGTTCACCATCCCCTCCATCCCTTTTCATTGCAGACAAGTTCGGTATCGCTCATATTTGCACATTCAAAACAAACATTGTGGTTTTGGTTATGTCGATGTCATAGTCACGGTCGTATACACAGGTCTGGAAACTTTCGTGGTGGGGGGAGGGTCGCTTATGAAGTCCAAAAATGTTTTATTTATTAGGCACGTCGATTTAAACCTTCAAGCCATGCAAACTACAAATGGTTGAAGGTGTAACTCTAAAACAATCTCTGAAAAATAGCCTCAGTTTTCAATTCTTGAGACTATTTCCAAAAACAGTAAGGTATATGAAATATTCCTAACTAAGAAATATATTTTAGGGTGTTTAAAGCTTCATTCATCCCCTTAAAAATAAACGTAAGATTAGCCTATGGGAGGTGAGGGGGGTGCTAAAATATAATTAGCCTAGGGCGCCAAGATACCTTAATCCGGCCCTGTATACTAACACTCTCTTAAGACACTTTTTTAAAAGAGTACATTCCTTTGTGTCTTGTAAATATATCTATCTGTGCTTGTAGTGAATTTTTCAACATTTTTGTCTATTAAATGAGGTAAATAATTTTTGTTTTGACATGCACATAACCAGTGTAGAGATTTATGTATACATAAACATTTTCTAATACAATTTGTAGTTTAATTAAGGACTGACACACTTTAAAATGTAGTTACAGTAAAACCTCGTTTATCCGGCCCTCGTTGATCCGGATCTCCGGATAATCCGGATCAGATTTGTAGACATTTTTTTATTTAATGTTCACATTAGATAATAATTTTTAACTATGATAGCAAGAACATAACTATAAGTACACCAAATATTCACTTTTTAGTTTGATTCAATGTACTGTTCCTGCAGAGATTGTACAATAAATTATGGTATTACAGTAAAATGCTTTTTGTTGAGTTTAAGAAAGCTTTACTAGAGTGTCACAGGGCGTTGACGTGGATTGACTTACCAGCTATAAATAGCGCTGGGAGAGAGCGTTGATCTTAATCCTTACCCATCACTTCCCCTCCCTCAATCTCCTCAGTTTTCCTACTGTTTTCAAACGGCACTTGTCATTTTGTTTATCGTGTGTGGTTCAACCGGATTGTTTTTGTTTAACTTTGTTGCTACAATTTATAATTTTAATTTTAACTTTGATTACTGGTTACATATTTAATTTTATGTACACATATTGTTTTTGTTTTTTATCAAAGTGTTTGGGAGTGTATTGCAGTGTA
Organism: Magicicada septendecula; assembly: GCA_034769895.1. Classification (NCBI taxonomy): domain Eukaryota; kingdom Metazoa; phylum Arthropoda; class Insecta; order Hemiptera; family Cicadidae; genus Magicicada; species Magicicada septendecula. The sequence goes on along the minus strand of CM068370.1, from coordinate 461,527,611 downwards.
CAAGTTTAAAATGGCATCGAAGCGAAAGAAGGTCGTGGTTTCAATGGATAAAAAGTTAGATGCTATTAATGGAATTTGATAAAGGAGAAGCATTGAAGAAAATAGCTGCTGAATTGGGAGTTGGAACTTCAACAGTGTCCGACTGGAAGTAGCAAAGAAAAGAAATTGAAGATTTTTGTTGTAAAATGATATGTAAAGACAGTTTGGAAGGCAGAGGAACGGCAAAAAAAGCAAAAAATGAAACATTAGACGATGCACTATTCATGTGGTACAGTGCTCAGCGAGAACGTGGTTTACCTATATCTGGACCGATCTTGGCCCAAAAAGCTTTGAGCTTAAACAAAAAGTTACCGAATCCTGACCTAAAATTCACTGCTAGCCAGGGGTGGCTAGAGCGTTGGAAAAACCGACACTGTATTCGCCAACTTACTCTGACTGGAGAGAGCTTGTCTAGTGATGTTGCTGGTGCTGAAAAATTTAAAAAAGACTTCGGACAATTTGTTTTATCTGAGGAATTGACACCCAATCAAATTTATAATGCTGACAAAACTGGGCTTTTTTACCGGATGCTTCCGAGCAAAACGTTAGCATCAAAGCTTGAAGATTCGGCTAAGGGCTACAAGAAAAGCAAAGATAGGCTAACTGGTATGGCTTGTAGCAATGCATCGGGGAAACATAAGTTTCCTCTTGTCATTGTAGGGAAATCCAAGAATCCCCGAGCGCTAAAAAATGTGAACCACAATTTGTTGCCAGTGGTTTACCGACCACAAAAAAGTGCGTGGATGGACTGTTTTTTGTTTAAGAACTGGTTTTTTGATAACTTTGTTCCTGAAGTTCGAAAATTCCTGAAAGAAAATAGTTTACCAGAAAAAGCAATTTTACTGATCGACAAGTGAAATTTCTTCCATCAAACGTAACCCCACTGCTGCAGCCTATGGACCAGGGAGTCCTTGAAAACATCAGAAGAGTTTATCAAAAAGAACTGCTTGGTAAAATAATTGAAGAGGAATGGGAAAAAAGTGTGATTGATTTGTTGAAATCAATCAATATCAAAGACGTTATTTACATGGTTACTGACGCTTGGGATTGCATCACAAAAAGCTCTTTGAAAAAGTCATGGAAAAAACTGTGGCTAGCTATTTGTGCTACAAACGAAATGGCAAGCGATGATTTGGTGCAAATGGCTGCAGACGACCTTCTGCAAATGTTAGGAACAATAAGTGGGTGCTCAGATGTTGATATGGAAGACGTCAGTGAGTGGCTGAAAGACAACAATGATGGTGGCATGACCGTGCTTTATTCAAACGCCACACGTGTTTCAAACAGAAGACAGTGGACAAATTCTTTGTTAAGAAATGACGTGAAAAGTTATTTTTATTTTTTTTAATATCTTGTAAACAATACTATGTAATTTTGTTACAAAACATAGTTTTTTATCGTAATAAACGGTAAGTCTGCTTATTTAAGGATTTTGTTTTGCTTATTACCCGGATTATCCGGATTTTCGATTGTCCGGATTGGCTTTGGTCCCAGTTAGTCTGAATAAACGAGGTTGTACTGTACTTTGTTTTTATCAAGATACCAGTTTACTTGAAATAACGTACAGAATGTGTATAAATGAGTGTCAGTGTTTTTCAAACACAGTTAAACATCATACACAAAATATGATTGTAATATGCTTTTGATTTATTATTAAAATAAAATTTTATATTCATAAATTATGTGTATATAGGGTGATTCAAAATTGCATGGCAATCTCTCGGATGCTGATTCTATAGCTAAAAATAATAAAAAAAGTCCATATAAACATAGGTCCGAAAAAGGTTCGTTAGCGAGTTATGGCTCACGAACCAGTTGGTCCTGTTTCTGCTCCCACAGTAAAATGACGCCATACTGAAATTCTTGGGGATAAAGTGAAGGGTAAACTTGGTGGTTTCTTATGGTTTTTGATCTGACAAATTGAATAAAAAAGATCGCAGATCTCTAGGATCTGGATTCGCCGAGCTGAATTCTGCATTCAATAAAACGGCCACATTGAGCAACTGGTTTGAACGAAAGTTTGCAGCTTTATCAATTTACCAATTTTGATATTTAATCATTTGAAGGAAAAACTCAATAATATAAGTTTCCAATTTGTTCACAATTACATTTGTTGTGAAAACGTTTACGAAAACCTTTGTTCTGTTTAAAATTGTAACACTTTTATAGCACATTTTAGTCTGTTTTGTTCTTAATTAAACTCAAATTTGTATTTATTTTTAATAAACTTTATACACATCAATTTTGTCATAATTAAATTCTCTACAAAGTTATTTAGAAATTTTTATTTTTTATTTGCAAATTAACGAAGTTATTTTATCCCATATCTAAAAAAGTGTGTTTTACGACTCCAATGTTTTGTGTTTACCACAGTTTTTCTTAGAAAGTAATTAAGATAGAGCTCCGGGACCTCTTTTATTAAATTCCTGAGATCAATAATTTAATGAAATTTCGACGAAACCGAAACATCGAAGCATGATAATGTTTTTAGGCTTTTGAAACGTATAATGTGCATATAACAAATATTTACTATATAACAAATATATTTACTATATAACAAACATTATCATGTTAAAACGACAGAGACCGAAGATTTCTAGACTGTGGTGAATCAAAAGTGTGGAAGCGTTACATTTTTCAATGAAGTTACATTTTTGTGGAATGACCCCCAGCCTAAAAACATTATCATGTTAAAACCATAAGAAACCACCATGTTTACCCTTCACGTTATCCCCAAGAATTTCAGTATGGCGTCATTTTACCATGGGAGCAGAAAACAGGGCGAACTGGTTCGCGAGCCGTAACTCGCTAACGAACTGTTTTTGGACCTATGTTTATATGGACTTTTTTTCTTATTTTTAGCTATAGAATCAGCATCCAAGAGATTGTAGTGCAATTTTGAATCACCCTGTATAAACAGTTGATAAAATCTTTGTAATGTAATTGGCTGAACTTCACTAAACTTTCCATAATTTATTAATAACAGTTGTTACTAGAATGTTACTCAGTCGTGTTATAATGTGCGCTCAGGAAGGCCTGTTTGCCGGCATCCTACTGGGGACAAGACATGACATGTCAAGAGAGTTCACCTTACTGTAGTTTACTATAACATTGCATTAAAAATTAGTTCCATTTCAGTATATCTCAATGTCAGTGGTGTACCTAGAATTTGTCCTGGGGGGGGGGGGGGGTTGAGTCGAAAAGATACAAGAAAAAAACAAGTTAAAACTAATTAACAGTAGTATCTTCAATGTGGCTGAAAAACATGTGATAACATCCTGAAACTAGTCCCATTAATGTAACCTGTCGCATTATTGAAACATTATTTACAAGATACTTATTGGCTGAATTGAATTTCCTATATCTCGTATTTCAAATGTATGTGTAATAAACCTGTTTGTGTATTTAAAAAAGAGTTACTACTATGTTAGCGTTAACAGCTGAAAAAGTATTAAAACTAAGAGATTAACAAAATTTGTCAACTTTTTTTGAGCCTCTGGGGGGCGTCTGGTCCTGCTCATCCCCTCCCCCATAAATATTCCCCTGCTTAAAGTGTACGACTTTTATTCATATATCTAATGTGTTACATAAGATAATGCATTTTAACACATTTAATTTGACGTAAAGAAAGGTCATTTCAGTTTTGAATAGAACTGACAGTTCGTAGTACTAAATGTAGACTCTGTAGTTGTATATAATTGTCAAGGTGAAGGCTGGCAGTTCATGGGAGACCACAGTCTGTATCATTCCTTACATGTCAGCTTCCAGTATTCTATTTTCTCCAGTCTTCTCTTTGTAGCCTTTTCTAATTCTTTACCCTTCCTCTAACAATTTCTATCACAGTTGCTTGACCATCATAATTATGTCAGTTCAGTTCTTTCAAATAATCACAATCACTTTCAGTTCTCATTCAGGTACCTTTATTTTCATTTCTGTCTTTTTAGAATTTTCATATAGAATTTACAATTTTTTTTTTTTGTTACTCTAATGTAAAAATTTTTGTGGTACTGCACTGAATAATAAATGACTAATCGTATTTTATGTGATCTAAAACAATAGCTCAGTTATTTGTTTTGACCTCTTTTGAGTTACCATTTATATGGTGAAGCAATTTTTATTTTGTCACTTTTTAGTATTAAAATTAGTGCTGTCGATCGATCAAAATATTTAATCGGTTAATCAAGAAGGTTTAATCGATTAATCGAGTTTGGGTACTAAAAAATTATCATACTAATGGCTTACAAATTTAATTTTAATAGATGTATCTAATTGTTACTTTTTTTTTGTTTTTGTTTTTAAGTAATTTATAAAATCAGTATATTAGCATGGATTACATTCAAATAATAATAATAATATTATAATATGTATGAACAGATTTAATAATATGAACTGTTATCAGGAGACTAAGTGACAAATATGAATTTGAAGGTAAGGATATGGTATAACATTAGACTCACCTAGTCAGTACTGCTTCAACCAGGATTTTAAGCATGTGAGTGTGTTCACATGGTCCGGATCAAGGGCTGCTCTTCGTTTATTAACAATCTGGAACGCAGAGCAATTTTTTCGCTACAGATGAAAGAAGTGGAAGCTGAATGGAATGTGTTTCCACCACAGTAAGGGGTCTGCAAAGTCATCATCCAGTTCTGCCAAAGATCTGTAGATATCAACCTCTGTTGCGAGCGGTGTTAACGGAGCTGTTTCTTCCCTCTTGTCATCATCGTCTTCTTCAAAAACAAGTTTTCTTTTCTTCACATTTTGTTTTATTTCTGTTTGTGCAGTGGTCACAACTTTATTGGAAATTCTGTTCCACACTAATTCTCTTGCTTCTCTTGGAAGACATTTCAAATATTTAAATCTTGGATCAAGAGCCGTAGCTTCTTGCTACATTTCTATTTTAGGCCAGGCATTTACTCTTTCCGTTAAATCATCTAACAGAGCTGTTTTGAATCGAGTAACGTAACCATGATCTGTGTCGGTAATTTTTAGACTTACTCTTAAATGAGTTATGGCGGGTAGTACAACACTTGCCGTCACGTATTTACTTCTTCCTCCAAGAAAATCACATATTTCCAAACATGGTTTAAGACATTTATACATTTTTTTGTGTCATTTCCCATTCCACTTCAGTTAATGGAATGATGTTTGATGGATTGGTGGACATTATAGCTGCAATTCCTTACTTGGCTTCCATAAGAGACTCGAACATAAGGCATGTACTATTCCATCGGGTGACTGTATCTTGTTTCAGTTTGCACTGCGGAATATTAAGTTCTTTCAGTTTTTGGCATAGCTGATTTTCTAAATAAGGACTGTGCTTGAAATGACCCACCATTTTTCTACATTTGGAAAGCAGTTTATCTATAGACGCATTCTCAATTGCTGTTTTCAGACTTAATTGCAGGGTATGAGCAGTGCACCTAACATTATCGTATTTCGAATTTTTGACACCAAGAACAATATTCCTGGCTGGCATTGTCTCTGCATATTGCAACTACTTTACTTTGAAGATTCCAGTCAGACACAACTTGTTCGAATTCTTCCGTACAATTTGGTGCACTATGTTTCTCCACCACATGTTTCACTTCTAACGCAGCGCTGCAGAACACCCAGTTAGAATCAATCCAATGAGCACTAACACCCAAATAACCTTGATTTGCTATCGATGTCCAGAAATCACCTGTTAGGCCAACAAATTCAATTTCTTTTAGTTTGTCTAGCAGCTTGGATCGTTCGACATCATAAAGTTTCTCAATCCGTCTAGTTACAACGTCTCTAGATGGAAGATTATAAGAACTATACCTACAGCTTCCCTTAAGACTTCTTTTAGCCCTTCATCCGAAATTATACTGATAGGTTGACTGTCTTTTACTATCCATTTCACAATTTTATTTGTTAGTTCAGCCTCCTTTAATGAAGAGATTGGTTTCACTATGAAATGATTCAAGTTCGACTGAGATGAACTTGCATTAACAACAGATGATTCAGCAACACTTTGTAAGGGATGGACGTGTTTTAAATGGTATTGCAAACTGCTAGTGCTACCGCTGTAGCTAAATGATTTCCCACAAAGCTTACAGAAAATGGTTTTCCTGTCCGTCACTTTACCACTGTCGTTCAATTTATATCCAAAACTTCCACTGAGCCTTCCTCGTAAGTCTTCGTATGCCATAACACAGATTTCACGCACAGTATCAGGAAACACACACACAAAAAGTAGCCGCTTTGAAAAACACAAGTTTTCCTCACCTGAATAAACACACTGTAACACACCTGTCCAACTGTTACTATTATAGCAAAATTGAAAGTTAAGGGCATGGAAATGCGCGAAACGCTTACGGTCAGAGGGGAAAGGCTATGTGGAGGGAGTCGCTGTGAGATGTGAGAATTTACATTCTTTTACGTATCAGAATGTTTTATAAACATATCTGAGTATTGTTTGGTCTGTCATTGTGTACTGCTGAGACGTAAAAAACTACAGCCTTTCTGACCATTCTTATCGCAACAGAATTTGCAAACTGTACACTTCCACTCCTTAATTACACATGACTATCTCTACAGTTTCTCGTTACATAAAGGAACGCATTCTTCGTATTAATTTAATTGCAAGAATCTTTTAATCCTGGACAACCAAAAACTGTGTATTATAACTTCCCGTGCTTGACTATGAATAACTTTCCTGTCTTTGCTAGTTGAAGGAAAAGTATCCATTTTAACAAATCTCGTTACTGGATGATAACACAAATAATTACAATAATACGTAATTGTAATTACAGAATAAAAACTACCAATGGAAATTAACTAAAAAATTAAATAACTAATAAAAATGAGTGACTGTAAAACAACGATATAATTAAAACTAAATTGAAATAATAATAACAAATGGACGACTGAGATAGTACGTTACACAATAACTAAGAATGTACGGGTAACTAAAACATCACACGCAAAGTTGGCGACACCTTCACTTGCATACCAGCTGATTCTCCGGTACCCTCCCATCATTCACAATTTCAAAGTGGACTCGTCCATCCATAAATTCTTAAATTGGTTTCTGCGCATATGCCTTTAACTTTCAATTTTACTACACTGTAGGTCGACCATTGTTAGGATGAGAGTACAGGCTCTTGTGGGACTCGTATTTTTAGCATACTCACCCCCTCTCAGACAATTAGTAGTAGGCACCTGACTCGGCCTTCTATTGTAGATCTTATCGTACACGGACTTAATCTGACATGCCCCTACCTGGCTTTTGAAAACCATTGCAACTACACCATCCTTTCTCTTTCAGTGTTTTTCTGGGAACTTCCAGCAGTACTAAATGATTTAAAACAACGGGATTCTCGTTCAAGAGACAAGACATAACTCAGGTATTTGGTGGACAAGCTTCAACTTCTCATAAAAGAAAATTTCAACAACCGATTAATTTTAATAGACTCTATTATTCGATTAAGTAGTTTTGATTGATAAATTGAAGTTCAAATTTTAATCGGTTCGATTAACCGATTAAATCCGCAGCACTAATTAAAATATATAAATAATTATAAAATTTTGGTGTATGTTCCAAAACACTAAAAACTGTAAATGTAATTTCAACTTACCTTTCAGACAAGGACCTTTACAGATGTTAATACCAATAAACATACATCACTAATAAAATTCTGTTAATATCTGTTCCTGTTTAACTTTATATACAAATTTTATTAAAGTGTAATCTATATTTGTATTTTTATTCTTATTTGTTGTCGTATAGATATAGTGGAAAAACGCAAAAACAAATTGTGGAGTTTGTGCGGGAGAATTACGTAAAACGGCAGACTTTCCAGAGGTGAGTACACATACGTTTTACTCATTCTGTTTTCATGCTTATATTTATTCACTACACTTTCACGGTTACTGATAACACTGTCTCTCCCACCCACCTTGTTCTCTTTCTTCCTCTTTCTATTTAAATTCTCTCTGCTTGTCTGCCTGCTTGTTCCACTTTTTTATGTCAAACTGGAACATATTTGTTGTTGTTATTGTTGTTGATCTTATTGGTAGTACATGTTGTTGCTTCTATGCATAGTGTCTTTTTTGCCTGATCATTGTACTGCATGTTCTGTTTAAACATAATTTTTTTTTTATTATTCCAATTTGGACTAGATGCTCTAAACATATGATTTTATCTCATACATTTGGTTAATATAATACTCATTCTTCATAATGTGAATACCGTGTGTGGAAAGTTATGTTCCTGATGTAAATTCTAATAACAGCTTTTGTATGTTACTTTGACTTATGACACGTACATGAGTAGGTATGCATTTATAAGTATAATTACATGCGCACATCCTTTTCTCTATTTGTTTAATCAAATTATTGTACTTAAAATTGCAAAGTAGCTGGTATTGATTGTTATTTTGAGAATTTATTTACTTAAAGCGGCTCATTAGACCAGTGGGTATGGCACCAGGCTACTAATCTAGAGGTCCCGGGCCTGCACCATAAAATAAAGGTGCGTTTTTCAGCCCCCAGGTCGACTCAGCCTGTTGAAAATGAGTACCTGGGATAACATCCTGGGGATAATAATGGGCGGCTGAAGCATAGTGCTGTCCACACTGCCTTCCTTGTATGCCATACGGCTCACATAAGGCAGCCTACCCTACCTACTCCTAAGCTACTTCGGTGGTACACATGGGAGCCATTATTTATATTAACTTAAATGTACTTGCTGATTATATGTGTCTAGTAATTCATTCGTCCATTGAGAGCATGAAGAATCTGTTGCTCTTACTTTTGTGGAGAACAGTGTACTGGCCTAAAAATGCATTATTAAGAGTTACTGTGGCGAACGGTAGAGTATTAAATACGTATTATGTAGAGAGTGGCTCGTATTTGAGTATGCAGTAAAATCTCGTTCATTTAGACCAACTAGGTTGAAAGAATAGAATATTCAGCCTTACCATTATGTCTTTCTGTCTGCCCTTTTTTGAGGGTAAAAGTCCTAGCCACTATATGCTCATCTAGCCACGTTTTTGTGAGGACACTGGACTTCACAAGTGGAGCCACAATACCAGCTAGCTGTTCAGACCAACAGCTATTAACAATATGAAGTCAGGTGAATGTATTTGTCCATTGTAAAATGGATTTTTAATAAACACGTTTATTTAGTTTATAAAATTTATGTCATTTTGCTCTTGTTTCTTAAGTCACATAAATAAGCTCTGTATATTTTGTGTTGTTATTTCATGAGGCAGGAAGCTTTCTAAAACTTAATAATGATCGCTACATAAGTAGTTGACCATTTCTTTAGTGAGCATGCAGAATCTTGTTATTACACTTATTATAATCACAACTGATGTATAATTAAAAGCGTTGTTATTCGGCTACGTTGAAAACATATTGTTGTCATTATCTTCATTCATGGTATAGGCTAACAGCCTTATGAGCGTTCATTAACAGGCCTATGACAGACATTGTCCAAATCAATTCATAATCCACTGTCAGCTTAAGAAGTTTCTTTTCTCCCATTATCTAAACACCATTGTGGTTAATCCACTATTGTGATGTTGTTTTCTCTTCTGTTATTCATAGAAAATGAATTTAGTGTGACCCTTATACCTTCCTTACGTTTCCAGTCTTTTACTCACCCCTTGAAAACTTCATTTCAGCAGTGTTATTAGCTAGTATTCATTCATTGGTAATGTCCAGGTTTCACAAAGGTAGGTGAGACTAGAGTTACTGGCATTATTTTGTAAAACTTTATCAGATGTAGTTTTGTTATTCAATATTCTTTGTACTATTCCTTACATCAGTTGATATCTAGTTTTTTATATTTTTATCATCATCATACTTGTGACTTAAATTGTAAGCTACAAAATTAAAATAGGATACGTGTTCTAAAATTTTATCCTCAACTACTATTATTGCCATGTTCCATAAGGAAATGGAAGTATGGTGATGGCAAAAAAAAAATCGTGTTCGTGGTAAGGGCTGATTCTGATTGTACTACTCTCAAAACATGAAGCAGTCATTTTCCAAAATGTGTGTGTGTGTGTGTGTGCGTGCGCGCGTTCACGCATAGAATTTTTTTTCTATGGTGAACGATAACTGCTGCAAATTCAAACAGAATCAAATAACTTTTTGCATATGTACCTAAGTTATAGAGGACTCAAGGCCTATTGATTTTGGTGAAGATCGGTTAAGGGGAAGGGGTAGTTTACCTGCAACGTTTTGTTTTAACAAAAGTAAAGTACTTAATTTTGATAAATAAAGTATCCTGAAAAGAAGGTCATAATAATCCACTGTAGAAAGGTAGATGAAATATCTATAAATGAACAGGTAGTTGAAAGGGGAGGGGATAATTTTCTATAAATGAAAATGATAGATGAAGAGGGAGGGGATAATTTTTATAAGTGTACTACGTTACTGACAACAAAGAAGTAGTTTGTTGTTAAAATTCCTTCCCGTGCTGTTTGGCTGTGGTCCAACGTTTTCTGCAAAACCAGACGTTTCTGTAGTGTCATCGACTCCCATCATCAGTGAAAATCGTGTACGCTAACATGAGGTGGTATATATTAGTGACCACACAGTACTGTGGTTAAGGGTGAAGAAAGTAGTTTATATGGAAATATTTTTTATTTCAAAAATTATTTATAATATAAATCTTAGAACATGGAAGTCATGTATGGTTCCCCATACTGATTTTTTTGAAGTGTACTGTGAATTTCCCTACAAAAGCAAAAGTCACATCTACATCTACCTTCATCTTCTTTTGAGATAGTTAATAAAATAATATGTCCCAAATACGAGGGCTGTCCATATTGTAACTTGTTTTGGAATAAATAAATAAATTAACTAAATAAATAAATTGAATAAATAAATAAGCGAGAGAATAAATTGTTATTAACATAGTTGAAAACTACATTTTTAGATTATTTTTCCATTTAGTCCCCATTCATGACTTATGAGTTTTGAGTGCCCTCATTCTACAATCTGCCATCTGTGATTTCAGCCATTCATTAATATCTGCCATAAACTCTTCATCATTTTAAAGCACTGTGTTGCCAGCCAATTTTCATGTGCATGAACAGGTGATGATCGCTCGATGCCAGATCAGGGCTGAATGGGGGAGGATTAAAAATCGCCCACCCAAACTGTCCCAAAAGTTCTTGTGTTTGAGCTGCAGTATGTAGTTCGGTATTGTTTGGAAGAACAACACCCCAGAGCTCAACTTAGCACATCGCTTGTTTGGATTGCTTTCCATAGTGTTTTTAAAATTTCACTGTAAATCTCAAAGTTGATTGTGGTACCCTGTTCCATAAACTAAACCAGGAGTACCCTTTTTTTGTCCCAGAAAACTGTCACCATCATTTGCCTTGCTGACAAGGTCTGAAATACTTCCTTCATTTTTTTGGGTAAGTGAGCCCTATTCCATGGATTGAATTTTTGTTTCACAATTAATGTTCCTAACCCACGTTTGATCCCCTGTTACAATACTGTCCAGTAGAGAATCACTATCCTTGTCATAGGTTTCAAGCTGATGCTATCTGGTGGTTTTTATGAATTTCTGTAAGCATTTTTGGAACCCGTCAGATACAAAACATATGGTAACCAAGCTTTATCATGACAAATTCATGAAGCAAATTTCATGAAATTTGACGAATCTCATGTGATAGCTCAGTAATCATAAAGCAGCGATTTTCACAGATTTCTTTATTGATTTTGTCCACCAGTTCATCAGTCAGAACACTCAGCCAGCCATTCCTCTTATCCTCACACACATTGGTACACCCATTTTTAAATGTAAGACACACTGCCTTACTACTTCCTCATTCATTACATAGTTCCTATACACCACACACAGTTTCTGATGAATGTCTACTGGTCTTCAGTCTTTTGCTTCCATAAATCTTATTACTGAGCGCACTTCACAGATCTAAAAGGCTTCACCGATTACTGCACTTCACAAAATTGCAGTTTTCAATCATAGCGTACATTTTAAAAATTATTAGTGACATACAGAAACACAACACAGTACTTTACTGACCGCAGCTGGATGCATACTGAGTCACGCCATCAAGATGGCGGTGCTAGCCTCCCACACCTTCCACCGCCACACTGAAATATTAAGAGGCAGGACGATGTAAATTGAACACTCAGGTCTCGATGCGCAGTAGACAAACACCTTGTTGCGATTCTAACAAAATTTTCATTCACTTCGCACATGCGCAGAACAGTTTTGTGCAGTGTTTCATAGCGTGAATATCGGCTACAACAAGACTGGTGAGAACAACGGAAGCATGTGTGTGACAGAGAGAGAAATAATACGGAAGTGAGACAGTGAACGTTATAGCATTGTCTCCCTTCTCTTCTCTCTAGATAACTTAGCTGTACTTGAAAGTGGGGGTAATTCATGCATTGGGTCGGCGCAGATGACTGTTCAGGAAAGGCTGGCTGACCTATACTTTCTGGACAACTCTAGAAATTGGTACAAATGGTTTATAGATCTTTGTTGCTGAGCATCTTCACTTTGTGAAGTATTGTTTGATTGTCACTAAACAATAAAGTGTTTATACACCTGGGATGTAATTTTATTCCTAGGTTGAACTCAGTTTTTTCCACTCCTTTTTCACATCGTTCAGAATAGATGTTAAACAGTGATGTGTGCACCCATGCCTTACACCTCTGTTAATCAAAACTGGTTCAGTTTTGAGTCTTCTGTATTAGTCAATACTGAAAATGTATTTTATAAGTTTAATTGGGATAAAACAGTAAATAAATCAGTTCATAATGCATAGTTAATCTGAGACATAAATTATTGTAAATTAGTGGAGTCTGGTGTATACAATTTTATTATATTGTGTTTTAATGAATACTTTTGTGCATTTACGTATTTTAATTTAGTTGAGTTTTTGTGAATTTATAAATTGCAGATTCTTTAATTACAATATGTTAAGTTACCTGTACTTTTTTGTGATTTATGAAATGTTTAGGACATAATGATGGATACAGACATTTGTAAAATGTGAACGTGCATATGAACAATGTGTCTCACATTGCAAAGAAATTAGGAAAACTTGATACAGTATAATTTAATTATAATTTAATCAGTAATTATATATGCACATACGCGTGAAGCATTTGGTAGTAGGGATGGTGGGGGAGGGAGATAATATTAACTAGACAGTCTGCAGTAAATTAACAATTTGGTGTGACTTTCACTATTACAAAGACTAAATGTTTCACCTGTACTGAGATGTGGTATCATCAGTATGTAAAACAACACAAACGTTGTTATGCCGACATATTTTATGCACTCACGTGGAATATGAATCCATGCACATTATGTCTGAATCCACAGAGCAATAACCTTATATTGTATTGGTTTTCATACAATTTTAAATTTATGTGTTTAGTAGAAATTTCATTGGGACGTGATTTCTTGAAGTTTCAAATAGTCTGCCAGCTTTACCCCAGCTGTTTCCTTCAGCCCTAATGCTATTGCTGTGAGTGTGTCGCAGGTGCATGCTTGAATTTGCTTGCATATAATGTTACTTTAGAAATTGTTTATATTTTTATTAACTGTTTGGTGAATATAGTGACACAATTAATATTATTCAGAGCGGATCCGGTGGTTACATTCAAGTTATCCCTCATTATTCAAACAACCGCCCATTTCCAAAATTGAAAAGTATAAAAGGGTTTAAAGTATTTTAAAGTGCCTTTATGGAAAATAATAAATTCTGATTTGTGTTTTTACAAGGTGAACAGATTTCTATAAATATGTGTGTACACATGAATGTTCTTAAAGATTTCAGCATCACCAAAATGTCTTTTCTAAACATTTTTTCCTGTTATGCCAATAATTTGTATATTCAATTTAAAGTGAACAAGCTGTGTTTTTTTGCGATTGAAATTGCAATTGAGTGAATGCATACATTTATATACTTGATTATTTGACCTAATTTCTGTTACAAAATTCAGACATTATTTTCATGATTTTGAAAACAATTTATGTTGGTGCAATAGTATACAAATTATTCTGTAGGCCTGTATTACACTAGGGCAACTGACTACAGAAAAAGTTGTAGGGTATTGGTTTAAATGAGACCTATTACACTCACTGCAATTGGCTGCATGGTCTGCAATCGATTGGAAGCCATGCAACTGCTCTTGCAATCATGCGCTTGATGTGGGGCATTGATTCAAGTGTAGCCTATTAAACCATGCAACTGATTGCGTGGGACTCACTTGCGCACATATTCTGACCTTTGTGGCGAACGACAAAGAAATTTCTGACCTGGGACCGAAACAGTATATATAATTTTTTACAAAACCACCAATATCTCAAAAAAGAAAGGAAGATTTTATTGAAACAAACCAAATATAAAATTTGCAATTTTGCCTGAATTTCACTCGCGACACCATATCTCCTTATAGAAGAAAAGTTTGTCGCATGTTGAAAATTTTACTACATGCAAATTATCAAAGGAATTTCTTGATATGTGAATATTTTAAATCTGTGTTCTTGAGGACTATTAAAGTTATCAGTTCAAATGTTGTCTAAACCCGTCCCTCAAACTTCAAGGAACATGGTGGCAAAAGAATTTTTTTTATCAGATCAGTAGTTTCTGAGTTTTTAGCGTGGACACTGATTGCAGAGAAGTTGCAGCCAGTTGTTATTACCCTGCAACTAGTTTCGTGTAGTCTTGAAATCAGTTGCATAGTGTAATAGAGGCCTCACTTGCATTTTGAACAACGATTATAGAGGACTGTAATTTCTTTTTTTTTTTTTGTATCAGCCATCTAAGGACCACATGCCATTTTGAATTCTTTATTCTTTGTTCCTTTCTTTTTCTCCAATATTCTTTCATCTTTTCATTGTGTCTCTTCTTTCTGTTTTCAGTCCACTTTGAACTTGGTTTTTCTCTCTCCTACCCTGGACTCCTTCCATTTTTAACACTTTTGCCCGAAAAACGTCTCTTTCAATTGCTTCTTCTGCGTATATATTATTTTTTTCTAAATCTTTTTGGACTCCTTAAGCCAACTTTATGTTGACTTCTTCCCCCACAGATATTTGAAGATCTGGTTTGTTAACCTATTGTTCTTTTGCTTTTATTACACACAGTTTTTCATCACCATCATCCTCACTTCAAGGATTCAACCTTAGTTGACCTGTTCTGGAACCCATTTCATTCTTGGCTGTTACAGGTAGACTGTTAATTGGCATGCAGTCGTAGCGTTCATACTACTATCTCCTATTATCTGTACCTTCTGTGAAGATCCAGTTTTTAATTCTCTTCTAGTGGCTTGATTTTTTCTAATTGAGGAAGGAATATACCAATTGCATGCTCTCTTAAAAATTTAATTTCACCAGTTTAAGTTTTCTTTCTTGTTACCAAGGTTCTCGATGCACTTGCATACAGGAATGTTTGAACAGCTAAAGGTTTTTAAAACTATATAGTAGTTATCCCCTATGATATCCTTTAACTCATTCCACAGATGTTTTTTAATTTTGTCAAGTTATTAACCTAGTTAGTATCATTTTCATATGCTACATCACACACAGGTAATTAAAATAATAAATTTGTTGTAGAATATAATCATTCACAACTATCTTTGTTCTAACCAGATGTTTTTTTTTCCAACAAATGCTGTAGTCTTTTTTCTGTGGCAATGAACTTTAGCCCCTAATTTTGTAGTATGTGACTTGAGTCTACTATTACTTTATTATCCCATAAAAGATTGTGTAAAAATATACAATGTATGCACAATCATTCTTCTTGTAGCACAGAATCCTCAGCGATATATAACTGAAGCAAAAGGATACTGAGAATTGTTCAATAAACCTACCATGAAGCACACACAAATGCACATCATAAAGAATTATTTTTAAAAAATACATCATCATCTACAACAAATATTAAACCAAAAATGGTTTGTTCTGATTTCAATCAAATAGATTAGATCTGAACACTTCAATGTTTCTTTGGACATCCTGAGTATACTCAACATATTCAGTTCCTGCCATATATCTGTGTTTCTTCTGCGATCTTGAAGTGTATATCCTGCCATATGCCTGAGAAGTTTATTTTCAGGTGCTTGTTGAATGTCACTGGCCAGGCATGTCATTACAGTCCATTTATTAAACTCTTAACGATGTGTGGGAAGAGCCATCACCTTATAGAAATTTATAAGTTTGAAATTCAGCCCATCAGTGCCCAGGAATTTTCTGTTTTTACAGTACTGTAAGCAGTCAAAAATTCATCCATTGCGTTTGGATACACACATTCATTTTCATTGATGTCTGCAAATTTTGTTTCTTCCAGTTACTCATGGGTCCACAGTCGGTCATAATATTTGAGCCTTCTCTATGATATTGCTGATCTTCAAGTTATCTGTTTGTGTTTGATTTAAATGCCTAACATTTTGTAAGCCTCATCCTGTGTACCCTACACATTATCACTTATTTGCCCCAGCTATTTTGTTTGATTTTCTTTACTACTCTTCTGGCAAGGCAGTGTCACACAGGATCTTATAGTCAGACATTGTCTGATCAGTCTTTATAGCTAGATGTTTCAAACATGCCTGTTTCTTAGCATTATTTATGAAGTGTTATCCCATATACGGAGGTCTTTGTATCGTTTACATCTCATTCCCAGTGCTTTAATGCTGCATGGGATTTGATAGCTCCAATGTTACCCCATTCTTGATTTATATTATTATTGATGGGTGGTGTCCATATGGAACATAATGGTGACATAATATATGCTAATTTTAATGTTTGTATGAGGTGGCAGTTTTTTTTTTTACAAAATGAATGGTGACGTAAGAAACTTAATGCGCCATGTGAAAATATGGTCAACAGTTAGAAAGGCGAATTAACAACTAGTAACAGACACCAAAGAAATTGGACTCTTACTGTTAAAGTTAGCGTGACCAAAATGTTAAAACTTCCAAGGGAAAAATCTTGATTTGGGGTTGATAATTTAGAGATTGCAAAAAATTTACATATTTATGCAGTATAAAAGTAACAAGAGATAGGGGAGGGGGGATAGGAATATGAAGAAAGATCATATGAAGAAAGAATTATTAAGATATTTTAATTATTTTAGTTCCATGTGTATTACATGATTAAAAAATTCTATTTTTGGAAAATGAAGAGAAACAAAAACCTACATATAAGTGTGATTGTTTTTTACCTTGTAGTACATTCCTGGACCATATGATGGTTGTGGCCTTTTTCTTCCTTAAATGATCTTCTTTTTAAATTATGTATGTATCTCTTTAACTTCTTTTCCAGCTATTGTTGAACTGTTCCAGCTTTTGCTATTCCCCTCCAATCCAGGACCTTCATCATGTTTGGAAACGGTTTTGTCTCAGGCCAGTTTTCTTGAATAGTAATGTGGCCATTATCAAATGTTGTCACAGCCTCATAAACACCAAATTTTATGGTATTCATCCGAACAAAAACTTTTTGGTACATAGATACAAATAACATTATTTAGGTCTTCATTTACACTATGAGTCCATGCCCTGAAGACATTTTTCAAGATGGCTTGATTGAAAGATAGATTTCATGAAGGTCATAATATTTACAGGAAAAGCTAATCCATAGTAGGATTGTAATTTTCAGATTGCAACATCGGTTAGTCTATTTATACCTCCGAGCGGAGTACCATCAGGAAGTCTTCTAAGTCTTTGCTTTTAAAGTTGTTAATTTTGTGCCCATCCTTTTTTGTGTATGTCCTGCACACTCAGTTTTTTTTTTTTAATTTCTACATCAGGTCTGTGCTGTTGATTCTTGGCCCTAAAATACAGTAGACCTACTGTGCAACTTTAGCCGCTGTTTAAACAAATATCTTCTACTCACAAAAACCAAAAGATGCAAGTACCTTTTATGACATAATATGAGGGTAATTTGAAAAGTTTGTGGCATGACAATGAAAGACTTACGTTTTTTTCTGGAATTGTTTTTATTTTTCAACATAGTCTCTATGTAGTTCAGTACACTTGGTCCAGTGATGCTCCAGACTTTTACCTCATTGCGGAAGTCTGATTCTTCTAGGTCCTCAAAATAACCATTTACTGCCACTTTCAGTTCATCATGTGAGGATAATTGCTTCCCCCTGGTAAATCTTTTGAGGTTTGCGAATAGATGAAAGTCAGAAGGCGCTAAATCAGGTGAATAAAGTGGATAAAATTGAATAAGGTGATTTTTATCAGCTGTCTTAGTGTAACCATTGATTGGTTATTATTGATCAATTGGTTATTATCATATAATATATTAAGTTACTTATGTTTTGTCTCATAAAATTATTTGTAGGCCTATTGATTTAGTTGATACTCTTTTAATTTGTATTGTTACAAACTTGAAGGTGGCTCCAGTTTAATACGTTAAGACGTTAATGATATTACAGGGTGTCTACGACCCGGGAAACCCGGGAATTTTCAGGGAATTAAGAATTTGTAGAATATTCAGGGAAAAATCAGGGAATTTCTTCGTTAATCAGGGATTTTCCTCTTGGGCTACTCTCCGTAAACGTAGTAGCGATACTTTCGAATTTTGCGGGACGTAATCGATTGCTACTCTATTCCCATAGTCAGCCAATGAACACTCGTTCCCAGCGCGGGACTGAAGTATGCTATTTGATTGGTTCCCAGCGCGGATTGGTATTTGACCCAACCTTGTGCGGGTTGTCTGTTCAGTATTGTCAACTTAGCGGGTTTCCCGCTCAATCTTGCAGATTTAAGTTTTTGTTTAGCGGGGATGTTTTGGAAATTTAACAATGAAAGTGTAGGGATTTAATGGATTTTCGACCTTCCACAGCGGGAAGAATATTGTTATTTATATTGTGAATATAGAGTTTTATCGGAATTTCAACTATTTTCGCAACGTTGAAAAGTTTTGAGTGTTGGCTACACTTTCGTGATTTCGCGCCGTAATAGTGTTTACATCTCTTCATTTGTTGTTTACCAGTGCTTACTGTATGTGTTGCGTTCGCGCTTGAGTGTGTTATTGTGATTTGAAATTCTTGAAATCTGTTGTGTTGTGCACGAAATCTAAAGCAGAAGCTTTGCAATTAATTACGTGCTCTTAATTCTTTAGTGGTGCGGATTAAAATGCTTTTAGTGTGATGTGCGTTCATTGTTAAAAACATGTGGGCATCCAAATTCGTGACTGTGCAAAGTCGTTTGAAAATTCCGTTTTATTATGGCGTGCAAAACTCGTTTTCAGTCAGAGTGGTTGAATGACCCAAAGTTTAAATCATGGCTAGAAGCAGTGAAAGACGGCCCTTTTCGGGCGAGTTGTAGGTTATGTCGGTATTCGTTTTCATTAAGCAATATGGGCAGGCGTGCAGTTAGTAGCCATGCTGAGGGCTCCAAACATAAAATTGCTGCAAAAAATTCTGGCGCTATTACTAATTATTTTAGTTCACCTGTGGATGCTAAGCCGCAGTTTAATAACACTGAGCCTAGCACTTCTCAGCCTGTTGCAACCGACAATGGAAACGATTCTTCATTGCTTCGAAGAAATTCAAGAGTGAATGATTTTTTGATTAAAGAAGACTCCACTAGGGCTGAAATTTTGTGGTGTATTCAGGTAGTGATGAATCATCGAACCATGAGGTCTGCTGCCAGGGATGTTGGTGTTTTTAAACGGATGTTTTCCGATAGTGAAATTGCAACCAAGATTCAGCTCCAAAAAGACAAAATGGGGTATGTAATTGTTCATGGAATTGCTCCATACTTCAGAACTAGATTATTTCACGAGATTGAGCTAGCGGATGTTATAACAGTTGGTTTTGACGAATCGCTGAATAAAGTTTCTCAGATGCAACAGATGGACATTGATATCCGCTATTGGGACAATTCCAAGGATGAAGTAGTAGTACGCTACTGGTCCTCTGCTTTTCTTGGTCACACAACAGCAAGTGATTTACTTGCAGCATTCAACAAGGAGATTCCGCCCCATTTTATGAAGAAGGTAATTAATATATCAATGGATGGCCCTAATGTAAATTTTAAGTTTTTAAGAGATTTCAAGGCTTCCGTCAAGGAAATTGAAGGCCCTGTTTTGCTTGAGGTGGGAAGTTGCAGCTTGCATACAATGCATTGTGCCTATAAAGCTGGATTTCAAGAAACGGGATGGATGTTGGTGAAATTTCTGAGGGCTTTGTTCAATCTTTTTAAAAATGTTCCAGCTAGACGCGCAGACTACAGACGCCTAACGAATAGTAGCATCTTCCCACTGAAATTTTCAGCGGTCCGGTGGCTAGAGTGCGCAAATGTAGCTCAACGAGCAATAGAGATTCTCCCGAATGTGAAAGTGTATGTGAGAGAAATTGAACAAGGGAATTCTGCACCCTCTTGTATGAGCTTTGGTGAAGTGAAGAAAGCATTACAGGATTCTTTGCTTGCACCAAAACTTGCGTTCTTCAGAACAGTGGCATCGGATCTGGAACCTTTTATGACAGAATTCCAATGCAATCACCCTATGATACCATTTCTGTATTCTGCATTGTGTGGGGCTCTGAGGATTATCATGGACAGATTTGTCAAGAAGGAAGTATTGGAGGAAGCCAGCAATCCTTCTTGCGTCAACGTAACTCAAAATGAAAATCTGTTACCAGTGAAACACGTGAAGGTGGGATATGCCACAGTGGCAGAGCTGAAGAAGGTAAAGAAACTGAAGGAATTGGATGTGATGACATTCAAAAGAGATTGTAGAGAGTGTCTCGTAAAAATCTGTCAGAAACTGGTGACTCGCTCGCCTCTTTCGTATAAATTTACAAAAGCTGTCTCCTGCTTTGACCCGCAATTAGTTAGTTCATCAAAATCATTGGCAGAGAGCAGATTACAAACCTTGCTCTACATTTTAGTGGAAAATAAATGGATCGATGGTCCTACTGCTAATCAAGCTGCGAGAGAATTCTCAAACTTTGTGTCCCAGCCCAGTGCCTCTGATAGACTAAAATCATTCGATAGATTGTCAGATCGTGCAGGCCACTTTTGGAGAGATTTTTTTGGAAGGTCCAGTCCAGAATTGAGGATTCTAAAAGTCATGAAAATGGTTCTTGTCATTTCCCATGGTAATTCCAGTTTAGAACGAGGTTTCTATGTTAATAAGGAAGATCTTATTGATAACATGGCCAACGAGACCCTGGTAGCAAGGCAATTGGTGTATGACTCTGTGAACATAATAGTGGGCCCCAATGTACAGGACCTCGTGATCGATAAGAGTTTGATACATTCCACGAAAAATGCAAGAAGTCGCTATATGGAAGAAATTTCCAGAAAGAAAGCCGAAAATGAGGAAAGGCAGCTAAAGCTCAAAAAGAAAAGGCAGGTTGAACTGCAGATCATGGAGTTGGAAGCCAAGAGAGCAAAACTTAGGGAAGAAAAGGATAAGGAGCTGGAACTGCTTGAAGAAAACATCAAGAAGTTGGCTGAAGAATCGAACAAGTAAATGGAAGCAGACTTCTGTTGCAATTTTACATAAGTGTAAATAAGTGCTTGGTGTTTAATTAAAACAAACATTGTGTTATTGTTATTTCTATTTTGTGAGGCACAGTGCTGTGTGGTGCGTGCACTTTAAAGAAATTTGAAAACTTTAAAACTTTAAAAACACTGTTCTTGAATTATTAAGGCATGGGGAAGGTTATGATAAGAATTTATTTCAGCCAAATGGCCATAAGCTTACGTACACAAATATGTTTGATTTGATGTAACATTCTCTATACTCAATCAGTGATTTACTTCTTTCACGGCACATGCTAATATAAAAACGATCGCATAAAGTCCGGTACAAAACATATACACACTGGTACTTCGTTCATGGAATCCTTTTGTACGCTTGCCTTGTGATGGAAGCCGTGTACAGCCAATCTGGTGAGAGCGCTGCGCTTACAATTATTTGGTCCTGTCCAGTTGCAATCTAGCGTAGCATCTGTGGAATAGAAGTCTTGAGTAAATCATCTCTTGCTTCTCTGGATTTGAGTAGTTCCTGCTCTGGATGGGTAGATGGGGAAGATGTATCATTTTATTTTTTTAGTAGCTTTTAATGTTGTCAATCGATCTTCATCTATTATTGTTCATCTTCAAGGCAAATAACCGGTATTAATAAATATTCATGCCTTCTCATAAAATCGCTTACATATACTCCCGGCCACAGGCCACTTGTTCATGTTACTTTTGTCATTCTGAAAAATATGATTGTGAGAAATTGCCATGACATTAGTGAAAGGCCCCTCTCATATGAATACATATTTTAAAAGAAATGCAGTTTTGAGTGTTGATTCCTCTTGTAGCATATATGATGAGTGAAATGGAACACATTGGCACAGTTTGACCTTTGGTGGGAAAAAATTTAAAATGATTTTAAGCGAAGCCCTGAATATCCATAAATACGGTACCTAAATAACCTACTCTGCTCTGTTTTCAAATCTTTCATTCGTCTTGTCTTGGAACACTTTACTGCACAATGTAGCGGTCAATAGCTGTAACAAAAGCTGAAAATGTTGAGCTTTTTTTCTTTAATCCATCTTTTACAGGGTGCACTCAGTTTTGTGACATTCTCCATGGTTTCAAATAGGAGGGATTTGGGGGGGAATTTGTCCTTAGCGTACTGACGCAGAATTTGCCTGGTGTTGAAAACAGAAAACCATCTTTGGGTTGGTCGAGGTAGGATTCAAACCTGCTACAACCTGCACGCTACAAGTCACACCTTAGCACACTGAGCTAAATGTGTTTGGTGCAGTTGACCTTTAGTTGCTCACGACTACAATGTGGCTGATCGTGTGGTCATCAGTAGTCCACTCAAGTTCTTTGTTTTGTAAATGCGTTGTATTTTGGTCACTTATGTTACTCAGGGAATTTTCTTACTTATCCTGGAAAAATCAGGGAATTCTTTTATGATGAGTTGCTAGACACTCTGTATTAAGTTTTTAGTAGTTGTAAGTTCTGTTTTTGGTTCAGAAGTCGATTAAAAATGTTAACTCTCTTGATGTTAGTTTTAATATAAAGCTCAGAAGTTTCTCCTCGATGATGTTAAGTTTCTTTAGGGCTGCATGCCGTGTGGTTGGAATTTTAATATAATTGTCAACCCCATGATTTTTACCATGCAGTCTTCTGTGTCGACTAATAAAAGTTTTGTGCAGGACAACTAGTGAGTTGTTTAAAAGGATGTTTTATTGAAACTTGTGTGAAATCTATTCAAACCAAATTAATATTTGATATTTAAATTAAAGAGATTTTTTCATGTATCAGATTACCAATATTTGCATGCATGATAAACTGAAAAATTATTATTTCAATTATTTTGGGAAATCGTGAGGTAAGCTCGATAATTAGTACTAGTGAATTGATTATTACGTCAAAAGCCCACAAAAAATAGAGCAAAGGAAGTTTTGTGGCTGGTCTTACACCAGCTTGTTTTCGGTTTTCTTTGTTCTGGATCTCGGGCGGGGTGATTTAGACCCCCTTGACCTAATTTATATGGTTATCACTGGAATTTGATCACTATGTTGATTATCATTCGTTAGTTGTGTAACTTTATTTTTTTAGTTATAGATCTTTCTGTGTTTCTAACATGCTTGTTATTCCAAACAGTTATGTGATTCTTCTGTTATGACCAGAATCTCTTCTCAGTATGCCTCTTGATACATCCTTCAAAAGAGCTGTGTGATTCGTATGTTATCCCTTTCTGTTACTGACTGTGCTTCCAAGGCATGGGACATTATATTCTAGTCATTTTTTTTTTACGAGTTTTGTCTGTTTTGATACATTCATCACAGTAATTCATTCTGATATAAACATTTTGTTTCATGTACACATATTGTAATCAAACCCATATTAGGAGGAGGCAAACTGGGCACTTGCCCAGTGCATATTTTACGGAGCAACAGATCGGAGGTTAGAAAATTATGATCTATCAAGTGTAGTCGTCAAATTTCAGTTTCTTGTCCTAGGCAGAAACCGTATGTCATTACATAGTCCTGAGACAGTGGAGAAATGTGTTATACAGAAAGTGATCAAGTGATTTTTTTTTATTGTTTGTGTACTTTAATTGGGTTCTAGTTTTGTATTCACTGGCATTTCATAATTGACATCGAAATTAATTATTCACCATTTTTTATTTTGTATTTAATATTCAACACTAATTTTCACTTTTTTATTGTAAGATAACTTATACAAGTTATTTTTTCTGTGTACATCAAAACAAAGCAATATGTGTTGGTATAGTGGCATAAAAATTAAATAGGCCTCACTTTTCTGTGTATTTGGGAGGGGGCAGCCCCCCCCCCCCACGAGGCTCCAGGATACCTTGTGGTATATGGGCTTGATTGTAATCCTCACTTAGAGTATATAAATGTGTATACAGATTTAAAGTAGGTGGAAACTCTAGCATCTGAGAGACATTTTACATCCTGTCCCCCCTCGCCCACGAGTCAATACGTTTGGTACGGGTATTCTACATGAGTAGTAGATCAAGTGATATGATTATAAGTCAGCAGTTCATTTAATCACTAATAATTCTGTTTGGATAGTTCTCTTCGCAAGTTACTTTCCCAATTTGTCTAGATTGGCTTGCTACGACTAGCCAATATGTATTATGGTCAGTTGACGGTATTCTAGTAGAATGTTTTGAAACAGCGCCCTTTCAATTGTTTGTGTTCTTCAAGCAGGGCCGGAACTAGCCCTCCTTTCACCCGGGGCAAGGGTATATTTCGGCGCCCCCTCCTCCCCATACTCACTCCATTTAAAACTATTTAACAAAAAACAAAAGCATATACTTTCCTGTACTTAAGTCAATGCTATTAATTACAGCTTCGTAGCTTTACTCATCAACACACTACACTATAGTGCAAACAGATCAAGTGAAATTCAGTTGTGAAATTACAGCACTCCTCTATTATATTTTGTGTAATAATTTTTAACGGAATCTAAAAAGTAAAAGGTTTTTTCTTCATTTGTTAATCTGAAATTACAGAAGTGGGTAACACATTAAGAAATGAGACATTCAGTTAAACTTCAAATCATTCTTAAGTTTATTTTGTATTTTGGTTATAAATTGGTACAGTATTCATGTAGTACTTTAATATTTCAATTTGGAACACATTGAAAACAAATTAGATTTTTACATGAGTTTTGGGTACTAAATTTACTAACAGTCCTTATTCATTCTTGAATCTAAATAAATTAAATTGTCACTTTTCGAGCTTTTTTGGCAGCAAAGGTGTTAATAATGTCATCAAAAGAAATAGATGATGTTCTTTGGTGCTCGATAGAAATGATGCTCAAGTTAGAGAGTCTGTCTTGTTCCATTGTGCTCCTCAAGTAGTTTTTGACTATTTTCAATTTACTGAAGCTTCTTCCGGCTGAAGCAAGTGTAACTGGTAAAGTTAGAAAAATATTCAATACCATAGTCAAGTTTGGATAAGCATCTTGAAGCCCATGTTTATAAATAATCTGGAGCATTGCCTTTGCATGTGGCGTTTTTAATCAGTCGTCAATTTACATCGCATGGTGCTTGAAGTTTTCTACTTCTTGAAAAAGTTCTTCTTTGTTCAAATCCGTTTTGTAGGAATCCGAGACTTTGTCAGCTTCTAACCTTAGGTCTGCAACACTCTTTTTATTCATTATTTTTCCATTCAGGAAACTAAATTTAAAGTTTACTTCTTCCAGAGCTTTAAATCGGACATTCATGTCGTTTAAAATGCTGTCAAATATTCCCCTCAATCCCACTTTAAAAAAGTCTTCTTGCGATAATCCACTGATCTCATCTTCACACCTCTCGTCAAACATTTTCTTTTTTTCCTTTTCCGTTTTTCCTCAAATTCTTGAGGCACATCAAGGCTTTCAGCTATTCTTCTGGCTTCCGAAATAGCATCTTCTGGTGCATTGCTCCTTATTGATTCTAAATCTGTTATTAAACCCTTGATGTGTCTCACAGCTGTGTCTACGGTGCATCATCCCTTTGTAGGTATTTATTTACGCGATCAATTTTTTGCAGCATTTTGCTCCAGAAGCAGGTTAGGACAATAAATTCAAATTTGCAAATGTTTTGTGCCAAACATCTAGCTTCCGCTTTTGTTTCAGCGTTACAGAGCGATCTTTCGACCAATTCCTCTAAAGCATAATTCAGATCGTTTAAATGCTTATGAAAAACATCCACCGACTCCTTCCTTGCTGACCATCTGGTCTTACTCAGGGATTTTAAGGAAATCGGCACATGCTTCTTTAAAACTTCCCATCTTAAAGTAGAAGATGAGAAAAAAAACAAACAGACGATTTACTATGCCAAAAAAAGATTGGGCTTGTGGAGAGAGATCAGCAGCATGCACACCAACTAAATTTAATGAATGAGCTGAGCATCGTACAAAACATGCCAGCTTATTTTCTGTTAGAATTCTAGTTTGAACTCCCTTATAGATGCCGGCCATGTTAGCTCTATTGTTGTAAGACTGGTCTCTGCAATTTTTGATGTCCAATCCGTCATTTTCTAATTTTTTTAAAATTTCTTCCGATATTCCTAACCCCGTTTTGTCACGGATAATGAAAAAATCTATAAAACTCTCTGTTATTTCAGGCCCAGTTTCAGTCATTTTCACATACTGAACAATTTGGGTCATCTGTTCTTTGTGGCTTATATCGGGAGTAGCATCAAATATAATTGAAAAATATTTGGCATCTTTCACATCTTTGAGAATATCTTCTCTTACTTTGCTGCTAATTAACGTGAGAAATTCATTTTGAATCTTGTGGGAAAAATACCCAATCTGACCTTTTCTATGGCGATTGATATGATCACGTAAATCAGCATTGTAATGGGAAATCAAATTGATTGTGTTTAAAAACCTCCCACTTCTTGGGTCACCAAAATTATCTAGCTCACATGATCCTCTTAATGGCCCTCCTTGTTTTGCTAAAAAAACTATTGCGTCAGCGAAGCACTTGTCGCCAGTGAGTTTCTTCTCTTGCTATATGTTCCTGTAGTTCTTTATCTATTCCTCCCTTTTTCATTGACGTTTCAAGTGATTTCCAAGAACAAAAACAACGCTTGTGATTTTGCGAATTTTCATGATCTGGAATTCTTTCACTCACCTTTTTCCATTGGGTGAAACCCTCTTCTTTAGCTAAAAATGACAAGCTAGTTGTAGATTCTTTAAAAGTTTGTGAAAATAGCCTACATGGGATGCAAAATAGTGCATTTTTAATCTTGCTATAACCTAGCCAGGATCTTTTTACTTGCTCTCCATTAGGCAACAGTTTGAAAAACCAGTGCTTTGTGAGGCTACGGCCCTCCCTCATACTTTTACTTAGATCTAGCTCTTGTTCATTATCTTTATCTAACCTCATTTTCGTTATGTAACATCTCTGATGATCAGATATTGTACTTGACCATGACCCTGGGTCGTTAATATAAAAATCTAACTGTGAGTCCTGAAGCTCTTTTTTTCTATAAATTTTTGAGCTATTATCTATCATGCTCGAAACTGCATAATCGTCCGTTTTACTGACAGCTAGGTGTTCAGCTATTTCTATATCTTTAGCAGTACTTACAGTGTCAGTGTTCGTGGCTTCCATATGTACATAGTTAGCCTGGTCGGCCTCAACTGGATGTTCTTCTCCTTGTGAACCTTCTTCGTCTCGTTGTTGGCAGCTTACCTCACCTAAAAGTTAGAACCGTTTATTGGTCACTATTAGGTAATAGGTTACTATTAGAAAATAAAAGCAAGAAAATTTTTTTTAACGGAGGTAGCTTTTGAATTCATAATAGGTACATCCTCAATGTTTCCTCATCTTCAAACTTAGACAAAAAAATTTTTTTTTTTTAATCAGTTTTATTGGATCCAAAAGATACGAAAATAAAAATAAAAATTGTGAGAAAAAATCTTCTTGTTTTTATTGAAAACATCTCACAACATCGCCCTCGACAACATGGGTTGTACCGTTATAACTATCATCAACTTAACTATGAATCTAGATTTACGAAGAGCACAAATCTTGGCAAGGTCTCTATGGGTTGTAAGGTGGGAGAAAGAAGAGAAGCTAAGCTTAACTAATTATTGGAGCCATGGGCGCACCCAAGGGGGAGGTTTGGGTGCTCGAGCCCCACCTCCGTCTCCTCTAAGAGTGTAAAAAAAATTTTGGTAAAGAGGCCAAGTTAGATCGAGTTGAAATACCTTAGAAAAGGAATAAATCAGGAGTGCTCTAAAAAGCCTTAAATCCTCCGATTCGCGTCTAGTTTTCTGGGGGAGGGGTAAATTGGAACTAGTTGAATTCCGCTCTAGAAAGCCCCAAAAATGCCCAATTTGCGTACAATTTTCAAAATTATTCTAGTAAAAGGCTAAATTACAAGAAGTGCTCCAGAAAGCTTTAATGTTCCCCAATTTGCGTCTAATTTTCTTGGTTGGGCTAAATTAGAACAATTTAAATTCTAATCCAGAACAGCGGCGCAGCGAGGGGGGTTTGGGGGTCACCCCCCCCCCCCCCCCGAGATATTAAAAAATATATTTTTTTATGTTGAATAGGCTACATAATAAAGAATTTAAAAAAGTTTAAGAAGTTCTCATATCAAAACATGCTGACAGTGGACTAAGGAGTATTAATGTCAATTCCATGACCGTAAACTGCGACTTTGCAAGTTCACTCGATGAGTGTTTGCCGCCGCTATGTGTAGAATGTAGGAAAATACGCAAATTATTGGGAATGTTTGTAAGCGATCGGCTGACTTCGGCCGTGAGGCGCGCAATAGTGGTGGGGTTTGGGGGATTGGGTGAGTTTCAGTGTTTCCACGAAGAGAATCTCAAATCCCTAACCCCCCCCCCCAGGAGAAATTCCTGGCTGCGCGGTTGATCCAGAAAGCCCAAAAAATGCCCTGGGAAAACAAAATTATATAACGAGCTGAATTCTTCTTTAAAGATCCCCTAAACTCCCCAACTGTTTACGATTTTTAAATCTATTCTAAGAATGAGTCAAATTACGAGCTGAATTTCGCTGCAGAAAACCTCGAAAACTTCCAATTTCCATCCAATTTTCGAAACTTTTCCTATCCCCCCCCCCCCCCGGCCAGTAAACTATCTCAAAATTAGTTGATACGCCCCTGGGTGGAGCGATATATGAACAATAAGGAATTGGAGTTGTCTGTTAATTTTCCCGTAAACAGTTTTGTCATGATAAAAGGCAAACATTTTTAACATTTCAAAGCCTAGCATCAACAATTAATGTTATAAATTAAACTAATTTTTAAAAATTCAAAAAATACTGGGCTTACCTTTTTCTGTCAACCACGACGACATAAATGATGATAATCTGTTTTCATTGTGATGCCGCTCCTTGGCTTTTTTCCTGTATTGTGCTCCAGAAGGTTTCCTTGACATTTTTGTAGTGTTGAGTGACTAATTCGGCTAATGGTACCGAGAAATATAAAGAAAATTAATCTAATTATTCGTATTTATTACAAAAATGTCAGCAATGGAACGATTTCACTACAACACCTTGCACGTAAATGATAAACTGAACTACTGAACAGTGGTTTCCTTGGCAACTTTGGCACAATCTTTTCTTTTCCCTCAAAAAATTTATCTGCATTAAACCGCAACGAGCCGGAAGTAGCCGAACACGCTCGAGCACTTACGAAGATCAGTTGTAACTTGTATATGGCAGATTGAAACCGGGCGGGGATAATTCTCAATTAATAATGAATTCTTAACATCTATGTGATATGATTACTGCTTTTTAAATTACATCAAATTAAATAAAAATAAAATTGAAGACATTAAAAACTAAATCGCACAAATAATGCTTTATTATTTGAAAAATTGTAACATATAGACGATATAGAAAATAATTTTACTATTTCTTCGCTTTTTCGGCGCCCCGTGTCTGGGCTGGCGCCTTCGGCGCCCCCCTCCAAGCCGGCGCCCGGGGCACATGCCCCGTCTGCCCCCCCCCCCCAGTTCCGGCCCTGTCTTCAAGGCTTGATAATTTCAAGAATGAGCCAAGTTTTTAATTCATGTACTTCTTAGCTCAGTGTTTAGTATTCCAAGACGTGTTATTTTCAAGGACTTGTGAAGGCCTATAATTATTTTTAAAAAAATACACACACACACACTTTCCTAGAAATTTTTTGTCTACATACAGATAAACTTTATGGATGTTAAATATTGCATTGATTTTCAGAATGTGTGATTGTCTCATTTGTTGTGGAATCACATTTTGTTTAAAGCATGCACAGAACATTATTTATTTTTTATAATGTATTTAAAAGTATACTAGACTATCGTAGGTAAGAGTAATTAAAATTTTAAAAGGTACCCCTCAAGTCTTTGTATATGTATCACATGTCATATATATTTTGTTAATCCAACGTAAGAGGGTTTTTGTTTAAAATTATATAATGTTACATTAAAGTGGCTGAAACATAGTGCTGGCCATATTGCCTTTATTGTATATCATATCGCCCAACAACTTACCCAGCTCAGTGTGCTAAGATTTTTTATGGAGACAAAACAGGGCCAGTATTATTGATATTACACAGTCTGTGCAGTCACTCTAATGTCCATTATCATGCTTTAGCACAGTATGCGTTACAGATACACAAGCCATACTGCGCACACTACAGCCATATTCCATCTTACTTACTTTATTTGTGTTTGTCTCTGAGTCTAATATGATTTTAACTGTTGGAGGAAAGGGCAGAAAAGCTTGCAGTACTTAGTCACACAAGGGTTAATGCGTGTTCAGTTAACTTCATACTTCGCTATAGTGGTAGCAAGTTCCAGTGACTCTTACTCTGATTTTGAAAAACATTCTGTTCTTCAATTATGACACAAATATATATTCAATTATTATAATGTTTCTATTCAAATACAACTATGTTGTAAATTATAATTAATACATCCTTAAATTTGTAGTGACCGTCAATCAATGAATTTTGCAGTGAAGGGTTTGTGAGGATCGGTCAAAAAAATATAACACTATTTTAACTTATTTGTGTCGACGTTTCGACAGTGTTTATTGTCATCTTCAGGACCTGTGTATGAATACAAAAGAAATGTCAAACACAACAGAACAATTAAGATTATATGCGCAGGAAATACTTTAAACTGTCTGTTTAAAAAGTAATAATTGTTCTGTTGTGTTTGACATTTCTTTTGTGTTCATACACAGGTCCTGATGATGACAGTAAACATTGTCAAAACATCGACCACAAATAAGTTAAAATTTGTGTTATATTTTTTTGACCAATCCTCACAAACCCTTCACTGAAAAATTATTAATACAGTGGAAACCGTTTAACGCGAAACGATGGGGGTCAGCTGTTTTTCTCGTGTTAACCGAATTTTGTGTTAGACGGACAAAAAATGAAACAAAATGAGATAAATAAACAAATACTGAACAGATCGCTTACTATATTATGTAGCAAAATAAAGCAATAAAGAATATTCATAAGGTACGTTACATATGAACATTTTATTTTTCCTCCTCGATAATTTCTGGTTCATTTTTGGAAAAAAATATTGTTAAATTTTCTTAAATACATTCACTTTATCTGTTCTTAATTTGGTCTTTACCAATTATGGTTTTTTGTTCAATAATATAGTTTTGTTTTTTGAAGTTTCTACAGTAACAGTATTCAATTCTTTATAACAGTCCATTATTTTCTTTTACACACAATTCTGCACTACTTTATTTTTAACAAATTGTTCTAATTTATCAATGTGGTCAAACATTTCACCGTCCGAGTTGACTTTATATATTAACGAACACGGCTCACCAACGATAGCATATTGGTAGCAGTAGGTGTCACAGACATTTTATGTAACCGTCGGCACTGTCATCACTTTCACAGTTTTTAACTTGCACTGGAGCCTTAGTTATGTTCTCATCGACAGGCACACTCATTTAGAGAAACTGAAACATTTAATACTGACGATACGCGATTAAAATTTCAGTCAGCATAGGTGCAAAATTTCATTTTCTTCACATTCGGTTTGTTCATTACCTGAATTCAAAATGAATCAAGTGAAACTGTTCACAATCATTGTGGATGTCACGAGGTTCCATGTTGTTAGTGGTCAAGTACTTTTTTTAACAAAACTTTTTCGTGTTAACATATATTTTGTAGGTAAAACGTTTGGGTTAACTGTACAAACTGTAATTGTAAAATATAACAGCAATCAGACCTGAGTCATATTTCATGTTAAACATTTTCCACTAGATTTATATGTTACTTATTATTATTACTAACAGAATTATCACTGTTGCACACCACTATAGAAAAATTATTCTGATTAGCGCTTTCAAGCTTCTCAGCTCATTGTCAGATCAGAATTAACAACAAGAGGATAAAACCAAACCCTTCACACCCCCATCAGCCCCACTGTCCACACACACACTCCCACAAACAAGCTATAATTCAAACGTCCCTTCCCAACCTCCGAGCCCTGTCACCCCCGTCTGTACAGTTACATATTTTTCTAGCACATTCCTTGTGTGTGTGTCTGTGTGTGTATGCTTTGTGCGCACGCGCATTCTTTTTAAAACCTAACGTTGTAGTGCCTTTCTCATTCACACTTGTGGGCGCGGTCACTCACCCTTATTTCAAAAACATCCATATAGGCCTATGCAATTTAATTCTTAATGTTATCTATTTGTCCTCTATCTTTTACTTATTAATTATATTATAAAATATTTCTTCATTATCAAATTTAGTTTTAGTATTCATTAAATTGTCTAATCCTTTTTCTTTCAGTATTTCTAACTCCTACCTAAGCTTCCTTTCAACTGTGTTATTTACTACTTTTAAAATTTCATAGTCTTCCAAAGGATTAATAAACTTATGGTTCTCTTCTATGAAATGTCTTGCATATAACAAATTCGTTGTTCTATTACCTTCTCGACGTTTGTGGTCAGACAACCTGCATATGAATTTCCATCCTGTCTCACTTAGGTACACTTTGTTGTAGTCTTTACATTTTAATTTATAAATTCGGCTTCTCTGTAATACTGGGAATTTTTCTATATTTTTATTCCTTATCTTATCAAATACCGTTTCACATTTTTTAATAGTTATATCTACTCCGTATTTATTAAAACATTTTATAATTTTTTTAGCATGTGATCCTATGTATGTCAGTGACCCTGCATAATTCTTTTGTTCTGGTTCTATTTTAGCTTTTTGTATGTTAATACTTTTCATAACTTTATCCACCATGCTGGTGTTATAGTTATTATTCCTTACAATTCCCTTTATCGTTTTTAACTCTCTATCTTTTGTGTCTGTCTCTATAATTTGACACCGCACAATAATTTTTCTATAGTGGTGTGCAACAGTGATAATTCTGTTTGTGATTATAACCACTAACACAACTTTCTTAATTAAACTTATTATTATTACTGTTGAACTATATAGAACAAAATTAACTGGTAGCAATTATTAGTTACAATGTAATAACACAGACAGATATTTTCACAATATACACACTGAAGAACAGAGTGTTGTTTTACTTCAAGAATAGTTGAAAGCGGACTGATTTTCTTAGTAACCCTCACCACTGATATAACAGTTATTGAGTTCTGTATCTATGACAACTGCTGCAAGCTTTTGTGCCCTTCTGTCTACAAAGTAATTTGAAATATTAAGAACAACTCCTCAATGTTCGATAAAGTGTTCATAAAAACATGAAAATAATTATTTATTTGATAAATCTGTTAAAAAAGCAGAGTTAACTATAATTCTGTTCCCAGACTTCATGATCCTCAACCATCTCCTTAAGAACTTGGCTATCTCCAAACGCTATGAAGCATGCACATTCATCATCTCCCTCTACTATTTTTTGACTTTCCATTATTACTCTTTGCAATCTATTAAATTGTTCTTACCACCAAATTTTATATTTGTTTAATGGTTTTGGGCAACTAATATTAATTTATATTATGTAATATTAAATCCACAACACAATTAATTTTAAACTAAAGTGTCAGGATTTTTGTTAAATAAAAGCAATTTCCAAGTGTTAATATATAATGTGTAAAATGATAATAATAATAAACTTTTAATAACTTCAAATATAATTCTGTTATATTAAGACAACCATATTTATTACTTCATCTATTTGCATAATGTGATCATGTTTTGTTAGAAATAATATTTGGAAAAATGTTTGTTAAAAATTACGGTACACACACATTACTTAAGGAATTTCAGTGTAGTGGGCGTGTATA
This sequence comes from Magicicada septendecula, assembly GCA_034769895.1. NCBI lineage: Eukaryota > Metazoa > Arthropoda > Insecta > Hemiptera > Cicadidae > Magicicada > Magicicada septendecula. Next base: position 461,493,354 of record CM068370.1, on the reverse strand, counting down.
TAATTATGTCATATCGTATACTTTTAAAGTCTCAAATTATAATGATTTCATTTTAAAAATCAGTGATAATAAGGCAACAGGGTTCATTACGTGTGAGGCTCATGCTGCCGCCTATTCAAAAGAGAGTCAAATGATAAAGATAGAGGTTCTTTAAAACTGGCCATAGGTTGTGTTACAAGTTAAAATCAAAAACCATTAACTTTGTACTACTACCACCATCAAATTTACAAAATACTACATTTGGACACCTACAGATCAAGAGTTGTCTTCAGTAGATGAAAGGCTAAAACATATGTTTGCGTTTTATGTTTTAATTGTAACACATTAGATTTTATTTTAAATTTATTTTATTTAAACAGAACTGCAGACATAAAATTTAGGTTTTTCCCGATATGAAGACATTTCACGATATGTAGGAGTCAATTTTGTTATCTAGGATAGTATCTAGTAAATTTTGATGATGATATTAGTGCGTAGTTTTGTATTTTGATTTAATAGTCATACATCTATTGACAATGAATATTAGCATTAAATTTTTCATTGAAAGGTTTGTGAGGATCGGTCAAAAATATAACACAAATATTAACTTACTTGTGTCGACGTTTCGATAATGTTTATTGTCATCATCAGGACCTGTGTATGAATACAAAAAAAATGTCAGACACAACAGAACAATTATTTGGGTGAACGTGTTTGAGTATGTGTGTGTGTGTTGATTCATACACAGGTCTTGATGATGACGATAAACATTGTCGAATCATCGACACAAATAAGTTAAAATTTGTGTTATATTTTTGACCAATCCTCGCAAACCCGTCACTGAAAAATTCAATGATTGACGGTCACTACAAATTTAAGGATTTAATTAGCATTAAAAGTTCTCAAAACCAAAACTTTTTAAGAATAAATAAAGGTAAGGAATGTAAAACATAAGGTTTTTTTAGCTGCCTGAATTTAGGGTGTTCACATAACATGAATAAGGATGTATTAAACTCTGTTAGTAAATTTTTGTATAAGAATGCAATCAAATTTATAATAGGTTACAAATATAACTTCATAACTTATCTGTAGTACTATTCCAAGTCACAACTAAACATAACATTTGTCACAGAATTTCTACCTGGAAGCTTAGTTTCCTAAAATTCAGATAAAAATTATTATTGTCTTGTTGATACATCCTCTTCATTCACTTATTTAATATTATATATATTCAAACTTTCACTATGAACACTTACTTTTGGTTTTTATCCCAAACGTTTCGACGTGGTGTCCGTCTTCCTCAGTGGGATTTGAATACAGAATGTCGGTACAAAGTAACTGTTATGGGTTGTAGGTGTGTGTGGTGGGGGTTGCTGGTGGGAGGGAATTGGCGCTGGGATTCAAAGTGTGTGTTCGTATAAGTGTATCAAAAAGTGTATGTGATCTATAGTGTAATTGTTCATTTAATATGTTGTTTGGTTGTAGTGTGTGATGTCTGTATATTTCATATTGTTCTGCTGTGTTTAGTTTTCTACTTTTGGGTAAGTAGTGTAGTATTTCCATGTTGTGTTCTATGTTTGTGTAACCGTGGTTTTCATTTTGTAAATGTGTGGCGAATGTGGAGTGTATGTAGTTTGTGGTAAGGGCTTTTAAATGTTCAGAGTATCTTGAGGAAAAGAATTTAATAGTCACATATTAAATGAACAATTACACTATAGATCACATATACTTTTTGATACACTTGTACAAACACACACTTTGAATCCCAGCGCCAATTCCCTCCCACCAGCAACCCCCACCACACACACCTACAACCCATAACGGTTACTTTGTACCGACATTCTGTATTCAAATCCCACTGAGGAAGACGGACACCACGTCGAAACGTTTGGGACAAAAACCAAAAGTAAGTGTTCATAGTGAAAGTTTGAATATATATAATATTAAATAAGTGAATGAAGAGGATGTATCAACCAGACGGGAAGATCTTTTTCCTCAAGATACTCTGAACATTTAAAAGCCCTTACCACAAACTACATACACTCCACATTCGCCACACATTTACAAAATGAAAACCACGGTTACACAAACATAGAACACAACATGGAAATACTACACTACTTATCCAAAAGTAGAAAACTAAACACAGCAGAACAATATGAAATATACAGACATCACACATTACAACCAAACAACATATTAAATGAACAATTACACTATAGATCACATATACTTTTTGATACACTTGTACAAACACACACTTTGAATCCCAGCGCCAATTCCCTCCCACCAGCAACCCCCACCACACACACCTACAACCCATAACGGTTACTTTGTACCGACATTCTGTATTCAAATCCTACTGAGGAAGACGGACACCACGTCGAAACGTTTGGGACAAAAACCAAAAGTAAGTGTTCATAGTGAAAGTTTGAATATATATAATAAAAATTATTGAGTGACATCTGATTGGACGTAATACATTAAAAAAAAAAAAAATAGGACCCAAGAAAATAAACCAAAGCAGCAGTGGAAGATGAGAATTCAATCACTTCTGTAATCTTTGGTTCCAGAAAATGTGTAAACATTGTACAACCAGAATAATAATAATAGAAAATAAACCTTGTTATTTTGTCTGGACTACCTACTGATAAAAATCCATCTAACCAAATGTGTTTGACAAACACGTGTGAACAAAAAATGCAAAACATGAAACTTGCTATTATTGTTCAGTTTATGATAAAGAAGGCTTTGCTTTAAACATTGTTTTTAAACACTGCGTATCGCACATAAAGATATTATTACCTTTAAAGTTTATTCTATTACAGTAATCCCCTGTTATAACAGACAGCTCTAAAAAAACGTGTAACGTTGAAAAATCAGACATTCAAGCTCAAAAATTGTTAAGTGTGCGAAATAAAAGACCACTTGAACTTTGTCATCGAATGTGACAAATAAAAAAAAAACACAATAAAAAAGTGAAAACTATTGCCGTATTATGATCACTTGCGACATCTTTGTTAGTTACTGATTAAAGAAAGTGATTCTGGCACATAGCCATCTTGTTTTCGAAGAAGACAGATAGTGGACAGAGCTTTACTATAATTATTAATATTTTGTGTAAAGTACAAACTATTCATTACAATCGACTAAGATTTTATTACAATTATGTATACAGTATTTTCTATAACTGTTTTTATTGCTGAACTGCTGCAGTGCTATCTACTTTATATAAATACAGTAAAATAGTTTCTATTTTTATGCACATAGTTTAAATGAGTCATATCCATATTATAAGGCCTATTTGCTAACAGTCCTATAGGTCCTATAGGCTAAGGTCCTATTATAGTAACAATGGACTTTCAGTATAGCTCAGAGCCCCTAAGAGTCCATTATAACAGGAGATTACTGTATCTGGTACTACTTTCTGTGAATAAAAGTTAATTTCTGATAGATACGTCTGGGTGACTTTTCAGACTCATTTCAACAGTCCACTACCATTTATTCACTGTAATTAAAGGATTAGCAATGTAGCACTCGCAGATGCACATGCACTCCTCCACCCAAAAATCGTTTTGTAAATCCATTATTATATTATATAATGCTATTACATATGTATTATGTATAGTAGTTTATCACATTAACCTGTTCAACCTACAAAACCTATGACCCAAATTTTTGCTCAGGATGAATTTTTCGACTATTCTTGTTGGTAAAAACCTTGAATGAAGCGAGGTATTGGAGAAGGTGTAACATTTCGTGCTGTTAAAGTACAGATGACATATTATTATTATTATTATAATACAATGGCAATACAAGACAAGTAGAAAATTTCCACAAATACATAAACACGATACACCCCAAACTCAAATTCACCATAGAAATAGAAAAAAAAACAACAGTATAAACTTTCTAGACCTTAACAATCAACAAAACAAACAATACGCACACATATAAAATCTACAGAAAACCAACCACAACTGACATGGTCATCCACAACACATCAAATCATCTAACACAACATAAACATGCAGCCTTCAACCATATGCTACAAAGACTCACAAAAATACCGCTAAATAAGCAAGATTATAATGAAGAACTTAACACAATAAAATACATAGCACTAAACAATGGGTACAACCCTGATTTAATAAACAAATTACATAGACAAATCCTATACAAAAACAACAAAACAACAAAAAATACAAACAACACACAACAAAACAAATACATCACACTCACATACTACAACTCTAACAGACACAGAATTGCCAACAAATTCAGAAAACAATTACAAAATAGCATACAGAACTAACAATACCATCAAAAGACACATTAACGGCACAAACAAAGACATAGACATATACAGTAGAACTTGGCTAATTCGAAGCTGAAGGGACCAGTAAAAAATTCGAATTATCCAAAAATTCGAATTAGGAAAGTTTTAATAAGGGTAGAAAAATCAAATCAAAAACCGAAATTCAGTAAAGCAATATGTTATTTTATTAAACAATTTCCTTATACATATGTATTACAAACGTATAAAGACGTTTCAGTACAAAATATAGCATTTACAGTTTTTGAAAAAAGGTAGAAACTTTTGATTGGATTTTGCAATTAATACACTGAGTTGTAGTAAACTCTTCAAGTTTATTAAGTGCTTGGAAAATAGCGTCACTTATGTTCTGCTGTCCTTCAACAAACCGTCTCAAGTCTTGAATGTAATTTGATGCCTGTGAAGCCGTTGGAATCGGTATCTCTGGAAGTTCTAGCTGGTCCCCTTCTTCATCTGAAGATGCACCATAATTTCTTTTGTTCATAACATCAGCCACGATCTCCGGATCTGTCTGTTCACCACACACCGCCAAGTCTTCATCCATGTTTACAAACTTTTCGTAACGAATGCCTGCGTCATGTCCAACATCTTCCCAGTTATCCGCAGTGGATACGACTTCTCTAGCAGCTTTATTCTCCTCTTCACCTTCAATGTGGCAGAAACCACCTTTACGAAAGCAATTAGCAATTATTTTTTGCGTAACTTGGTCCCAAGCACTGTTGCACATGCGGGCAGCTTGAAGGATGTTAATCTTGATAGTATGTTCGTGCTCATCTACACAAGCACCTGACAGAATGTTTTGGACCACAAGCCGTCTGAAAAATGCTTAAAATTTTTTATTACACCTTGGTCCATAGGTTGAACTACTGAAGTCATGTTTGGGGGGAAAAACACAACCTTTACATTTTCCATCACAGGAATAGTGTTGTGTGCTCTACAGTTGTCAATAAACAAGACGATTCTTCTGTTTTGATTCCGAAATTGCCTGTTGATTTTCAAAAGCCATCTTTCGAAAATTTTACCTGTCATCCAAGCTTTATTGTTTGATTCATATCCAACTGGTTTTGTTTTTACATTTTTGAAACAACGTAGGTTGGCTGACTTCCCTATCATTAGCAAAGGCAGTTTTTCAGAGCCATCCATGTTTGCTCCGACTAAAAGTGTTATGCACTCCTGGCTGTGTTTGCCGCCACTACAACTTTCTCCTTTAAAAGCAAGTGTTTTGTCGGGGGTGCATTTGAAGAATAAGCCCGTCTCGTCTACGTTAAAAATGTCTTTAGCGTCTCTATCAGAAATCATTTGCAACAGATCGTCTTTCCATGAATTTGCAGGTTCAACGTCAACAGATCCATTTTCCCCACAAACAGTTTTGAAAGACATGCCATTTCTTTCTTTAAAACCATCAAGCCAACCAGTGCTGGCCTTAAAATCATTTTTCCCTAAGCTAGATGCGAATTCCTCAGCTTTGGCTCTGACGAGGGGCCCATTGACTGGAATTTTTTTGTCCCTTGCTTGCTTAAACCACTTCACTACACATTCATCTACATCAGGATTTTCTGGTCCTTGCGCTCTTTTCCTATCTTTGTAGCTGGCTTTACACACGCTATTCAAAATCTTCTCTTTATTTTTTAGATATGTTGACAGTATATTTGGCGGTATCCCGAATTCCTTAGCAATTTCAGATTTCTTTGTTTGTCCCTTTTCCACTTCCCGAATAACGGCAACTTTTTCGGCAAATGTCAATGATTTGTATTGGATCCATGTTGGTTTTGAAAGCGCCATGATGAACACACAACACAATAAAACTGCACAATAAGTGTCACTAAAACACACCAGTCTGTATATACAGTACTGTATAAAGAAAGGAACGGTCTCTCACTACAGGACACAGCTCGCACAGTAGAAACTCAGAAAGACTTAACCCTTCGACGAATGCAGGCAGACTGAACCTAAACTGAAAGCAACAGTGAGGGTGGCTGCCTGACAAGGCGTGGAACAAGGGACAATGGCGGACGGTACCGTTACACGAGTCAGTCACGTGTCATCGCGAGATACTGGCGCCAATTCTACGAATTTGACACAAAGGACAAGCGTGTGTTCACAAAGGGCGATGCCTGCTTGTCTGTTTCCAGTCGTGTTTCTATTGTTATGTGGTCTAGCCCATACTGCAGGTGATTTTTTGTAGTTTGAGCAACATTTTTATTTCGAATTAACCAAAAAAGAACGAATTACAGACGATGTTTTTGCACGGTTTTACATAGGATATTCAAGGGACCACGGTAAAAGTTCGAATTATCCACGAATTCGAATTATGCACGTTCGAATTAGCCAAGTTCTACTGTACAACAAAACAGGCGTATATAAATTAAACTGTAACGATTGCAATAAATTCTATACAGGCCAGACAGGAAGATCTTTTTCCTCCAGATTTTCAGAACGCACAAAAGCATTATCCAATAACAACATACAATCCACATTTGCCACACATATCCAGACAGAAAACCACAGTTACACGAATATAAAAAACAATCTTGAAATTTTACACTACCTACCCAAAAGTCGCAAACTCAACACCGCAGAACAATACGTAAATACAGACACAGCCAAACAACATACTCAATGACCATTTACAATTTAAATCAAACACACTATTCGATACAATAATACACAACGCATACAACAATTCAGAATCCCGCGCCAACCCCCTCCCATTTCCACACCCCCACACACAACCAGTCACCTAAAAAGACCGTTACAAATTACCAACTACTTGACATATTCTGAATTCAAACCTCACTGAAGAAGGAGAATACAACTCCGAAACGGCGTTTGAGGGAATATCAACAAGTAAGTTTCACAAGTGAAAGTACCATTAAATAATAATTGTTAAAGTATGTTTGTACTCCCACTAATCCAAAGGTTGCCCACCTTGATTTACATCGCTTTTTTACAATTACTCTTGTCTTTGGTTCTCAAGATTAAGGGGACCAGGTCGTAAAAAAGTTAAAAAAAATCAATTTTTAGTTTTTAACATAAAAAAATCTCCTTTCTTTCAGTTTAATATGATATATATTGTTATACCAAACATTTTTTTTTCATATCATCTTATATGTTTATTTCGTGTGAAGTCACCCAGCGCGATGTCATTGACCTCTTTCAAACAAACGTTTCAATATTTTATAATATTATCAGCTATAAAATGAGGATTCTGGAAGCAAATAAGAGGGTTCTGGAAAAAAGTAAGGAGAGCAGAGTAAAAAAAAGGCAGCTAAAAAGGAAGGGAAATGAGAGTAATGAAGAAGAAGTGTATAGTGCAGGTACATTTGAATAAAACATTATAAAACTTTAAACGTGATTTTCCGTAACTCCATATTTTTCGTGTTTAGGTACGCATAACTTTGTACTGGAACGTGCTACAGACTTGAATTTTTTTTATTATGTTTGCTTCATAACACTTATTATAATAGACGAACAATTTTGAATGATACCTTACATAAATATTTAATACCTTTTCAAAAAGAAGTATTAATTTAGTTTTTTTAAAGTACTATATTTGAAAAATCACCCTAAGTATTCTTTCATCAGTATATGTATTTAATTAGGTCTACCGTATGCTCCATGCATTTATCTTTCAGTAGAAAAAATGTTCATAAAAATACCTTGAATGGTTTTTGAAATATGTGTACCTAACTGATAAGCGACACTTCCATTTAATTAACATGGGACAGGCCTTCACGACCTGGTCCCCTTAATACAAATTGACAAGTTACACATATCAACATTTAAGTTAGGTAGGTAGAGATCATCTTCTATGAGGTAATTTCTATTTTTAAAAAATGTTCTTTTTTCAATACCTGTTCTGCCCACTGAGGTTTGGTAGAGGCATAGTGTATGACTTCATACTACTGTGTTGTTCATGTTTATTTGCACATATATATAGCATACGTATATAATTAAAATCATATTGTGCATGAATTTCAGGTCACAATCATTCCGTCACTCTTCATCTGTTCATTCAAGTGTCGCTACGAACGTTGGAGGAAGCATATCAGCACATCCACTCTTACCTCTTGGAGACAGTTCTATTGGTAGGTTATTTACCGTTTTATTTTGTTGATGAAATTTATACGTGTTTACGCATGTGTTTGTATGTTTTGCATGATTTGCGTCATTGCGGTGTAATGTTGGCATTGATGTTCTGCATCTTGTTCTCTCTGGTTTTTTTCTTTCATTGTTGAATGTTCTCTTGTGTTCATGTAAGTCCTGGTATATATTCAAGAATATATGTTTGTGTAAGAAAAAGCTTATGCTGTAGTCCGTATATGGTTATGTGCAGATTAAACAAAACTTTTTTATTCATTTAACCTTATAAATGTTATATTTGATATTGGATTATTGTGAAAAAACACAGTTATTGATCATACACACATATCTTCTTAACGAACAGCAGTTTATTTTATTTATTTAGGTATTTATATAGGTGTATTAGACTTCTTTCTAATATTGTAGAGTATACAAAAATTAATATAATGTGTCATCCACATTTGAATGAGGTCAGCACGATTAATACGAACAGATGTGCCACCTTTACTACATGTTGTTAATGGACTCCATTTACATAATTCATTTGTGAGTTCAGATTTTAATGTCAGGTTTGAACAATCATTTAAAGAAGTATGTAATGGGAAATGATGTGGAATTTTGTGTAAATCTTCTACCTGTTTGTCACTGTTGGAATAAAAAAAAATGCAAAATAATGTGGTGCAAAGCAGACTTATATTGACGGCAGTTTGTATGGTTCATTTCATAATTTTAAAACTGATTGCATGCAACTGATTTCATGGCTATGTGAAACTAGTTCTGGGTAGTAAAAACAGGCTCCAACTGCTTTGCAATCAGTTGCAGAGTAAGCCTATTGTCTATACTACTATTATAAAGACATAAAGTTTGTCTTGATTATTCATCTCTTCTTTCACAGCACTAACACTTAACTAAAAATGAACGTTTTTCATGTGAAAACTTACTAATTTTATTGGACGCGTTTCGGCTTATTATCCGCCTTCTTCAGCTTTGGTAACAGACTGCCAGCATTTTGTAACGGTTGTGTGGAAGGTGAAGTGGGGGTGGTGTGTGGAGGAAGGGGATTGGCGCGGGGATTCAACTTACTGTTTGTTTTCTGTATAATTGTGTCAAAAAGTGTATGTGATTTATATTGTAAAATAAATCATATATTTATTATATATTTGACACAATTATACAGAAAACAAACAGTAAGTTGAATCCCTGCGCCAATCCCCTTCCTCCACACACCACCCCCACTTCACCTTCCACACAACCGTTACAAAATGCTGGCAGTCTGTTACCAAAGCTGAAGAAGGCGGATACTAAGCCGAAACGCGTCCAATAAAATTAGTAAGTTTTCACATAAAGTTTGTTTGTTTTGTTGTCCCCCGGCTAACCTCAGAAACTACTGATGCGATAAAAAAAATTCTGTCACCACCACCGTGTTCCTTGAAGTTTGATGACAATGTTTTAGACATAAATTTAAACTGATAACTTTAATAATTTTAAAGAACAGCCTTTAAATGGTCCCATGTCAAGAAATTTTTTGTTAATTTGCGTGTAACAAAATCTTTGGCATGCAACAAACTTTCGTTGTAGCTGTATGGTGTCAGCGAATGACATTTAGACAAAATTGTAAATTTTATTTTGGGTTTTGTTTCAATAAAATCGTCTTTTTTGTTTCTGTGATATTGGAGGTTTTGTAAAAAATTGTATACTGTGTTTTAGTCCCATACCATGAAATTTCTCCATTGTCTGCAGGCAAGTTGCATGCAGCTGGTTGCATAGTGTAATAGGCTACATTTGATTCAATACCCCACATTGACCACTTGAAAATAATAGTTGTAAGGCCAGTTGTATGGCTTGCAACTGTATTGTAATCGATTGCAGACCATACAACCAATTGCAGTAAGTGTAATAGGTTCCATTGAAACCAGTGGCCACAACTTTCTCTGCAATCAGTTGCCTACTGTAATAGAGGCCTAAATCATATCCTGCTGATGTGTTGAAATATGAATGTTTAATCCTCAGTTGGATTACATTGTAACTGGCCAGCAGGTCATCGAAGGTCAGTGGGTATAGGGGCTTGGTGGCTGCTTCTCGCTTGCCATAATTAGGCACAACCTTATCCTCAATCTCCCAGCACTTTGCTTTCCCAAAGGCTTATAGCTCATGGTTATAGGGCTTATTAACCTAAAAGTTCCAAGTTTGACTCTGGCATTATCATAAAATCCCAGTCAAGAAGCACCTGCACTTGACCAGGACAACTGGCGGAGGCTGTTAAAGGAGGTCTTGACTCAGTAATGGGTTGTCACTCCGCTGAAGAAAAAGAAGATTATCATAAAATCAAAGTGTGCTTTTGAGTCGTCTATTAAAATGAGTACTAGGTTGATGCCTACAGCTAAAGAACAATACTAGCCATACTCTACCTTCTTTGTATGTACCGTGTGGCTCAAAATGAGCAGTTTTCCTGCCTGTATAAATCTAATAGCGGTTCAGAAAATGGATCTCATTGTACAGGAATAAAAATTATAAATTTTAACAAACATATGCACACACAATTATGCAGTCGATTCGTTGTGGCCATGATGAGTGCCAAGTAATTGTGCGTGTGTTAATATTTGTGTGTATGTACCAGACAAGTACAATATAACATATTTGTTGTGTTAGGATATCATTCAGTATGTGATTTAAGCAGTTCGTTTTTTGTCACCTGTTGGTGCACAGTGGGAATTGTTACATGTATGTCTGCTCTTATTGGACAAGGTGTAAGGCAGGGTTGTTGTATGTCTCCCATCCTTTTTAATACATACTTGGAAGAAATATTAAATAAATAATTATCTTGAGGGGAGAAGAGAAGTTAAGGGTCGGTGGAAGGAGGATATATTGCATCAGGTTTGCAGTCAATACAGTGTTGCAAGAAAATTGAATTAGTGATAGTTTTTAAATAACGGCAGCTCAGTAGACCAGTGGGTATGACACTTGGCTACTAATCTAGAGATCTCGGGTTCGATTCCCGGGCATGCACCATAAAATCAAGATGCGTTTTTCAGCACCCAGGTCGACTCAGCCTGTTGAAAATGTGTACCTGGGATAACATCCTGGGGATAATAATGGGCGGCCGAAACGTAGTGCTGGCCACACTGCCTTCCTTGTATGCCATATAGCCTGCCTGACTCCTAAGCTGCTTCAGTGGTACACATGGGAGCCATTATTATTATAGTTTTTAAATATCTGGGACGCTTAGTTAGAGGAGACGTGCATTGTATTCAAGAAGTGAAATGTAGAATTACCTTAGCCAAGGAAGTCCTTAATAGAAAGAAAATAGAAAATATTAATGTGCAGGCCACCAGACATAAAGCCGAGAAAGAGGATGGTGATATGTTTTGTTTGGAGCATGCTCCTATATGGAGCAGAAATGTGGACATTGAAGAAAGAAGAAGAGAACGTGAACAGACCTTCAAGATGTGGGATATGGAGAAGGATGGAAAGGACTTCCTGGAAGGATAGAGTGACAGTTGAGGACGTGCTTGGAAGAAAAGGAGTGAGGGCAGTAAGAGAAATTGACTGTGACACTGTATGGAGCAAACACAGTGTAATGTGATGGTAGGGGCTGGTAAATGGAAAGCAGATTATAAGGTGCTACCCAAAAGTTCGCGGAATTCACCCATAAAATTAAAATTGCTTACCATAACTCCTGGTTTCCACCGTCTCCTTCGAAATAGTCCCCTTGAGCATGGATACAGCGATCCCAGCGTTTTTTCCATGATTCCATGCATCGCTGAAAGTCGACAAGCGTAAGCATTAGAAGCACCTTCTGCGATTCGGCCTGGATTGTCCTCAATTGTGTCAAAACGATGGCCTTTCAAGTGAAGCTTCATTTTGGGGAACAGGAAAAAGTCGCACGGGCGGGGTCAGGTGAATAAGGTGGATGGGGAATCACTACCATGTTTTTGGAAGCCAAAAAATGCTGAACAGCTAACGAAGTGTGGGCGGCCGCGTTGTTGTGGTGGAGAACCCAGCTGTTGTTCATCCACTTTTCTGGACGTTTGCGCCTAATTCTCTCACATAGCCACTTCAAAACTTCACAATATAACTTCCCATTGACTGTTCGACCAGGAGGGACAAATACCTTGTGGATAATTCCTTTGATGTAAAAAAAAAACAACATGGACTTCACGTTGCTACAAACTTGGTGTGGTTTTTTGGGAGCGGTGAATGTGGCAACTTCCACTGCGACGACTGCTGCTTAGTCTCAGGGTCATAACCGTAAACCCATGACTCATCACCAGTTATGACATTGGAGATGAAGTTGGGGTCATCTCTTGGTGCAGTTTTCAGTTCAGTGCAGACAGCCAGATAGCCACACAATGTTCTTTTTGGTCACTGCTCAGCAGTCTCGGTACAAACTTTACAGCAGTGCATCTCATGCCCTAAATGTCTGACAAGATGCGTTGCACAGACCCGTACGGCATTCCTATGATCGTGCAAACATCATGGATTGTTTGTCTACGATCTGCAACAATTGCCTCTCGGACTTTCGCAATGTTTTCTGGTGTTGTGCTTGTTGATGATTGTCCTGAACACTCATCATCGTCAACAGACTGTTGTCCATCCATAAAGCATTTGTACCACAAAAAAGTTTTACTTTGACTCATAGCATTGTCACCAAATCCTTCCACAACCATGCGATGGGTTTCTGCAGCAGTTTTTTTTAAGTTTTAAGCAAAATTTTATGCAGGTTCTTTGCTCCGTAAAATCTGCCATTTATAAAATCGCCACAACACTAAAACACAATGTTACAAAAATGCAAAAAACTCAAGAATTCGGCCTCTCATCATCACAGCTGTTGCCACACTAATTCACAAAGGGTACTATTCGCACACTCTACCAGCAGCAGGTCATACCACAAACGGTTCGCGCGTGGCATTCAAATTCCCCGAAGTTTTGGATAGCACCTTGTAGAGGTTGGAGGAGATACCAGATCACAGATGATATAAGGATGCGATATCAGGAAATAAAGAGACTAGGAAAGCATGAAGTCACAGAACAGATCTATGGCACCAGGAGAGCCACATCATGTGGCTATCATGCGCGCCACATCCTTGGGACCCGGAACTGGAGAGCAGCTGCACTTGACCGGGACAACTGGCGGAGGCTGTTAAAGGAGGCCTTGACTCAGTAATGGGTTGTTGCGCCGCTGATGATGATGATGAGGAAAGCATGAAGGGAAGCATGCCCTGTAAAACCTGCCCTTGAGCAGAAACACAAGATGGTATATGCTCATATGCTGGCTACATGAAATGGTATAGAGGTGTGTGAATGTATGGTCTCACACAGTTTTTCCATTGTGTGTCATCTACTTTTCCATAGTCCTTGATTAGGTTTTCTATTTGTCCTCAATTTATGATGCCTTTGTTGCCAACTAGAAAGTCTTAAGTAACCTATTATGGTGGTTAAGAGTTTTCTTTATATAGGTTGGTACACAGTTTCCCATTGTTTCTTAAACATATATTTTCAATAATTTATATATACACCTTGACCAGTTAAACTGTACCGTGTCCCTCAGTAGTTTCACCAAGTTCTCAGTATAACTTCAGGATTACATTTTGAAAATAGTATATTTCCATTTCTTTCTTCCCTGCTTTCTGTTATATCATAAAGACAAATTACATGGTTTTAAAGAGAAAATTATATATATATATATATATATAACACTACTGATTCTGATCACTAATTTTTTATTAGTAAACAATGAGAAAATTTTACCTGATAGCCTAAACTAGTTTTTGTTCCTTTAGAGCTTTGTCAGAGGCTGCTGCTAGGAGCACTGTCCATTCTGCTTTTGGTGACGGTGCCATCATTCAAAAGATCGATGTTGTGTGTGGTGTAATATGTTTAGATAGTGTGTGTTTGGAACATATTTCACCCCACACACAACATCGATCTTTTAAACAACAGTGGTGTCACCAAAAGCAGGACTGACAGTGCTCCCAGCGGCAGCCTCTGTCGAAGCTGTAACAGAGCGAAAACTAGTTTAGGCTATCAGGTAAAACTTTTATCATTTTCTTACCAATAAAAAATTAGTGATCTCAGTAAGTAGTGTTACATACATAATTAATTAATCAATGGACACGTCATGGACAACAAAATCCAGGAAGAAAATTCCAACAATTATGTTTGACACAATAACATTATACAAAGTTGACCCAGATTCTTATAAGTTCGATTTTTTTAATATGACAGTAAATTAGGCTGTGAAATCAAAACAGTAGTAAGCAGAAAAATTATAATGTTTTTAGTAATGAAAGTTATAAAAACTAAAGTATTGGTAAGAAAGTTATAAGATATACAAAAGATGTAATTTAGTTTTGTTTCAATAATTTTTTTTTCTCATAATAATAATATAATTAGTAAGTGGAAGAAGTTTAATCGCACCACTCACATATTTTGTAGTTTCTGAAGTTACACTCTAACACTCGGACGTGACTGCACTCACATAGTGATAGGCTTAAAGTGGTAAAAAAAAACTCTTGCTTCATTTGACAGATTGTACCATATACTACTGTATTGATTAAAGTAATGAGAGTAGTATAAACAGGTTGTGAAGTGCAAAATGTGTTCAGTAAAGTCTAATAAGTGTGTTGATTTGAAACATGTGGGAGGTCTGAAATATATAATATAAAACACTGAAACATTCAGAACATTAAATTCTCTTGTAGTAGAGTGGCAGAGTGTGAAGCCAAATAATTGAAAGTTTTTTTTTGCAAATGTATCCGTACGGATTAAAAAAATGCAATGTTCTTTTACAAGTAATACCATACCACATGCAGTGCAAATGTGTTCTTGTAATTTAGTTTTAAGAACATGGTTGCATTGTTGTCAAAACATATTATTATATCTCTTATATTAGATTTACAGACTATCTAATGTTTTGTGTACAGTCATTGCTCCAGTAAACTTCTTTACTTTTTTATCGTGTGCTTATAATTTGCTATTTCACGTCATCATTCTCTTTGTGTTGATGTGTTTCTAAAATGAAGAATTTTGTTGAATGCCCTTTTCTGACTATCATGTTTTCCGTATGTCTGTATATAACACAGAAGTTGAATGTAATGATATACTCATTTCATCTATGTGAATGGCATATTAACAATATTCAGTAAATTGTAAGAATGTTTCTGTATGTTGGTGTATTTTTTTAATTAATCAGATTTATTCTGCTCTTTATTAACGTGTGCATCAACTTAAAATTTTTTTATACAAGCAGTTTGTTGTTGCTTTCATGTTTGTGTGATTCATTGTATTTTAACATTAACAGAATCATGGTGCTTTCTTTCCACATATTCACTTGGTAATTTGGGATATTTGGTCTTTTATACTATTTTGCATCTGTAATATGTTTGTATTTGTTTCAGTGTCTCTGTCATGCGGTTCGATGAGCCTAGCGGGTGTGGGGGCGGGTTCTCCGAGCCCGACTGTACGCCGCCTCGCACAGACCAATCCAGCGACTATGATAGTGACGAGCACGATACATTCCGATACTCCCAGTCGTCACACTTCATATACACAAGGTCAGATCTACGACACTAACATTCCAGTTTCCCCACAGTCAAGCATTACTGAATCTTACTGTCGTCATTGTGGCGAAGGTTTTGATTCAATACCGTCATCACGACGTTCATCAACTAGAATTAAAGACTCGCCTTACAAAGAAACTCGTTCTAGTCAGACTGATATAGTTGATATAGAAGATTACGAGGAGCCCATAATTACTGATAAGCGTTACACGTGGCAGAGATCAGCCAGTTGTAAAGAATTAGTAAGTTCAAAGTCACGAACAATTGAATTAAAAAGTGGAGAAAGAAGTTTAGACCAACCAGTTACTCGTTATGACGATAGCCAAAGGTCTTGCTACAGTATAGCTGGTAGTAAAACCCCGTCATTAGATCGTAGTACAGTCGATGTTCCTGAAACTAAGGTCTATTCAAGTAGTTATCCAGGAACTACGTCAAGCCTCTCAACTGAAAGTGGAGGCGGAGATGAAGGAGGTTTAGAACCAGGTGGTAGTATTCTAGTTATTGATACCGGAAGTTCTAGAGAAGAAATTATATTAAGTCACGATGATTTAAGCCATGATTCATATGAACTACTGGAAAGGGAAGGATCGTGTTTGTACGGTGAATCCAGATCGATTAGTTTAGAATCGTCAGGTGAACAGTTGTTTACAATGGACGATGATTTTGAAAACGATGATGACGTTGAGAAACGATTAGGTTATGTGGAGCCCAGATATAGTGATATTGGGTTTAACGAATTTAATGAAAAATGTAAACAAGATTTTGCTATTAAAAGGAATGTAGAATTTAGTGAATTCAATGCAAAATGTAGACCAGGAATGGTGATTGGTTTTGATGATGAAGTCAGGTCATCAGACATTTCTCATTTTCCTGTTGAAAGGACAAAAAGTGATCCTTATGTTAGTGAATTCTGGAAGGTTGCAAAACAGCACCGTAAGTTATTACATCAGAAATCAGTTGATTTAACACCAACTGAAAGTGGTCTAGATGGTACAAGTGATATAGACAACGATGCAAAACAAAATACAATGGGACTATTAGAAAGCAGTAAGAGTGCAGTTGACATACCATATACATTGCACAAACACCAACATATGAATGGAACTGCTCCGGAGAAAGCATTTGATAGCAGGTCCCCACACTTATCCCCTGTCAAAACCAGATCTCCTATGAAATCACCAGATATAATAAGAAAAGAAAAATTAAAACAGAGTAAGAAGACAGAACCAGATGATGCAGATCACTTGTCAAGAATAAAAAACAAACCTGACTTAAATTCACAAGACTCAGGCTTGTCTTTGTCACTAGGTACAGAAAGTGTTGATGATATCCAAGACGCTTTGGAAAGTAAACTTGACATTAGTGGTGTTCAAAGTAGAAAGAAGGAAGAAGGGAAGAAAGAAGAAGTGAAAACAGAAGAAACAAAGAAAGAAGAAGATGTTAATGTATTTAAGGCTAGTAAGACGATTGTGATGAGAGACAATAAAGAGGATAAGGAAACGTTAACAGATTCGCTTAACACTGATTTATTACAAGTGCCTGAAGATATGAATTTTCAAGAAAGATACACCAGAAAAGAAATGGTGAAAGGGAAAAGTGAAGAAGTCACAAGAACAAAGAAAGGAACATTAAGTAAATCAAGACAGGTACATAGTGCTGAGGGTATCAGAAAAGATGGTTCATTTGAAAAAAGGGATTCTGCTGTTAAAGTAATAAAAATTGATAGCGAAGACAGTGTTTGTCATTGTGATAGAAAGGATGTTAAATACAAAGATATTAAAAGTTCTTCTTTAGAGTCTTCAGATCCTGATGTCATAATTGTTGAGTACAGGGGTAATAGAAAAAGGGCATTTCAGAAAAGAAGTTCTTCAGGTAGTAAAGATTCTGTGGATAAAGATTATAAGCGAAGTGGAAGTTTGGAATCTTCTAAATCTTTTGATAAAGATAAATCAAGTAAAGATGCAAAAAGTGAGAAGAAAAGAACCACAAAATTCAGTAAAAGTAGAAGTAGCAGCAGAGAAGAAAAAGACAAAGTTAAACCAGAAGATAAGGAAAAAGAAGTATTTAAAGATATTAGTAAAAAAGACAGTAAGAAAGGAGAAAAAGAAGATGTAACAAAAGAGAAGGTTGTCAGTCAAGCAAAAGAGATTAACAAAGCAAAAGATACTAATAATGTAAAGGAGGCTAATAAAGAAAAAGAAACTGCTAAAGAAGAAATGAAAATAGATATACTTTCAAGAGAACCTGTAAATCTAGAAATAAATAGAAGTGACAAATCTGAAAGAATGGATGAAAGAGTGGTATTAAATGGCACAGAAACAATTGTAGAAATTGAAAAATTGAAAAAAGATAACTCTGGCAAAGAGATAGAACCTAAAGATAATGAGAAAACAGAAGTAAGGAAAAAGGTATGTGAACTTCCACTGACACAAAAGAAAGAAGAAACTGATAAAGCAGAAAGTGGTGTTAAGAAATCAGTGACATCTCCAGAAACATCTTGGAAAAAATTTGGAGACCTACCTGCTCCATTATCACATAAACGAGAAAGGTCTCCTATCTTATTTGCTCGGTTAGGTTTGTCAGAAGGTTCTGCATTTTCTCCCACTCACAGGCAGTCTTCAGTGCAGTCGCCATCTTCCTCAAGACGGGCGAAATCTTTAGACGCACCCGTTGTCTCACTGCATCGGTTACCTCCTGTGACTTCATTTTCAAGCAAAGATGATACTTTGGATGTAGAAGAACAGATTGAATTAGAAGATAAATCCATAAAGTTAAGTAAAACTAGTACAAAGGCAGTAACGGATAGCATTGCTAGAGAATCGATAAAAGAAGAAAAAGAAGATGCCAAAGAAGAGGACCATCATTCTGTGAAAGACAGTAAAGATGAAAAAGATAAATGTACAGAAGAAGAAAGCTTAAACGTTGAGAATAAACCGAAAGAAGAATTAACATCTCATTCTGAGTCCATGTTGAAAGACAGTTCAGAACTAAAGACTAAAGAAAAAGTTTGTGATGCAACTGCTGTAGAGAAATCAGAAACAAGAGAAGATAGCTGCTCAAAGACTGCTGATTCTGTGAAGGCAGCAGATAATGACAACCTGAAATCAAAAAACAGAAAAACTGAAAAGGAAAAAAATGAAGATATTACAGTAACGTTAGAGAAACTGGACGAAGTAGTGGATCGGGTTAAATCTAATGGTATGATGAACAAACAGGATATGGAAAAAATAAACATCATTGATACAATTCCTAAAGAAACGGAATATATACCACACAAATTGTCACCAGATGTTTCAAAAGATGAATTCTTAAAAAAGGAGGAAGACGGTATTCTTATAAAAAAGGGCTCATCACTGTCGCCTTTAAAACCACCTTTGTCTCCAACACGGGATAATTCAGAATTTCCTAGATCTCCATGTTCACCCTTGAAACCACCGTTATCTCCGGAGAAAGAAGACACTTCTCTGCATTTGCCACCATCACCTGCAACACTTTCTCCTTTAAGAAAAGATGCCCCTTTATCACCTAAAGATCCTCCATTATCACCAACAATAATTGAACCTCCATTGTCGCCTTCTGCAGAAAGACGTCCAAGTACACGGCAAGAGAGAATTGATTCGTTTAAAAAAACTTACTCTGTTGATCTGTGGACTTCTGACGAAGGTGATTTACCAGGTATAACAGTTTTATGTGGGGCAGAGATTGACTATACTAGTAAAGATTATGATGATGAAACGTTTGTTACAGAAAGTGAAACAAAGCAAGTGAAACAAGGGCAAATTGAAGATGATGCTAAAGCTGTAGAATCTGGCAGTGAAGTTTGTGAAGATCATCATGAATCAAATAAGAATGCTGGAAATGAAATAATTTCAACTGAAGATGAATGTTGGGTGTCTGTGGAAGACATAAGGGACATAGGTGATGATTCAGGTCCACAGATCAAAATTAAAGAATCAGCTGATTTACCCAATGATAATGAAGATGTAATTAAAATTGATGATAGTTCAGATATATCTAAAGTAATAATGGAAAAAGATCCAAACAAATTAGAACAGACAATTAAAGAATTTATGGAAGTTATAGAACCACTAGATGAGCCATCAACATCTGGAGTTAGAGTAATTCCAGAAAAAAGGAGTTTTGATGAAGAACCATCAAGTTCATCATCAATAAAGCAAGTAGAACTTTCATCAACATGGAAGCCTTTTCCTTTGGAAAGTTCTGGTAGTTCAAGTCTTGAAGAAGGAATCTTCCCTCCTGATGATACTGGTCATTATGCTGATGAAGAAGAAGGTTCAAGTCATTCAAATGATGGGCATGATGATTTCCCAACTGGTTTCGGTTATCCAGTTACAGGTGCTGAAATGATAATAAGTGGTTATACAGGAGGTATGTTTGGTTTGTCAAGAACATTGTCAAGGATTAGTGAAAGGAGCACCACATCAGAGCAAGAAAGGTCTGATTTTGAAGATGATGTATCCACAAAACCGTCATCCAGATCGTTATCAGTGGATGATGAGTCTCTGTTGTCAAGTGATCGTCAGCCAAGCTTGTCATCAGATCCCCCATCAGGGACTAATCTAGAGGATCAGCCTTTACCTGAATTGCCGCCTTTACCTGAGTCACCAAAAGAACCAATCCAGGAAAAGTTAGATTTCAGAATACCACCTCCATTATTGCCTCAGCAGGGTGATGATTGGCCATCTCCCCCAAATTCTTCACCATTTGATACACCAGTGATAAGTCATGTTGAAACATTTTATATGGAAATTAAACCAGAAGAAGCTACTAAAGTTGTAGTTCTAGAGTCCAAAGACACTCAGGATGGTGAGGACTGTGAAAGTTCTACAGATGAAAATAAAACGTTGCAAGAAGAATGCCCTGGTGGGTTCGATGACTCTACCTTACAGGATGGCACTGTTAAGTTAGCTATGAGACCAAAAACTTCAACGGGGATGTATGGAAACTCGGCTAGTGAAGATACTTCAATAGCTATATCTGACTGGTCCAGTAGCACAAGTACTGTCAAACATTGCCAGTACTATTCGTGTGCTGTGAAATCGGATGATAGTTCACTAGCTGGTGATTTTGGGTTATCGTTATCTAATGAAATGCTATCTGTTAGAAAAGGCTCAGATGATTCTATTGATAGGTTACAGGCTAAACGCAGTGGTTTGTACAAAGCTACACAAAGATCATTTGATGATTATGATTCCCCGTACAGTGAGTCAGACGAGGGACAGTCAAAACCAGTCCAACAACAAACAAAACGAAGTGGTCACCACTTATACTATTCAACTGTGTCGAGCCCAACAAGTACTTTGAGTGTTAAGAAATGCTCTGACCGATCTAAATTCAGTCGGTCTGGATTGAAATGTACACCGTACTATTCAGCTCCTATTCCAATCAGCCATGAACATAGAGATGTTTCAGAAATTGTTGAAAGACGTAGTTCAAGTTCAAAATCTATAGCCAGATCAAAATGTTACTCATATTATTCGCTAGCAAGAAGTCCGCCAAGTGATGGGTCTTCATCGTCGTTAGAAAATCCTGAACCTCCTTCAGCTCCAAACACGATTCCAAGGGTTTCAAAACGACGAAGACATGTAGCTCCCACTAAACGAAGGCATAGAGTATCAGTTGATATGGAAGTGAGAGATGGTCACATAGTATCCGTGTCAAGCCCATCAGTCGTTGCTTGTGGGCGTAACAGACAAACGGTGTTATCTCAGCAACATGATATAGTAATTGATCCAGCAAGACAAGCTTCCAGCTCCAAACAGTCGTCAGTATAATAATAACAATCATCAGTCTGTCAATCTAGTGCTCTGTGACAATGTTCGTGATTATATGAAACACTAACAATGCATGACAAAACACGTTTGTCTCTGATTTGCACTTTTTAAAATTGTTATACTTAATTTAAACTTTGTTCAGTGTAAAGCTAAGTAAGACGCAGTTAAGTCTCTTTGCATGGAAAAGATTTCTGTTAAACTATGAAAAGTCGATATACTAATATTTTGTTAGATTCTGCCATGAGTAAACAAATAAATACATAGATGCCAGTTTATTATCTTACAGTACACTTCTTGAAAATTGTTTAATTGACCAAAAAACGTATTCATGTTAGGAAATAATATTGAAAATCATAAGTAATATGTAATAACTGCTGAATCAAAATAATTTGTTATAGAAGATTTCTATTTAGAAATATGTTATTTCACTGTGTAATATATTTAGAACTATTGTTGACACTAAAAGGACACTATTCGATAAATTTGTACAGTGAATGAATTAGTTTGTACTGGTTAACATTACGTGTTGAAATTTCTATAACTTTGTTTCAACATGTCGTTTTTTTTTCAAAGCCTCATAACAGAGTTATGAATACAGAAGCGATATTGAGTACTATGAAATACATCATGTATAATAATCACCACCTACAAAATGATCATATTATGTGTTGTTTTCAGGTCTGTATAAACAATCATATAATAACTACTAATGTGGTACTTTAGAGACTTCGGTATAGCCAGCAAATTTGCCAGATTTGTCGACTGGGATAAAGCATTGTTCCATAAAACACACACATACAGATGATACAACACTAGTCTGAACAAACTTCGCAGTTTAAAGCTTTGTAAACTGTAGAGACATTCCTCACATAAAGGGAAAAGACAATCTTTTTTTATGAAATATATATTTTTGCAGTTGTCATTTCAGATGTTTATTTTATTTTCTGGTGGTGTGCCATGTGTGTTGTACCTATGTATGACTATTGTTTTCACAGATGGATGTTGAATGTGGTATATTTGCTGGTTATCCTGCAGACTTAAAAATACAATTAGAAAATGCCATCTGCCAGTGTAATAGAATATGGTATAAACAGCTTGTTTATTTATCCTAATACACAAAAATTCATTTTGTCAGTTACATAGAGTACATTCATTGTTTTCTGTTTGTTGTATTTATGTTGTACAAGTATTGTGTACCTCTAGCTCACTGGGTGCTTCGTGCTTAATTTTGGTCATCTGAATTTAATTTAGTTTTTTTATATCTGGCACATTTTTTGTGGAATACAAACAGCAGTTGTGGGAAGAGGGCTGTGTACTCCATGCAATTTTCATATGTTACATTTAAAAGTCTTATCCTTTCTGGTTTTCTTTGTAAATATATCTGTACAATTACTTGTGGATATATGTTTTACTAATTTCAGTATTAGTTAAAGTTTATGCATATTTACAATCAGAAATATCGATAACACTTTAAGTTATTACAATATTTATGGTTGTTTCATTCTATATCATAAAATCCGATTTGACGTACTAAACTTTCCTCGGCAAGTAATCATTTTTTTTTTTTTAGCTACCATTGTTTTCAGTATAGTCAAACTGTGGTTAATCAATATAATGGCTTGAGAACTCATTAAAGAAGGGGTGGCTGTATTTAAACAAAATTCATGATCAGAAATGTAACCTGATAATTAAGATACAAATACTTTAACTGAAAAACGAAAATTAAATTTATACTATGATGTGTAATTTTATATAAAAACAGATATACTACTGATCAACGATATTTAGCGTTCATAGTCGCAGACGAAACCGTAGAGGCTTCCTACTATAATGCTTCTACTATCAAGTGAAGTATGTTCAGTTATTAATTATTAACTTTATATTGATTTTATCTGTAAGGTTTAATCCAGGAATTCGTTTAGAGTTACTTCGGCAGAGAAAGAGTGGGCAAATACAAATAACAAAATGCGTATATCAAGTAAAATATAACATTATTTATTTTCTTTTGATAACATAAAAAACATCATGAACACTCGTATTCCGCCTTAAGGCGTAAAACTGATTACCAACAACTATTACATCAAAATACGAATACGGATATCAAGATTACGCAAACTCAACACTTATTATTAGGCCTATATTCATATTCTTCACTCACACAATCATACACACTTCCGTACTTTTACATTTCTTTTTATTGAGCTCAATTTAAAAAATGCCAGTATTTAATTATATTTACTTTCCTTTAATGGTGCGTAGAGTTTCATCACATGGGACGTCTCCTTGTGGCGTGCACTGTTTTGTTGTTTTCACTTTTACGTTTTTACGGCCGAAACTGTCACTACAAATTTTTTTACTGATCACTGGTTATTTACATGATTTATATTTCTTACGTTCCAATATTAGTTAGAATTTCACATTGTTTGATTTACGTTTTATGCTGTTTATGCGGGCGAGACGAAAACTATTCTGCCGGTGGCGAGCGAAACTGCCCACGTCCGCTTTATTGAGATGTTGTTTGCCGACTGACTTTCAGTGTTAAAAATTTCCGTTTGTATCGTCTCTAAATTGGTTCACTCCGCTCCCCGCCATACGTCTCATCCTCAGTATTGAAAAGTTTTGCTGAACTTAGTATCACCTTTTTAACTTGACGCGAAGTGATTTTCGTCAACAACATTCCTTCGTGGTTAGTCACTGACTGCAAATAAACTCGAGATTTGCTGCATAACCATAATTATATAGTCATGAAAACATTTACTGGCAATCATCTCACCTTAAGGGGCCTCATCTGCACATGTTATAGAATTCATAAAATTTGAAAATAATATTTATGTAAATTTAGACCCATTATAATACCCCCCCCCCCATGAGAGGTTTTATGCCGAAGCATAAAAGCTCTCATTGACACTCTCATACTTTCTAAAGGGATCAGCCAAGATATGTCGCCACAACCCCGTCTACATTTTATTCAAAATTGTGGTTAACTTACCCCTGGTCCAGTGACTGTGACTGCACCTGAATGACCTTACTGGACTTCTCTTTTGAGATCCCAGCACCGCAAGGCCAGACAGGCACTTGACGCTCCTGCTCTGGCGCGCAGGCCAGCACAGGCCGCCGCCACAGCATCACCAGACACTGAAACATGAAATCAAAAAATATCAAATAGTGGCCTGGTATAATAACATATCCCTAACTGATCTGGTTCCCCTTAGCTGTGTTGGTTTGCATTAAGAAGTACTGATTTTTTTTTTATAGATCCTACACATGAATGAATACTTAGTTTAAGTATAATACATTATAAGAATTCCATACCAACATTCTGTATAACCTTCTCTTGTTAGCTTTTACCCCAAAATTCAAAATGATCGCTCTGATTCCCATCAAAATTTAAATAAACATGTCCATTACAACGTATAAATACCTTCCATTATAAATATTCCATTCACATTTCAAAATTAACAAACTCCTTATATAGAGTAAAACACATTAAATCATGTTATGTTCTACACTTTTTACTTACCTTACTCTCATGCCACTCTGACTTACCACTCTCAGAAGATCCCCAACTATTATTCGGTCGCCATGATATTTTTTGGTTATGGTTATATATCGAAACCTTTAAATCAAACTGTAATTGCCAGGTTCGTTAGGCGAAATCTTCCATACAGGATAGGTGATGGTAATGTGGCGTAATAATTAGCTTAACACATAGTTACGCTATTAATTCATTTTATTAACATTAATTTCGATCTTACGTTCTCCTCCAATTATAATTCTCATTAAACTCTTTATCTCAAGTTATAATTTAAAAAACATTCTTGTGAAATTACCCTGATTTTAATTCTTTTAAAATAGTGGTTTGATAGCGTTACTTTTTCTCATTTTAAACATATACCTACACAACAACAAAAATAAATATTTCAACTAACTTATCTACGTTCTTATTTTAGTTTATTAAGGTGGCCCAGCAATGCCCACACACAACTCACATACCAATTTATAAAAACCCCGAATTTATTTGATCAGTTTTATGGCATCATTAAAATTTTGATATGACTACTTTTACTTGCACAACGGTGTCTACTCCGACCTCGTCGCGTGGCCCACACCAAATCTTCGTTTGAATGTCCAACAGTTATGCGTTCATCGTTTACCGCCTTTTCTTTCGACGCACTCACTTCATTCTGATTTAGTTAGTTCACTTTTGAATAATGTTCCGGGTTTTTACTGGCTAGGTCGGGTTGTCACTTATTACATTTAAACGGTTACTTCTGGCCCATGAGTCTTAGCCTGCGTCTAGCCGCCGCGGCAGCTATAAGTCGACTGCCTTTTCTGAGGCCGGACATCACTGCCTTCTCTGCTAACGAATTTCGTCGCCGTTCACTGCCTTTGCTGCTAAAGTCTGAGGAGTTGCCCCCACAACACGTGTTATTGGTGGGTGTTGGCAGTGGACGAAATCTAGTGTTCAATGGTTTCGTCACAAAGGTGGGCGGGATTTCGTCAAGACTTCCGCCTTGTCGAAAGCACATTGTTGAATCAAATTCACACCAAGCCATGTTGTTTTTTCGCTTCTTGGCGTTGTCTGCGTGCCTGCTGGTGTTAGCGTGTGTCACTCAACACTACAGTTCCTGGAATTTTATTGCGTTGTTGCCCCTTGGCACATTCCAACGTACAGCTACACCCCACAACTTCTTTGTTTGAACAACGCTTTTACTCAACACGTGGCCGGCCACACAGATGAAAACAATTTATGATATTTTAATTTTGTAATTTTGATATTGTAATAAAATAAAAAGCCCCTCCTTTTAGCCCCGTTCTAACTACATTAGAACAAATTACTTACTTAACAATCGTTAAGCATCTTCATATTACTCCTTAATACATCACAATAAAATATTCCTCGTCAACACAACATCATTCATTTACATCAGAAAATCAATTACGTACTCTACAGTATTGATGTAACTCATTTTAATATTTCGTTACTAACAACCTAGTAACCACCTTCTCCATCATCACATAATTTATTAAATTATGAATTTATTTTAAATTCCTCCTTCCACACACACTATTACTCCCCCTGGACTGTAGCGCCCAGTTGCCTCCACAAGGACTGAAGCGGAAGGGGTGAACACTTTTTTCTTTTCTTTCTCCCCCATCCTTGCTTTGGCATTATACAAAATTCGGCATTACCGATATCCCGGATACCAGTAATCCTACTAAATTAATATTCATACTCCCTTAATCGGTCTATCACCGATATTTAGGTATATAGCTGTGTTCCAATGTTATATCATTTTAGATTCCCCTGATCTAAACCCCCCAGTTGTATTTCTAAGTTCACCAATTTAGAATATTAAGCCAAATCCAGGGTCAGGTTTCGGTGAAGCCGTGACCGCCCGAAAATGGGGAATCGCATTTACCAAACATACAATTCATGTTTAAGATTCCTACACACTAACATAATAAAACATAGTAAACACTCACAATGAACATAAACCTCGTTACATTAAAATAAACATCTCAGTTGCATCTGAATAAAATTTCCAACCTTTAATTATTTACCATTAGATTCTCCAAAAATTCAAATTTATTATCAACATTCATTTTACATAACTTTTTATTCATTAAACATTGCGATTATTACCTCAAAATAAACAATTCGCCTTTAAAATTTGCATATAAAATTATAAACATTACACTTTAATTTCAATTGAACTTTTTACTACTCAATCATCAGTTATTTAGCATTTACTGTACCATTAAATTCTACAAACATTTTTAATTTGTTATCAATACTCATCTTATACAATATTTCATTTATTATCTCCTTTCAAATTAATTCAATTATTTTATCAAACACATTTCATTACTTTAACAAAATTCACAAAGTTGAGTATACTTCACCTTGCTACATCATTACATTTAACATCAGCACAAAAGTATATACAATCAACATTATTATCTGTTATCGTTTATCACAAATCATTTCATAAAACAGTCCATTTCAAAACCACTACTAACATAGTTAAACGTTCATAAACACTAATTGTTTACCCCCCATCATCGTATAATAACCTGGTCTTATGTCTCCACAACTCATTTTTTATTAAATTCATTATATTATCTCCATCAATAGAAAGACTATTTAAATTCTCATATATTTCCACAATATCAACAGGATTATTCCATAGTATTACATCATATAACTTGTCACCATCGAGTATAGTCAAGTCACCCTGAGTATGATTTGTCACAATTAGGTCAATTATAATTTCATCATTATTATCATCTGCTGCTATGCCAGTTTCGTCACAAGGTAAGTAATCAATATCATCAACCTTATCATCATTTGCTGCACTAACTATTTCACAAGGTAAGTACTTAATATCACTAACTCTCTCAATATCTAACCTCTCTACTAATTCGTTATAACCTCTATTAACCTTAAACATCTCTACCTTCCTATCAAAATACCTTTCATCATAACACCATTTCGTACTTTTTCTATCGTTCCATACAGAGGGTACTAAATTATAAAAACACCTGACTTTTCCAGGACAACTACAAAAAATTAAGTGACAATTATTTGAAAACGCATTGTTTTCCTCTAAGGGACTCTTGCCCTTCAAAAACATTTGTAAACATCTTGGTTCATAATAAACCTGGGGAAACTTTACCCTCTGTCCTATATTCACAAAATAATTCTCTTCATATTCTCTCTCTAATTTACAAATACTGATTTCTACTCTCTCACTACCCCTCACTCTCATTATTCTCTCACTTTCTCCCACTGTTTCTATATTATCATCATTACTATTTATTTTCACTGTATCACTTTTATATATCTCGTTTTCAACTATCTTAAAACCGCGACTACTTGTTAATTCATTTTTATAACTAACACTTACCTCGTTAATTATTTCTTCGTAATTTTTCGTTATTTTACCACCATTATTCTCACCTGTATTGACGCCATGGTCGTCTGTTACTTCGTTATTTTTATTTTCGTAACACTCACCCGTATCGTCATTATTTTTGATACCACTACACCCACTTATCTGGTTTAATTCAACTTCTATATTCTCTAGTTTATTATTTATTTCAACAAACTTCTCATTCACTCCATTAAAACTCTCACACTTTTAAATTGGTTATTCATATTTAAATTACTCATTTTTATTTCGCTTCTTATATTCACCAATCCGTTATTTATGTCTCTTAACTTCTTGTTTCGTTTGTTAAATCTATTATTTATTTCCCTCATCGCTGACTTGATTTCAATGTTACGTGCATTTATCGCTGACTTGATTCCAGTTTTAAATTCATTCAAGTTTGTGTTCAAATTATCATGATTCTTATTTTGTTGGTCAAATCTACTATTCAGCATTTCGATAATCATTGATAATTGATTAAATATTTTTACATTATTATTCTTACTACTCCCAGCTTCGATCGTTTCATTTACATTTGTTATTTCACCTACATTCTCGACATTTTCATTCGTGGTTACCATATTATCTCACGTAACATTCAACACTGACCCCACATCTGCACTTTCATCTAAATTTGTATTTGCGTCTTTCTCTGCCATTTTTCGACTAAATTGTAAGTCAACTTTAATTTACAATGTCCCTGTTCGGGCGCCAACTGAAGTGTGTTCAGTTATTAATTATTAACTTTATATTGATTTTATCTGTAAGGTTTAATCCAGGAATTCGTTTAGTGTACTTCGGCAGAGAAAGAGTGGGCAAATACAAATAACAAAATGCGTATATCAAGTAAAATATAACATTATTTATTTTCTTTTGATAACATAAAAAACATCATGAACACTCTTATTCCGCCTTAAGGCGTAAAACTGATTTCCAACAACTATTACATCAAAATACGAATATGTATATCAAGATTACGCAAACTCAACACTTATTATTAGGCCTATATTCATATTCTTCACTCACACAATCGTACACACTTCCGTACTTTTACATTCTTTTTATTGAGCTCAATTTAAAAAATGCCAGTATTTAATTATATTTACTTTCCTTTAATGGTGCGTAGAGTTTCATCACATGGGACGTCTCCTTGTGGTGTGCACTGTTTTGTTGTTTTCACTTTTATGTTTTTATGGCCGAAACTGTCACTCCAAATTTTTTTACTGATCACTGATTATTTACATGATTTATATTTCTTACGTTTCAATTTTAGTTAGAATTTCACATTGTTTGATTTATGTTTTATGCTGTTTATGCAGGCGAGACGAAAACTATTCCGCCAGCGGCGAGCGAAACTGCCCACGTCCGCTTTATTGAAATGTTGTTTGCCGACTGACTTTCAGTGTTAAAAATTTCCGTTTGTGTCGTCTCTTAAACTGGTTCGCTCCGCTCCCCGCCATACGTCTTGTCCTCAATATTGAAAAGTTTCGCTGAACTTAGTATCACCTTTTTAACTTGACGCGAAGTGATTTTCGTCAACAACATTCCTTCGTGGTTAGTCACTGATTGCAAATAAACTCGAGATTTGCTGCCTGACCATATATAGTCATGAAAACATTTACTGGCAATCGTCTCACCTTAAGGGGCCTCATCTGTACATGTTATAGAATTCATAAAATTTGAAAATAATATTTATGTAAATTTAGACCCATTACACAAGGTTCTAGAGGTGGTATAAGTAGGCACAGCTTTGAGTGGGGAGTGACCTTGAACACAAATAGTTGAACATTTCTATAATTCATATTATCTATATATTAATACGTGAAGAGAAAACTTTGTACCCCTTTTTAAGCATATTGTGCGCACAGAGGAGTGTGAGATTTGGCATAGTTAAAGTTTATATGGAGAAGGAGTGCAGAAAGCTAAAATTTATATATAATATGTGTTACAAATACATTAAATAAAATAAAATAAAACATTCATTTGCACTTGAAAATTCATTTAAACTTTTTCAAACAATGGTAATTGTTAAAAATAAAATAATTTTGTTGCCAGGCAACAATAGTCTGTGGAGTATATGTCAAGGCAAAAAAGCGTTTATTTTATATTTTGTATATTAGATATCTGTGTTTTATATATTAATGTGCAGTTGAAAGTGAAATACAGCTTGCTTAATACTGACAGATTGACTGAATGAGCTGTGAATTTTGTATGATTTCAAATGTTCCTTTTTCAATAGTCTGTGGAGTGTATGTCAAGGCAAAAAAGCGTTTATTTTATATTTTGTATATTAGATATCTGTGTTTTATATATTAATGTGCAGTTGAAAGTGAAATACAGCTTGCTTAATATACACCTGTTGCAAAAGGAAAATTTTGTAGCAGCAATTTGTTTTGACTTACTCTCGCCTAATTATTATTGGTGGTTTCAAAAAAGTGAGTACGTTTTATTATTTTTAAATTAAACCCTGTCTAATTCATGAAGTTTTGCATCATGATACTGGATCTAATGTTTTTTGTTTAACCGCTCATGCAGGTTGTGGAAAAACATTCACACAAACAGCAATCATTCACAAATTAAATTCGCTTAATCTTAGTTGCATTGCGACAGCGTTCAGTGGCATAGCTTCAACTCTATTACTTGGAGGTAGAACTTTACACAATGTGTTTAAATTGCCTATACCCATTTTGGAAAATTCTGTAGCGAATATTACCGCAAATAGTAGCTATGGACGTTACATAAATTCATCATCATTGATTTCTATGTGCCCACTGCAAGTGTTGAAAATCATAGATAGATTATTGCAGGATCTATGCGATGAAAATGATAAACATAAACCATTTGGAGGGAAAACGATACTTCTGTGCCGTGATTTTCGGCAAATCTTACCAGTTGTCCCACATGGATCACGTGCAACTTTAATTGAAAATTGTGTCACGAGTTGGCATAAATTTGTTTATTTTCATAAAGTAACGTTTACTCAAAATATGAGAGCCTTACCAAGTGAAATAGAATTTGTCGAATTCTTGAAAAAAATTGGTAATGATGAAGCCCCACAATTCCCTCAGTTTGGTGAAAATGTTATTGAAATACCTCAGCAATTAATAGGAGATGAAAATAATATTATTAATGAGGTGTATAGAAATATTTCTGAAAACATACTCTCAGATAACATATTGAAGTCAGTTATTTTAGCACCTAAAAATGATGATTGTACTTTTATTAATACTGATATACTTAATCGAATACCAGGTAAACAGAAAACATATCATAGCTACGATAAAATAATTTGTGATGATGACAATGAAATCAATAACTATCCAGTAGAGTTTTTGAATTCTTTGACTATTAGTGGTTTGCCACCACATAAGTTAGTATTGAAAGTTAATTGCATCGTTTTACTGATCAGAAACTTAAATACAAAGGAAGCATTAGTCAATGGAACAAGAATGCGCATCAAGTGTATGCATCGTAATGCTATTGATTGCGAAGTTTTAACTGGAACCGCACGCAATAAGAGAATTTTGATTCCACGTATAAATTTAACATATTCCGGTACTGTTTTACCATTTAACTTTCAAAGAACTCAATTTCCAATTATACCTGCATTTGCGATGCCAATAAATAAGTCTCAAGGACAAACATTCGAAAAAATTGGAATTTTATTGAGGCAGCCAGTTTTTACACATGGTCAATTGTACGTCGCAGCAAGTAGAGTTCGATCATTCGATGGTTTGAGATTTTATATTTCCGAATATAATGGCCAAGGGCATTTAGCAAATGATGAAAGAGTTTTTATAAAAAACATCGTTTACACAGAAGTTCTGAATCATTAAATTCACTTTCAAACTATTTTAAGTTCAATGGACAACATTAATTTTTTAAACCGCCCGGTTTTTTTGATTTAATGAAAAATATATGAAAAAATACGAGGCACGTATTTTTTATTTCATTTCTTATTTTTTATTATTTTTTTATTTAAATTTTATATAATTCGAAAAAGATAGGCAAAATAACTGTGTAGCCTTGGCGAAACCTGGTCAGTATGGCAATAAAAAAAAACCCAAGGAAATGTCAATATGATTTAACAAGAGTAAAGTACTTAATTTTTATAAATAAAGTATCCTGATAAGAAGCTCATAGTAATCCACTGTAGAAAAGTAGATGAAATATCTATAAATGAAGAGGTTAGGTGAACGGGGTGGGGGTAATTTTCTATTATTAAAAATTATAGTTGAAGGTGGAGGGGAGAATTTTTTATATGTGTACTACGTTATCGGCAACAAAGAAGTAGTTTTTTGTTAAAATTGCTTCCCGGGCTCTTTAGCCGTAGTCCAATGTTTTCTGCAAAACCAGACTTTTCGGCAGTGGCATCGACTGCCATCATCAGTGAAAATCGAGTGCGAAAATGTGAGCTGGTATACGTTAGTGACTACAGTACTGTGGTTAATGCTGAAGCAATAAGTAGAAAGAAGTAGTTTCTATAGAAATATTTCATTTCGAATATGATTTTAAATATAAATCTTAGAACATGGAAGTCATGTATGGTTCTCCATACCGATATTTTCTATGACGAACGATAACTGCCGCATATTCAAACAGAATCAAATAATTTTTTGCATACACCCTTGAATTGTAGAGACCTCAATGCCTTTTGATTTTGGTGAAGATCGGTTAAGGGGAAGGGGTAGTTTACCTGTAACCTTTTACGTTTTAACAACAGTAAAGTACTGGAAAATTCATTTAAACTTTTTCAAACAATGGTAATTGTTAAAAATAAAATAATTTTGTTGCCAGGCAATAAAATTATAATCTTTTCATTTTAATGTAAATCATGTATGAGAGAAAATATATCGTTCGTGGCAGGCAAGCATATCTCAGTTATGTAATGTTTACGTTTCCATTTTATTATTATGACTACCGCAATAAAAAGGCAGGGAAGACACACACACAAAATTCGCGTTATTTCTGGCCAAATTCATGTAATTTTCTTACATTTGCACGCTTTTTAAATGGAAAGTGCCGAAACCCAACATAACGCGTGCAAGCCGAAAAAGTGTCCAGCGTGGATAGCGATTTGCTTCCTGTGGATCGCTGGGCAGTGTAACTGCACGTGTTTACAGAGGAACGATTCATAGACAGACTTTTCGTCTTTAGGGAATGAACCCTCTGCAAGATGCTGAGGGTCCATGAGTGACTTCGGAGCGCTCCTTCTTTTCCGCGTGTTTGTTATGTGAAACGTACACTGTAGATTCGCAGCTTCACTCTAAGCAACGCTCAATAGGAAATGTTGAAAATTTTTGTCCACGGTGTACCCTCATACACACTAAACCTGCTCTGATGTTTTAATTACGGACATCATAATATTAAAACTTTGGAAACTTGAGCACTACTTAATGGAGATCAATCATTAACTTATACAAGCCATTAATTTTATGCATATTTTATATATATATACATATATTTATTTATTTCTTATATATATATATATATATAGGAATGTTATTTTCGACCGTATTATTATACTGTTAATGATTTCGAGGTTCGGTCATTAATTATGAAAACTCAGTTTTGCGACGTTTCGAGATTTATTCTTCTCATAATCATGCCTACAACATTAAAATATAGTCTTACTACAATTATATTATTTGTAAGTGTGTATAGGTGTGTGTAAAGTCATACATTACTATAACTATTTACTTACATTAACTGTGAGATGAGCTACAGCAACCACATTACACTAAACACTTATCACTGTTCCATACTTATACACATATAACACATTACATTTGTATAGTGTTAGCGTTATGTAGTTATCTGACAGACTGCCAGCGATATAAAATTTTAATAGTACCTAACTAGAAAGTTGTTCAGTATTCCTATACCTGTAAACTATTGTCTATTTTAAAAAGAGTGAATAAGATTGGAATAACACTTGCTAAGACTTTGTACGTCCGTTTTCTTGTTAACTGAAAGGTGTTTATTCTTCTCTATTGTTAGCATTTCTAAGAATTGCCGTTTAAAGTGATTACTTTCTGCATGAATTACTTTAGCTTTGTGAAACTGAAACGAGTGACCGTGTGTACGGGCGTGTTGTGTTAGGGCCGTGGGATCAGGTCTGTTAGTATTTACTTTCTGGCAGCTATATTTATGTTGATAAATACGTCTTTTAAAATACTGTTCAGAACAACCGTAAATTTTTTTCCCACAGTTTTCTTCACATGGTATTTCATATATTATGTTGGATCTTAGTTCTATTTCATCCTTGTCTTTAGTATGCGTAAAACATTTATTATTGATAGTGTTAACGTTTTTGAAAGCTATTTTTGTATTGTGATTAGCATTAGTGAGGATCTTGGAAAGTCTTTCTGATAATGATTTGACATATGGAAGGGAAAAATATTTTTTAGTTGTAGTAGTGTTATCTTGATTACTGGATGTTGTATTCTGTCCTACAGGTGTATTACCATTTATTTGGTTATTAGTCACGTCTAAGTTATTTATTTGGGTTTTAGTGTTATCTACCATATTATGATTATGTCTGTAACTTTCTCGCAATATTTTGCAAATTATCTTGTGGGGGTACCCATTTGTTAGCAATAAGTCTACTAGTCTGTTATCAATTTCTTTTTTGTAGATGTCTGTTGTAAGTCTGTGTGCACGATTTATCAGATTTTTAGCAACATTAATTTTGTAGTGGTATGGACAATGACTCGTGTAAAGAATGTATCGTCCTGAGGTTTGTGGTTTTTGCCACCATTTTGTGTCAAGTTTACCATTGGCTTGGTGGAGTAATAAAACATCTAAAAATGAGATTGTGTTGTCCGATTTTTCTAATTCTACAGTGAAAACTATACGTGGATGAAAGTCATTGAATGTATCTATTATAATATTCTGCATATTAATCGGTATTGCTGTAATAATATCATCAACAAATTTGTAAAGGAATGGTATATCAAATGGTACAGTGGGAAGTTTTTCATCAAGAATATACTCAAGATATATATCAGCCAATATATGGGCTATTGGTGAGCCCATTGGGCATCCAAATAACTGTAAATAAAACTCATTGTTGAATTGAAAATATCCCCTCTCTACGCATAACTTAAGTGCTTCTAGAATTGTTTTTTAGGAATATTTGTGTGAGTTCATCAAACCTGTCAGTTCATCAAACTAAGTGCTTCTAAGATGAATATATAAAAAAAACTCAACAATTATTAAATGACCATAATACGTACAAAAAAGTTTCACGTAACCCCACACACAGCCTGATGAATGATACAAACAAGTACGTACGGTTCTTACAAAAAAACAAATACATAGATGATCATACTTGCAGAAAACTTGTGAATAACGCACCAACTTCCCCTAAGTTGTACTCTCTAGTAAAAAACCATAATGATGGGAACCCAGTCAGACCCATAGTTTCGTTTTTAAATTCCCCAACATATGGATTAGCTAGACATCTTGCCACTATTCTAACACGTCTCTCCACCTACAAGTATAACGTGAAGGATTCATTTGACTTCCACGATAAGATATCCAATGTTCAATTACCCCCTGGGAATCAACTTATTTCACTGGATGTATCATCCCTATTTACCAATATATCAGTACCAATAGTAACCAAAATTATTTCTGACAGGTTTGATGAACTCACACAAATATTCCTAAAAAACAATTCTAGAAGCACTTAAGTTATGCGTAGAGAGGGGATATTTTCAATTCAACAATGAGTTTTATTTACAGTTATTTGGATGCCCAATGGGCTCACCAATAGCCCCTATATTGGCTGATATATATCTTGAGTATATTCTTGATGAAAAACTTCCCACTGTACCATTTGATATACCATTCCTTTACAAATTTGTTGATGATATTATTACAGCAATACCGATTAATATGCAGAATATTATAATAGATACATTCAATGACTTTCATCCACGTATAGTTTTCACTGTAGAATTAGAAAAATCGGACAACACAATCTCATTTTTAGATGTTTTATTACTCCACCAAGCCAATGGTAAACTTGACACAAAATGGTGGCAAAAACCACAAACCTCAGGACGATACATTCTTTACACGAGTCATTGTCCATACCACTACAAAATTAATGTTGCTAAAAATCTGATAAATCGTGCACACAGACTTACAACAGACATCTACAAAAAAGAAATTGATAATAGACTAATAGACTTATTGCTAACAAATGGGTACCCCCACAAGATAATTTGCAAAATATTGCGAGAAAGTTACAGACATAATCATAATATGGTAGATAACACTAAAACCCAAATAAATAACTTAGACGTGACTAATAACCAAATAAATGGTAATACACCTGTAGGACAGAATACAACATCCAGTAATCAAGATAACACTACTACAACTAAAAAATATTTTTCCCTTCCATATGTCAAATCATTATCAGAAAGACTTTCCAAGATCCTCACTAATGCTAATCACAATACAAAAATAGCTTTCAAAAACGTTAACACTATCAATAATAAATGTTTTACGCATACTAAAGACAAGGATGAAATAGAACTAAGATCCAACATAATATATGAAATACCATGTGAAGAAAACTGTGGGAAAAAAATTTACGGTTGTTCTGAACAGTATTTTAAAAGACGTATTTATCAACATAAATATAGCTGCCAGAAAGTAAATACTAACAGACCTGATCCCACGGCCCTAACACAACACGCCCGTACACACGGTCACTCGTTTCAGTTTCACAAAGCTAAAGTAATTCATGCAGAAAGTAATCACTTTAAACGGCAATTCTTAGAAATGCTAACAATAGAGAAGAATAAACACCTTTCAGTTAACAAGAAAACGGACGTACAAAGTCTTAGCAAGTGTTATTCCAATCTTATTCACTCTTTTTAAAATAGACAATAGTTTACAGGTATAGGAATACTGAACAACTTTCTAGTTAGGTACTATTAAAATTTTATATCGCTGGCAGTCTGTCAGATAACTACATAACGCTAACACTATACAAATGTAATGTGTTATATGTGTATAAGTATGGAACAGTGATAAGTGTTTAGTGTAATGTGGTTGCTGTAGCTCATCTCACAGTTAATGTAAGTAAATAGTTATAGTAATGTATGACTTTACACACACCTATACACACTTACAAATAATATAATTGTAGTAAGACTATATTTTAATGTTGTAGGCATGATTATGAGAAGAATAAATCTCGAAACGTCGCAAAACTGAGTTTTCATAATTAATGACCGAACCTCGAAATCATTAACAGTATAATAATACGGTCGAAAATAACATTCCTATATATATATATATATATAAGAAATAAATAAATATATGTATATATATATAAAATATGCATAAAATTAATGGCTTGTATAAGTTAATGATTGATCTCCATTAAGTAGTGCTCAAGTTTCC
This sequence comes from Magicicada septendecula, assembly GCA_034769895.1. Lineage (NCBI taxonomy): Eukaryota > Metazoa > Arthropoda > Insecta > Hemiptera > Cicadidae > Magicicada > Magicicada septendecula. Next base: position 461,455,241 of record CM068370.1, on the reverse strand, counting down.
AAAGTTTTAATATTATGATGTCCGTAATTAAAACATCAGAGCAGGTTTAGTGTGTATGAGGGTACACCGTGGACAAAAATTTTCAACATTTCCTATTGAGCGTTGCTTAGAGTGAAGCTGCGAATCTACAGTGTACGTTTCACATAACAAACACGCGGAAAAGAAGGAGCGCTCCGAAGTCACTCATGGACCCTCAGCATCTTGCAGAGGGTTCATTCCCTAAAGACGAAAAGTCTGTCTATGAATCGTTCCTCTGTAAACACGTGCAGTTACATTGCCCAGCGATCCACAGGAAGCAAATTGATGTCCATTTTTTCGGCTTGCACGCGTTATGTTGGTATGGGTTTCGGCACTTTCCATTTAAAAAGCGTGCAAATGTAAGAAAATAAACATGAGTGAGGCCAGAAATAACGTGAATTGTGTGTGTGTGTGTGTGTGTGTGTGTGTGTGTGTGTGTGTGTGTGTGTGTGTGTGTGTGTGTGTGTGTGTGTGTGTGTGTGTGTCTTACCTGCCTTTTTATTGCTGTAGGCATAATAATAAAATGGAAACGTAAACATTACATAACTGAGATATGCTTACCTGCCACGAACGATATATTATTTTATACATGGAGGAGTTCAGTGACATACACACGTACAGAAGTCATCTTCAAAAATACTAGAAGTCGTCCACGCTTTTATGTTGGCAGTGTAACTTACAGGAAGTTTTTTGATGTTTTTAAAACATCTAGGATGCAAACTTTTCCCGATAACTAAAAGTTTCCTTTTTTCGGTTCCCGTCATGTTCGCACAAACAAAAACTGTAACTCTTTGTTTAGAGAGCTTCCCACCAACACACTTTTCATTTTTAAATTTGAAAGTCTTATCTGGAGTTAATTTATAAAAAATTCCGGCTTCATGTCCATTAAAGATGTCTTCATCTTTATATTGTAACGTCTTTTCGCCGCGTTACAAATCCAGGGAACCCATCGTAATTAAACTCCGTTAATTAGATGGGCTACCTACATTGTAACAGAATGTATCACAAATAATTAATATAACAAATTAATTACTAACTGTGTAAGGAAACAATGGCAAGGTATACAATTGATTTAAGCACTCCTCATATGTGTGTAACAAGAAGACTTCTCTTTATTTAACATTTAAAAACATTTACTGACAGATCCCATGACATTACTAATTCAATTATTAAGTTATTTGAAAGGTTTCTTTAAACTTTGGGATCAAAATTGATTCTATATAGCTATACCTCGGATCCGGGTAACCTTCGGTATTTATTCATTACAACTTTTAATCATAATCAATTCATGATATTAGCTTGCAAGACTTTCTTTTATTCAACCATTGGAAGAATGGTATTATTGCTTGAATTATATTACTCTACATTAGCATATAAACTGTTACAACGTATGAAGTTAGAATAGTTACATGAAATTCTTAGATTTAATTTATAAGTCTTTACAAAGTTAATAGTTTCTGAAAAGTCTCTTTCAAGATGTGTGGTGTAACAAATATTAGTAACCCTCGATAGACAGGCCATCGAGTCACCTTTTAATTGGTATGAAGAAGACTCGTCCTGGGGTATCCGTCTTGGGAAACAGGAACAGCTACGTCATCATCTCGGTCTGGTCTTCGTCAGAAAAGGGCTCCAAAGTTCGCAGGTTGAACTTTCTACGATGATCTTGTAGATTCTCGGATGTCCTGATCTGCATATTCTGTCGCGTGTACTAGAGTTTGTGGCTTCTGATAGTTCACATATCCAGGTATGACGTTGGAAGTGTTGTTATTTCTTGAAGTTCGAAGTCATCTTGTGTTACACCTTTTTTTACGTTTCGAGTTTTACACTTTAAATCTCTTGTTTATTTACATAACTATATTAGTTAACACATCCAGATGCTTTAGGCAGCTATTTCTGGTATACCATCTTAAGGTAAAACAAAGTATAGGTAACATATTTTAAGAGCACCGCTCTTACGTCTATACTGTACGAAGTCACCATTGCGAGAGAGCGAAATTCTGCTCCCTTCGCCTGGTACTGGACAAAATGGTAGTGGGGCAATTACCGCGCAAGAATATAGTCCCTGTCTCTCTTTATGTTAACATTTTTATTTATACAAACTATCCCTAAACAAATATACATAATTTAAATCAGTTGTTTTAGCGACTATCTGTGTCTTCAGATTTTTAATTATTAACATTAGGTTTTTTATCTTATTCTAACTTACACAAGACTCGGAAAACATGTCGAGTCTGGAATCAACAGGACAGCGCCTGCTCACAAGCAAAGGGTTAAATACGATATTAATAACTCTTTACAATTTATCTTTTTATTAGAGTATCTTCTAACTAACTAATTACTGCTTCCTCTCATACTGAGTACATACAGGTATTTTATATTAATACAGTGAGATTTAAATGGTTTAATAGCACGCAACCTTAATTTTTAAAAATTTTTATTATTTTGATTATTTCTTTTATTTAAATCGTCACATACTCCACCGCTTAATTTGCACGCTACGGTTAAGCTTTTTGAGTCTAACTCACAATTGGGCACTGAGATATTGAATGGGGTTAGTGTGTGTAATTTCTTTCACATAGTTGTTGGACACTTTACAACGTTGTCCACATAGTTATTACCTATAGTTACAACACAGTATACTTTATATTCTTATTAACTACCTTTTTTTTTTTACATACTATTTACACTTAATATTTACACAATTAAAACACAAAACTCTTTCTTATCTCTATCACTTAACTTTACTACCGGTTTTTTGTTTGTCTTACTCTCTCTTCTGTAGAGTAACTTTCTAAATCTTTACTATTTAGAATTCTATCTTTTCTTCTGTGAGTCCTATATAACTCATGTAGTTAATGAGTGTTAGTACCCATCTAGTTAATGATTATTCATTAATGCATGCTTCGCAGAACTGGAACTCAGGTTGATCAGGCCTCGTTTCCAAACTCTACGTTTTACATTTTTCACGTGGATTCAGAAATATAATTTTCTTTACTGCCTAGTATTCCCTTTTCTTTTTGGGTTATACTATACCGTCACTTCTTCTTATACAACTTTAGTTGCGAAATATGCGTTCTCCGCACATATTTCTGAGTTGCAGGTTCGCACAGGGCTACTGTAACTGGAGTTAGGTACTTTTGGATTTGGTAAGGGCCACACCATCGGAATGATAGTTTAGAGGTGGTCTTATCAATCGCACTACTAATGGGGTGAGTCTTGTACATTACTAAGTCACCTACTTGGTACCTGACTGAGTTGCTATGATTACCTTTCTCGTGGTATCTTCTGGATTTTTCCAAGCTTGCTCTTAAGTTAGAGCGGGCTTTGTTCCATATTCGCTTTATCTGCTTATCCGTTACTTGCGGAGGCAGCAGATCGTGTATATTCCATCTTGTGGACAAAGGGTGGTTTGGTCGATACTTGTATAGTAACTCGAACGGGGTCGACTTGTGACCTTCGTGGTAAGCTGAATTAAAGGCGTATTGAATCCAGGATAGATTTTGGTCCCACGACGTGTGATCGTTCGCATGATAGGCGATTAGCGCAGATTTCAGGTTTCGTAGATACCTTTCAGCAATATTGCCTTGCGGTCGATACTCTGTAGTGGTTATATGGTCTATCCCTAACTTGAAACACATATTCTTAAATTCTTTTGCTTTAAACTGCGGACCGTTATCAGATACTTTAAATATTTATCAGTCTTTAAATAGTCTTTCCTGTAGTATTTTAACTGTTGTCGACGCTAATGCTCGTCGCATGGGATACATCCAAACAAATTTGGTGAATGAATCTACACATATCAGTAACATGGTATTTCCTGATTTGGATCGTGGATACGGACCTGAGAAATCTAGATAAAGTTTCGAAAAAGGGGTCTTTGGGATTTCTGATATCAATTGGCTTACTTGAGTATTTCTGGCGGGTTTACTAAGGGCGCATAATGAACATTTCTTTACGAAGTTGGCTATCTCGCAGTTCATATTGTTCCAATGATATTCCTTTCGAATACGATGTATCGTCTTATTGATTCCCATATGGGCTCCTATGGTAGATGAATGGAAGTCTTCCATTAGCATGGGCTTAATTACATCCGGGGCTATTATTCTTAATTCCTTTCCGTCTCTTATCTTGAGACACAATACATTCTTACTCAATACGTACTTCTCGGATTTAATACCTTGGGTAAGTTGTTCTATAATAGGCTTCAGTAAGGGGTCTTGTTGTTGATACAGGGCAATGTTTGTAAAGGCAAGGGGGAATTCAGTAATTACGGCGTTAGCACTTGCTATTTCCGGTTTCACTATGTTTTCGGAAGTTTTAGTGGGTGACTGGAACATACGGGACAGGGTATCGGCGACTACATTTTGAGTACCTTTAATATGCTGCACTCTGAATTTGTAGCAGTTTAATTTCAATATCCATCTGCCAATTCGTCCTAATTGTTTAGGGTGATTCAATAACCATGATAACGCCTGATTGTCGGTTTCCAAAAGGAATTCTTTATGTTCTAGGAAAGGTTTAAACTTTTCGAACGCAAAAACAATTGCTAAACATTCCAATTCATAGGCGGAATACTTTCTTTCTTGATCGCTCAGTGTTCGTGATGCATAACTAATTGGTAGTCTACAGTTATCTATCTCTTGGTATATCACTGCACCTAACGCTACACTGGAACTGTCGGTTTGTACGACGAATGGTTTTGTGAAATCAGCTAATTGCAAAACTGGGGGAGATATAATGCTTTCTTTAAGTTGCTCAAACGCGTTTTGATGTATTGAGCTCCATTCGAACTTCGTTCCTTTCTTTCGTAAGGAGTTTAGGGGTGCTGCTATTTCGGCAAGATGGGGAATATATTTGTGGAAATAATTCACTATACCTAAAAATCGGGCTATACCTTTTGCATCTTGTGGGGGTGCAAATTCTCTAATAGCACGGGTACGTTCGGGGTCAATGCTTACCTTTCCATTCGCTTTCACGATGTGTCCTAAGAAAGAAAACTGAGGGACAGCAAAACTTACCTTATTTGGGTTCACCGTTAATCCTGCTCTTAGTAAACGAGATAACACTTCACGCAAATGTCTGAGATGTTGTTCCATTGATTCACTGTATATTACGATGTCGTCCAAATAGTGGTACACATATTTAAATTTAATGTCGTGAAATATCTTTTCCAATAGTCTACTACATACGGAACTTCCTTGAGATATTCCAAAGGGTACCCTAGTAAATTGGTACAAGTTAAAAGGAACTGCAAACGCGGTCAGACGTTTGGATTCTTCTGAAAGAGGTATTTGGTGAAAAGCTTGATTCAGATCCATTACCGTAAAGACCATAGCTTTAGTAAAATAATGAAACGCACTATGGATGTCTGGAAGAGGGATTGATTCAAATTCTATTCTTTTATTTAATTGCCTGTAGTCTACAACTAGTCGGTGTTTATCTGGTCCTTTCGGTACTAAAAAGGAGGGTGAAGAATATGGGGACGTAGAGGGTTCTATGACTCCTTGGTCCAATAACTTATTGATATGGTTTCGCATGACTTCCATCTTGGGAGCGACAACTTGTACGGAGGTAGTCGTATTACTTTCTGATCACTCACATTAATTTTATACTCTATTAGGTCCGTAAGTCCTAGTTTTGGTGTAAGAACCGAGGAAAATTCTTTTATTAGTTTTACTATTTTGACTCTATCTCTTCGTTCTAGGTGAGATAAATCTGAATCTTGGTGTATTACATGTGCAGTAGATGAACAACGTTTATCTTCACTACTATCAAATTTATGTTTTCTTGCACGGTCAAATTTGAAATAAAATTCTCGCTCGTAGATGTCAAGAATCATTCCTGTCTTACTAATAAAATCTGCACCTAATATTAAATCAGGTCCTAATTCTTTACATACTAACATTGTAAACATCCAACTTAGGTTTTTTATTTTAACCTTAACGGTAATGCTCAGGTTTATATTTATTTTACGTTTATCAGCGGTAGCACACTTTATATTCACAGGTTGGTTCCGGTTTACTAGATGATGTTTAGCTAACATGTCCGCTAATTCTTGGCTGATTAAGGTTCTACTAGATCCCGAATCAATTAAGGCGATGGGGGATGTAACGCCTAAGTCGACTCGTATTAATGGTAGTAGATTTTTTTTCCATTTACATCTATTAATCGCATTACACTTTTCACGAAATTCTCGCACATAGGGGTCGATTTCTTTCGCACCTTTTTTGTTTTTCACTTGGTTACAGAATAATTCATTCATATTATTATTACTGGTTTCTTTTAGTTTACCCAATTTCGAGTAGCTGCGGAAGACACAGGTTTTCGGGTCTCCCTGCCTTACATGTTTTTTTGAATTGGTGTTATTCCGTTCCAATGGCTTACTTTTGCACTCTCTTCTTATGTGCCCATATTTGCCACAATTATAACAGGTGGGTTTTCTGCGAGGTGGGTACTTGGTTTCCGCTTTATCTGGGTTTACAGTTAACTTACCAGCTTTGCGCACATGGTGAGGTCTACTAGAAACTTGTCTTTCATACGAGGTTGTTACATCAGGCAGTAGTGCTCGCAACTGATGTCTATTAGTTCCAGAGGTTTTCATTGCTTCTCTATTTTGATCTGAGTACCATACATTTGAAGAATGGATACTGCACTGTTCTAGATCAGCAATAGTATTGGGTCTATTCATCAATGATAGTCGAGATCTTTCTTCAGGTGACACGCCTACTAAAATGGTGTCCACCAGTTGTGTTTCATTCCAGCTTACACGTAGTAGTCGAGAGGACTCCCTAATATCGGAGATGTAGTGAGCTAATCTCTCCTGATGTCCTTGTACTCGGAGTACTGTCTTTCTTTTTATTTCCTCATAGATGCCGGTGGGAATAAAGTATTTTATTATAGAGCTATGTAGCTCTTCTACTGGGAAAGTAGAGGTTAGGGCTTCTAGCACACGATTTTTTAACGGGGGTTTACACTTTGGTAACAGAACTTGTAAAATTTGCCAGTCATTCCTTTATCTGAAGAAGATAACTAATAAATGTTAGTAATTTGGAAACATTTAAGCCATCTGTATAAGGGATTTCGGTTAAAATCTTCTCCACAGGGTGAGTCATTTTTCCGTATAGATCTGCGTTATAGTTCATAGGTGTAATTCCTCGATGAGGGCGATTGGATTCATTGGAGGTGGTGGTCAATTCATTATTTCTGGGACGAAACTGAAAATGCTCGGGAGGAGGGGCATTTACATCTGTATCAGTATTTTGTTCTGGGTTCGCTTGCACTTGCGATACGATAGGTGAGTTCCGATCCGAGTTAGGCGGAGGTAAACCAGTGGTGGGGGATTGTACTGGGGAGATGTGTAATTTCATTAATGATTTCTCTATTTCGTCCATCCTGAATGAGTCGGATTTTCGTCTTAAATCGTTAATAATTGAAGGTAAGCGGCGTAGAGCTTCGTCTGCTAGCTTTTGTACATCAATGGGTATTTCTGTGAGATTCGGCCAGACCGACAAATTTTTTATTCGCCTGGTTAAATGCTCTATTCTCTGGGTAGTCCGCAAAATTTTTTCCGGAGATTTCTCGTCTTGGAGTGTTTGAGACAATAAGTATAGTTCACTATACTTGGCATTACAAATTTCTTTCTCGCTTTCATAATCGAGTTGGCTTAGATAGTTTAATTGCACGGGCGCATCAAATCCACATTCGCGAATTGACCTTCGTAATTCCGTGACTGTTACATCAGCATGGGGTAGTCCACGCAAAAGGGCTTCGTAAGACAGCTCGTCTTTTAATAACAAATCCGGGTTAAATTGGGCCATTTTGTTCTAACACATTAGCACGTACTTAAAATTAATACTAGTATATTACACATATGTTACATATATATATAATAAATTCATAAGTAATCAACTTACACAAATTAGAAAAGAATAATTTCTCTTCTAAGGGAGAGACAGAAATCACACACACATATTTTTCAAGGTTAAATAGCCGATCAGCTGTTTTCTGGAATGTAGGTCACCCTCTGTGTTTAGTTAACAAGGAACTGGTGTGTCAGTGAGAAAGGGGGTTTTACTCTTATTGTTCTCTACACAATGCGACTGAATAACACAACTACTTTATACCGTTATAAACGAGAGAAGGGGAGCACAATCTTATTCAACAAATTTATTATTATTATTTCGCTTGACAACACTTTGACTCCGTTCATTCATAAACTTTTCTCAATTAAATAAATTACTTATTTTGTTCACAAGTTTTAAATCACGAACTTCTACTTAATTACCTTGGTCTACATTACATACTTTATTATTAACAAAGTTATTTTTAATTAATTTTTTTTTATAACACATACTAGTGTATGTAAGCTATATAGTTGGACATACACTGTGCAGAATGATTCAGGAAACAACAGGTCATGGATTGTCGTAAACAAACCTGTTACAGATTGTTCGGTTGACCAAAATTGTTATGTTTGGTCACAATTCATGTATGCAAGTGATTATATCGAATAATGCAGGTTCCTACTGGCCTATAGAATGCAAAAGCTACATGCATTGTATGACGCTAAGGATATTTCACTTATACATACTATCATTTACGTAACTTAATACACTATTAAATATGTTTTGAACATCAAAGTTATTAAAGTAACTTTCTGAGTGCATAGATCAATATTATATATTTAGTTATTGTTCATACAAATTATCCACGCATAGTGATGCAATTTTGTTTGTGACACTCTATACACAAATAAAACTCTTTCCTTTGTTTCCTTTTTTTTTTAAAAAGAGTGACGCACTTTTGTTTGCGTCACGATGCTTAAAACACCTTTATAAAAATAAGCAGAGTGGCGCACTTTTGTAACGTCTTTTCGCCGCGTTACAAATCCAGGGAACCCATCGTAATTAAACTCCGTTAATTAGATGGGCTGCCTACATTGTAACAGAATGTATCACAAATAATTAATATAACAAATTAATTACTAACTGTGTAAGGAAACAATGGCAAGGTATACAATTGATTTAAGCACTCCTCATATGTGTGTAACAAGAAGACTTCTCTTTATTTAACATTTAAAAACATTTACTGACAGATCCCATGACATTACTAATTCAATTATTAAGTTATTTGAAAGGTTTCTTTAAACTTTGGGATCAAAATTGATTCTATATAGCTATACCTCGGATCCGGGTAACCTTCGGTATTTATTCATTACAACTTTTAATCATAATCAATTCATGATATTAGCTTGCAAGACTTTCTTTTATTCAACCATTGGAAGAATGGTATTATTGCTTGAATTATATTACTCTACATTAGCATATAAACTGTTACAACGTATGAAGTTAGAATAGTTACATGAAATTCTTAGATTTAATTTATAAGTCTTTACAAAGTTAATAGTTTCTGAAAAGTCTCTTTCAAGATGTGTGGTGTAACAAATATTAGTAACCCTCGATAGACAGGCCATCGAGTCACCTTTTAATTGGTATGAAGAAGACTCGTCCTGGGGTATCCGTCTTGGGAAACAGGAACAGCTACGTCATCATCTCGGTCTGGTCTTCGTCAGAAAAGGGCTCCAAAGTTCGCAGGTTGAACTTTCTACGATGATCTTGTAGATTCTCGGATGTCCTGATCTGCATATTCTGTCGCGTGTACTAGAGTTTGTGGCTTCTGATAGTTCACATATCCAGGTATGACGTTGGAAGTGTTGTTATTTCTTGAAGTTCGAAGTCATCTTGTGTTACACCTTTTTTTACGTTTCGAGTTTTACACTTTAAATCTCTTGTTTATTTACATAACTATATTAGTTAACACATCCAGATGCTTTAGGCAGCTATTTCTGGTATACCATCTTAAGGTAAAACAAAGTATAGGTAACATATTTTAAGAGCACCACTCTTACGTCTATACTGTACGAAGTCACCATTGCGAGAGAGCGAAATTCTGCTCCCTTCGCCTGGTACTGGACAAAATGGTAGTGGGGCAATTACCGCGCGAGAATATAGTCCCTGTCTCTCTTTATGTTAACATTTTTATTTATACAAACTATCCCTAAACAAATATACATAATTTAAATCAGTTGTTTTAGCGACTATCTGTGTCTTCAGATTTTTAATTATTAACATTAGGTTTTTTATCTTATTCTAACTTACACAAGACTCGGAAAACATGTCGAGTCTGGAATCAACAGGACAGCGCCTGCTCACAAGCAAAGGGTTAAATACGATATTAATAACTCTTTACAATTTATCTTTTTATTAGAGTATCTTCTAACTAACTAATTACTGCTTCCTCTCATACTGAGTACATACAGGTATTTTATATTAATACAGTGAGATTTAAATGGTTTAATAGCACGCAACCTTAATTTTTAAAAATTTTTATTATTTTGATTATTTCTTTTATTTAAATCGTCACAATATGATCGTCTAATTTCTGGCCAAGTGTTACGCACCCAATCGCCTGTAACGTTCAGATATACGCATTTTGCCTCACCACAAATTTTTGCAAAGGAAATCGAGTGTCGGGCCTTAAATCGATCTAGCCATCCGTTGGAGCACGTAAAATGGCTGGCGCCGGCAGTCCTGTTACAGTGCTTATCGCTTGCATACAATGTATGTCTGTAGCCATGGGCTAGCGCGCGTGCACACATATATACGTTTATATGAAATTTAGAGTAAAATATCTGAGAAATATTTGACGCTATAACAGAGTAGTACAATATTTAGTGACGTTAAAACCGGGAATTTTTATAATGTTAAAGATATCAGTTTGACCGGACTTATGACAAAATAACGCTACAACCGAGTTGATGTAACAGCCGAGGCCGTAATAACCAAGTTCCACTGTATATATAAAGATATTAACTCAAACATAATTTACATTAAAATGAAAAAATTTTAATTTTATTGCCTGGCAACAAAATTATTTTATTTTTAACAATTACCATTGTTTCAAAAAGTTTAAATAAAATTTTCAAGTACTTTACTCTTGTTAAAACGTAAAAGGTTGCAGGTAAACTACCCCTTCCCCTTAACCGATCTTCACCAAAATCTAAAGACCTTGATTCCTCTACAATTCACTCATGTATGCAAAACATTATTTGATTCTGTTTGAATTTGCGGCAGTTATCGTTTGCCATAGAAAATACGCTTGATAAAAAACATTGCAGGTAAACTACCCCTTCCCCTCAACCGATCTTCACCAGAAACAACAGGTCTTGAGTACTCTACAAATCATGGCGGTATGCAAAAAATTATTTGATTCTGTTTGAATTTGCGGCTGTTATCGTTTGCCATAGAAAATACACTTGTTAAAAAAACATTGTTGGTAAACTACCCCTTTCCCTTAACCGATCTTCACCAAAAACAACAGGTCTTGAGACCTCTACAATTTAGGGCGGTATGCAAATAATCTTTTGATTCTGTTTGAATTTGCGGCTGTTATCGTTTGCCAAAAAAATACCCTTGTTAAAACATAAAACGTTACAGGTAAACTACCCCTTTTCCTTAACCGATCTTCACCAAAAACAATAGGTCTTGAGAACTCTACAATTCAGGGCTGTATGCGAAACATTATTTGATTCTGTTTGAATTTGCGGCTGTTATCGTTTGCCAAAAAAAAAATTTCCCTTGATAAAAAAAACCGTTGCTGGTAAACTACCCCTTTCCCTCAACCGATCTTCACCAAAAACAATAGGTCGTGAGCACTCTACAAATCAGGGCTGTATGCAAAAAATTATTTGATTCTGTTTGAATTTGCGGCAGTTATCGTTTGCCATAGAAAAAAAAATCTACAGACACACACACACACACAGACACTTTTCGGAAAACGACTTTTTTTCATGTTTTGAGTGTAGTAGAATCAGAATCTGCAATAATCTCGAACACGATTTTTTTTGCCATCACCATACTTCCATTCCTTAAGGAATATGGAAGTAAAATTACCCTTGATAAAAAACCGTTGCAGGTAAACTACCCCTTTCCCTTAACCGATCTTCACCAAAAACGATAGGTCTTGAGAACTCTACAATTTAGGGCTGTATGCAAAATATTATATGATTTTGTGTGAATTTGCGGCTGTTATCGTTTGCCATACAAAATACCCTTGATAAAACAAAAAACGTGGCTGGTAAACTACCCCTTTCCCTTAAACGATCTTCACCAAAAACAATACGTCTTTAGTACTCAAGAAATCAGGGCTGTATGCAAAAACTTATTTGATTCTGTTTGAATTTGCGGCTCTTATGGTTTGCCATAGAAAATACGAATTTGCGGCTCTTATCGTTTGCCATAGAAAATACCCTTTTTAAACATAAAACGTTGCAGGTAGACTACCCCTTTCCCGTAACTGATCTTCACCAAAAACAGAAGGTCTTGAGAACTCTACAATTCAGGGCAGTATGCAAAACATTATTTGATTATAATCAGAATGATCACAGTTGCACACCACTATGTAAAAATTATCCCAATTAGCGCTTTCAAGCTTCACAGCCCATCGTCAGATTGGAATAGACACAAAATAAGTGGAAACAACCCCTTCACCCCTCTCCCCCACCATGCTCACACACAACAAGCTATAATATGAATGACCCTTCCCCACCCCCTAAACCCTGTCACACCATCTGTAGAGTTACATATTTTTTTCTAGCAAATTCCTTGTGTTTCAGTGTTGTGTGTGTGTGTGTGTGTGTGTGTGTATGTGTGTGTGTGTGTGTGTGTGTGTGTGTGTGTGTGTGTGTGTGTGTGTGTGTGTGTGTGTGTGTGTGTGTGTGCATCCTTTTAAACTACCCACTTCCTCTCCACACACGTGGGTCAGTCAACACCCTTATTTTAAAACATCCAATTAGTACTATGCAAAATAATTCTTAATATTATCTATCTGTCCTCTATCATTTACTTCTTAATCATGTTATAAAATATTTCTTCATTATCAAATTTAATTTTAATATTAATTAAATTGTCTAACCCTTTTTCTCTCTCTTTCAATATTTCTAACTCCTCTCTAAGCTTCCTTTCAACTGTGTTATTCACTACTTTTACAATTTCGTATTCTTCCAAAGGATTAACAAACTTATGGTTGTCTTCTATGAAATGTCTTGCATATAACGAATTGGTTGTTCTATTACCTTCTCCACGTTTGTGGTCAGACAACCTGCATACGAATTTCCGTCCTGTCTCTCCTAGGTACACCTTGTTGCAGTCTTTACATTTTAATTTATAAATTCCGCTTTTCTGTAATACTGGAATTTTTTCTATATTCTTATTCCTTATCTTATCAAATACCGTTTCACATTTTTTTAATAGCTATATCTACTCCATATTTATTAAAACATTTTATAATTTTTCTAGTATGTGAACCTATGTATGTCAATGACCCTGCATAATTCTTTTGTTCTGGTTCTATTTTATCTTTTTGTATGTTAACCCTTTTCATAACTTTATCCACTATGTTGGTGTTATAATTATTATTCCTTACAATTCCCTTTATCGTTCTTAACTCCCTATCTTTTGACTCGGTCTCTTTTAAACACTTCTGAGCTCTGTAACAAAATGAATTGATTGCCGCCATTTTATATCTATATGGGTGGTAAGACTCTCTTGGTATAATTATATCAGAATACGACTCTTTCCTAAATATCCCAAACTGTAGTTTCTCATTATCTTTAATTTCTATGTTTAAATCTAAGTAATTTATTTTCTTACCTCCTATCTCTTCTTTAAATTGTAAGTTTTTATCCTTACTATTTACCTCATTTATAAACTCATGCACTTCTTCTATGCTTCCTTCCCAAATTACTAATACATCATCAACGTATCTAGACCATAATTTTATATTGTTTTTATACTTAGTGGAAGTTATTAATTGCTTTTCAAAATCATTCATGTATATTTCAGCAAGAATAGGGGATAATGAAGACCCCATAGGTAAACCTTTTTTCTGTATATAAAACTTGTTATTAAACCTAAAATAGTTCTGATTTACACATTCTTTAATTACTTTCATCAACTGCTTTTTATACCTGTATTCTCCCATATTATTATCGTTTATTAACTTAATAACTTTATTTACTGTGATATTGGTAAACATGTCCTTAACATCCAGTGATATCAATTTTGTATTTACATTAATCCTAATATTTTCTAATTTTTCTATCAATTTTACATTATTCTCTATGTTGTATTTTGTCCCAAATTCATATTTCTCTTTCAGTACTCTGCTAACTTCCTTTGATAATTTATAAATAGGTGCATTAATAAAAGAAACAATCGGTCTAATTGGTTTTCCTTCTTTATGTATCTTAACCTGACTTTTAAAAGTTGGTGCTGTTGGATTACTTTCCAATAAATACTTTTTCTTATTTTCTTCTATAAATGTTATCTGTTTCATCATTTGTTTTATCCTTGACTGGTACTTACTTGTATAATCATACTTTATTTCCTCGTATGGTCCTTCCCTTATAAATTCTTCCGTTTTCTTTATGTATTCGTCCTTTCTCAGTAGTACCAGAACAATAGTATCAGAACTATTTTAGGTTTAATAACAAGTTTTATATACAGAAAAAAGGTTTACCTATGGGGTCTTCATTATCCCCTATTCTTGCTGAAATATACATGAATGATTTTGAAAAGCAATTAATAACTTCCACTAAGTATAAAAACAATATAAAATTATGGTCTAGATACGTTGATGATGTATTAGTAATTTGGGAAGGAAGCATAGAAGAAGTGCATGAGTTTATAAATGAGGTAAATAGTAAGGATAAAAACTTACAATTTAAAGAAGAGATAGGAGGTAAGAAAATAAATTACTTAGATTTAAACATAGAAATTAAAGATAATGAGAAACTACAGTTTGGGATATTTAGGAAAGAGTCGTATTCTGATATAATTATACCAAGAGAGTCTTACCACCCATATAGATATAAAATGGCGGCAATCAATTCATTTTGTTACAGAGCTCAGAAGTGTTTAAAAGAGACCGAGTCAAAAGATAGGGAGTTAAGAACGATAAAGGGAATTGTAAGGAATAATAATTATAACACCAACATAGTGGATAAAGTTATGAAAAGGGTTAACATACAAAAAGATAAAATAGAACCAGAACAAAAGAATTATGCAGGGTCATTGACATACATAGGTTCACATACTAGAAAAATTATAAAATGTTTTAATAAATATGGAGTAGATATAGCTATTAAAAAATGTGAAACGGTATTTGATAAGATAAGGAATAAGAATATAGAAAAAATTCCAGTATTACAGAAAAGCGGAATTTATAAATTAAAATGTAAAGACTGCAACAAGGTGTACCTAGGAGAGACAGGACGGAAATTCGTATGCAGGTTGTCTGACCACAAACGTGGAGAAGGTAATAGAACAACCAATTCGTTATATGCAAGACATTTCATAGAAGACAACCATAAGTTTGTTAATCCTTTGGAAGAATACGAAATTGTAAAAGTAGTGAATAACACAGTTGAAAGGAAGCTTAGAGAGGAGTTAGAAATATTGAAAGAGAGAGAAAAAGGGTTAGACAATTTAATTAATATTAAAATTAAATTTGATAATGAAGAAATATTTTATAACATGATTAAGAAGTAAATGATAGAGGACAGATAGATAATATTAAGAATTATTTTGCATAGTACTAATTGGATGTTTTAAAATAAGGGTGTTGACTGACCCACGTGTGTGGAGAGGAAGTGGGTAGTTTAAAAGGATGCACACACACACACACACACACACACACACACACACACACACACACACACACACACACACACACACACACACACACACACACACACACACACACACACACACACACACACACACACACACACACACACACACACACACACACACACAACACTGAAACACAAGGAATTTGCTAGAAAAAAATATGTAACTCTACAGATGGTGTGACAGGGTTTAGGGGGTGGGGAAGGGTCATTCATATTATAGCTTGTTGTGTGTGAGCATGGTGGGGGAGAGGGGTGAAGGGGTTGTTTCCACTTATTTTGTGTCTATTCCAATCTGACGATGGGCTGTGAAGCTTGAAAGCGCTAATTGGGATAATTTTTACATAGTGGTGTGCAACTGTGATCATTCTGATTGTGATTTCAACCACTAACACAAATTTCTTCATTAAATTATTTGATTATGTTTGAATTTGCGGCTGTTATCTTTGCCATAGAAAATACCCTTATTAAAACAAAAAACGTGGCTGGTAAACTACCCCTTTCCCTTAAACGATCTTCACCAAAAACAATACGTCTTTAGTACTCAAGAAATCAGGGCTGTATGCAAAAACTTATTTGATTCTGTTTGAATTTGCGGCTCTTATCGTTTGCCATAGAAAATACTAATTTGCGGCTCTTATCGTTTGCCATAGAAAATACCCTTTTAAAACATAAAACGTTGCAGGTAAACTACCCCTTTCCCGTAACTGATCTTCACCAAAAACAGAAGGTCTTGAGAACTCTACAATTCAGGGCTGTATGCGAAACATTATTTGATTCTGTTTGAATTTGCGGCTGTTATCGTTTGCCAAACAAACAAAATTACCCTTGATAAAAAAAAAGTTGCAGGTAAACTACCCCTTTCCCTCAACCGATCTTCACCAAAAACAATAGGTCGCGAGTACTCTACAAATCAGGGCTGTATGCAAAAAATTATTTGATTCTGTTTGAATTTGCGGCTGTTATCGTTTGCCATAGAAAAAAAATCTACAGACACACAGACACACAGACACACACAGACACTTTTCGAAAAATGACTTTTTTCATGTTTTGAGTGTAGTACAATTATATTCTGCAATAATCTCGAACACGATTTTTTTTGCCATCACCATACTTCCATTTCCTTAAGGAACATGGAAGTAAATATTGGTATGGAGAACCATACATGACTTCCATGTTCTAAGATTTATATTTAAAATCATATTCGAAATGAAATATTTCCATAGAAACTACGTCTTTCTACTTATTGCTTCACCATTAACCACAGTACTGTGGTCACTAATGTATACTACCTCACGTTTTCGCACTCGATTTTCACCGATGATGGCAGTCGATGGCACTGCCGAAAAGTCTGGTTTTGCAGAAAACATTGGACTACGGCTAAAGAGCCCGGGAAGCAATTTTACCAAAAAACTACTTCTTTGTTGCCGATAACGTAGTACACATATAAAAAATTCTCCCCCTCCACCATCAACTATAATTTTTAATAATAGAAAATTACCCCCACTCCGTTCACCTAACCTCTTCATTTATAGATATTTCATCTACGTTTCTACAGTGGATTACTATGAGCTTCTTATCAGGATACTTTGTTTATAAAAATTAAGTACTTTACTCTTGTTAAATCATACAATGTTTCAGGTAAACTACCCCTTTCCCTTAAACGATCTTCACCAAAAACAATAGGTCTTTAGTACTCAAGAAATCAGGGCTGTATGCAAAAACGTATTTGATTCTGTTTGAATTTGCGGCTCTTATCGTTTGCCATAGAAAATACCCTTTTAAAACATAAAACGTTGCAGGTAAACTACCCCTTTCCCTTAACCGATCTTCACCAAAATCAATAGACCTTGAGGTCTCTGCAACTCAGGAAAGGGTGCAAAAAATTTCTCAGATTCTCATTGAATTTTCGGCAGTTATCGTTCGTCATAAAAAAAATTACCCTTTCTAAAACATAAAACGTTGCTGATAAACTACCCCTTTCCCTTAACCGATCTTCAACAAAATCAACAGACCTTGAGTTCTCTTTAGTTCAAAAAGGTATGCAAAACCTAGTTGACTCTGTTTGAATTTACGGCAGTTATTGTTCGTCATATAAAAAATTACCCTTGTTAAAACATAAAATGTTGCTGGTAAACTACCCCTTTCCCTTAACCGATCTTCACCAACACCAATAGGTATTGAGAACTCTACAATACAGGGTTGTACGCAAAACATCATTTGATTCTGTTTGAATTTGCGGCTGTTATCGTTTACTATAGAAAAAAATTACCCTTGATAAAAAACCGTTGCAGGTAAACTACCACTTTCCCTTAACCGATCTTCACCAAAAACAATATGTCTTGAGTAATCTACAATTCAGGCCTGTATGCAAACAATTATTTGATTCTGTTTGAATTTACGGCTGTTATCATTTGCCATAGAAAACACCCTTGATAAAACATAAAACGTTGCTGGTAAACTACCCTATTCCATTAACCAATCTTCACCAAAAGCAATAGGTCTTGACAACCCTACAATTCAGGGCTGTATACAAAACATTAGTTGATTCTCTTTGAATTTACGGCAGTTATCGTTCGTCATAGAAAAAATACCCTTGTTAAAACATAAAACGTTGCAGGTAAACTACCCCTTTCCCTTAACCGATCTTCAACAAAATCAACAGACCTTGAGTTCTGTATAATTCAAAAAGGTATGCAGAAGGGTAGTTGATTCTGTTTTAATGTATGGCAGTTACCGTTAGTAAAAAAAAAAATTACCCTTGATAAAACATAAAATGTTGCTGGTAAAAAACCCTATTCCCTTAACCGATCTTCACCAAAACCAACAGGTCTTGAGAACTCTACATTTCAGGGCTGTATGCAAAATATTATATGATTCTGTTTGAATTTGCGGCTGTTATCGTTTGCCATATAAAATACCCTTGATAAGACAAAAAACGTGTCAGGTAAACTACCCCTTTCCCTTAACCGATCTTCACGAAAAACAATAGGTCTTTAATACTCAACAAAACAGGGCTGTATGCAAAAACGTATTTGATTTGGTTTGAATTTGCGGCTCTTATCGTTTGCCATAGAAAATACCGTTTTAAAACATAAAACGTTGCTGGTAAACTACCCCTTTCCCTTAACCGATCTTCACCAACACCAATAGGTATTGAGACCTCTACAATACAGGGCTGTATGCAAAACATCATTTGATTCTGTTTGAATTTGCGGCTGTTATCATTTACCATAGAAAAAATTACCCTTGATAAAAAACCGTTGCAGGTAAACTACCCCTTTCCCTTAACCGATCTTCACCAAAAACGATAGGTCTTGAGAACTCTACAATTCAGGGCTGTATGCAAAATATTATATGATTTTGTTTGAATTTGCGGCTGTTATCGTTTGCCATACAAAATACCCTTGAGAAAACAAAAAATGTGGCAGGTAAACTACCCCTTTCCCTTAAACGATCTTCACCAAAAACAATAGGTCTTTAGTACTCAAGAAATCAGGGCTGTATGCAAAAACGTATTTGATTCTGTTTGAATTTGCGGCTCTTATCGTTTGCCATAGAAAATACCCTTTTAAAACATAAAACGTTGCAGGTAAACTACCCGTTTCCCTCAACCGATCTTCACCAAAAACTAAAGGTCTTGAGAACTCTACAATTGAGGGCAGTATGCAAAACATTATTTGATTATGTTTGAATTTGCGGCTGTTATCGTTTGCCATAAAAAATACCCTTGTTAAAACATAAAATGTTGCAGGTAAACTACCCCTTCCCCTTAACCGATCTTTACCAAAATCAACAAATCT
This sequence comes from Magicicada septendecula, assembly GCA_034769895.1. Taxonomy (NCBI): domain Eukaryota; kingdom Metazoa; phylum Arthropoda; class Insecta; order Hemiptera; family Cicadidae; genus Magicicada; species Magicicada septendecula. The sequence continues at coordinate 461,435,672 of CM068370.1, read as the reverse complement.
TGAGAACTCTACAATTCAGGGCTGTATGCGAAATATTATTTGATTCTGTTTGAATTTGCGGCTGTTATCGTTTGCCAAACAAACAAAACTACCCTTGATAAAAAAAAACCGTTGCAGGTAAACTACCCCCTTCCCTCAACCGATCTTCACCAAAAACAATAGGTCGCGAGTACTCTACAAATTAGGGCTGTATGCAAAAAATTATTTGATTCTGTTTGAATTTGCGGCTGTTATCGTTTGCCATAGAAAAAAATCTACAGACACACACACACACACACTTTTCGAAAAACGACTTTTTTTCATGTTTTGAGTGTAGTACAATCAGAATGTGCAATAATCTCGAACACGGTTTTTTTTGCCATCACCATACTTCCATTTCCTTAAGGAACATGGAAGTAAAATATCGGTATGGAGAACCATACATGACTTCCATATTCTAAGATTTATATTTAAAATCATTTTCGAAATGAAATATTACCATAGAAACTACTTCTTTCTACTTACTGCTTCAGCCTTAACCACAGTACTGTGGTCACTAACGTATACCACCTCACGTTATCGCACTCGATTTTCACTGATGATGGAAGTCGATGGCATTGCCGAAACGTCTGGTTTTGTAGAAAACATTGGACTACGGCCAAATATCCCGGGAAGGAATTTTAACAAAAACTACTTCTTTGTTGCCGATAACGTTGTACACATATATATCAGTGGCGAAGTTACATGGAGGCAATTGAGGCAATGCCTACCCTAACAAATTCTGTAGAATAAAAATTATAAATACGTATGAACTACATAACGTAAAGATTATACATTGTTACTGGGACTGTCAAATTTATTAAACCGAAACGTGCTTTATTGAGCGACCGCTAGATGGTGACAGGTGAGATTCGGCATAGTTCGTTTAAAGCGAATGAGGCAACCTGAACTTGCCTCAGTGTTTTTTGTATACATCGTATGTAAGCAATGTAGTGGTGTGATAGGGAAGTGTAGGGAGGGGGGATTGTCCCGCGCTGTACACATAGAGCGTTGAGGCATGCCTCACTTCTGTGGTCCAAACAGTTAAGTTAAAGCGCCTGTGTTGTTTCTAAGTGTTTATTTTATGCGGTTATTAAAAGTGTCACTGTTATTCCGCTGAACTAACAGATGATCAAGATTGTTATTTGAATTATTTGTAACATTAAACATATATATAGAAACTAATCAAGTTTAAAAATTTGAAGTTCAATCAGTTGTATTATTGTGTATGACTAATACAAGGATTGTTCAATAGACACACGTATAGAGCTGTAAAGCATTTTTTATTCAACGATTTTAAAAGAAGTCTCCAATAACATTAAGACATGAGTTCCACTGTTGCGCTAACCTGTAGATTCCCTGCTAGTAATATTCTTACGGCTGTTTGTGGAACCATTCAGTTACAGCAACTCTACCTCAGCGTCCGATTTGACCCACCGTCCTTTTAGTGATTCCTTAAAAAAAATTTAAGATAAGATTTTTGCCTATCCATTCATTAACTACTAGCTTCGCCAGTAAGCAAATTGATGTCCATTTTTTCGGCTTGCACGCGTTATGTTGGTGTGGGTTTCGGCACTTTCCATTTAAAAAGCGTGCAAACGTAAGAAAATAAACATGAGTGAGGCCAGAAATAACGTGAATTGTGTGTTTGTGTCTTACCTGCCTTTTTATTGCCGTATTAAATGAAAAATATTATATTACATTAAAATTAAAAAATTTTAATTTTATTGCCTGGCAACAAAATTATTTTATTTTTAACAATTACCATTGTTTGAAAAAGTTTAAATGAATTTTCAAGTACTTTACTCTTGTTAAAACGTAAAAGGTTGCAGGTAAACTACCCCTTCCCCTTAACCGATCTTCACCAAAATCGAAAGTCCTTGAGACCTCTACAATTCAGGGATGTATGCAAAAAATTATTTGATTCTGTTTGAATTTGCGGCTGTTATCGTTTGCCATAGAAAATACGCTTGATAAAAAAACGGTGCAGGTAAACTACCCCTTCCCCTTAACAGATCTTCACCAAAAACAATAGATCTTGAGTACTCTACAAATCAGGGCTGTATGCAAAACATTATTTGATTCTGTTTGAATTTGCGGCTCTTATCGTTTGCCATAGAAAATACCCTTTTAAAACATAAAACGTTGCAGGTAAACTACCCGTTTCCCTCAACCGATCTTCACCAAAAACTAAAGGTCTTGAGAACTCTACAATTGAGGGCAGTATGCAAAACATTATTTGATTATGTTTGAATTTGCGGCTGTTATCGTTTGCCATAAAAAATACCCTTGTTAAAACATAAAACGTTGCAGGTAAACTACCCCTTCCCCTTAACCTATCTTTACCAAAATCAACAAATCTTGAGAACTCTACAATTCAGGGCTGTATGCGAAATATTATTTGATTCTGTTTGAATTTGCGGCTGTTATCGTTTGCCAAACAAACAAAACTACCCTTGATAAAAAAAAAACCGTTGCAGGTAAACTACCCCCTTCCCTCAACCGATCTTCACCAAAAACAATAGGTCGCGAGTACTCTACAAATTAGGGCTGTATGCAAAAAATTATTTGATTCTGTTTGAATTTGCGGCTGTTATCGTTTGCCATAGAAAAAAATCTACAGACACACACACACACACACTTTTCGAAAAACGACTTTTTTTCATGTTTTGAGTGTAGTACAATCAGAATGTGCAATAATCTCGAACACGGTTTTTTTTGCCATCACCATACTTCCATTTCCTTAAGGAACATGGAAGTAAAATATCGGTATGGAGAACCATACATGACTTCCATATTCTAAGATTTATATTTAAAATCATTTTCGAAATGAAATATTACCATAGAAACTAATTCTTTCTACTTACTGCTTCAGCCTTAACCACAGTACTGTGGTCACTAACGTATACCACCTCACGTTATCGCACTCGATTTTCACTGATGATGGAAGTCGATGGCATTGCCGAAACGTCTGGTTTTGTAGAAAACATTGGACTACGGCCAAATATCCCGGGAAGGAATTTTAACAAAAACTACTTCTTTGTTGCCGATAACGTTGTACACATATATATCAGTGGCGAAGTTACATGGAGGCAATTGAGGCAATGCCTACCCTAACAAATTCTGTAGAATAAAAATTATAAATACGTATGAACTACATAACGTAAAGATTATACATTGTTACTGGGACTGTCAAATTTATTAAACCGAAACGTGCTTTATTGAGCGACCGCTAGATGGTGACAGGTGAGATTCGGCATAGTTCGTTTAAAGCGAATGAGGCAACCTGAACTTGCCTCAGTGTTTTTTGTATACATCGTATGTAAGCAATGTAGTGGTGTGATAGGGAAGTGTAGGGAGGGGGGATTGTCCCGCACTGTACACATAGAGCGTTGAGGCATGCCTCACTTCTGTGGTCCAAACAGTTAAGTTAAAGCGCCTGTGTTGTTTCTAAGTGTTTATTTTATGCGGTTATTAAAAGTGTCACTGTTATTCCGCTGAACTAACAGATGATCAAGATTGTTATTTGAATTATTTGTAACATTAAACATATATATAGAAACTAATCAAGTTTAAAAATTTGAAGTTCAATCAGTTGTATTATTGTGTATGACTAATACAAGGATTGTTCAATAGACACACGTATAGAGCTGTAAAGCATTTTTTATTCAACGATTTTAAAAGAAGTCTCCAATAACATTAAGACATGAGTTCCACTGTTGCGCTAACCTGTAGATTCCCTGCTAGTAATATTCTTACGGCTGTTTGTGGAACCATTCAGTTACAGCAACTCTACCTCAGCGTCCGATTTGACCCACCGTCCTTTTAGTGATTCCTTAAAAAAAATTTAAGATAAGATTTTTGCCTATCCATTCATTAACTACTAGCTTCGCCAGTAAGCAAATTGATGTCCATTTTTTCGGCTTGCACGCGTTATGTTGGTGTGGGTTTCGGCACTTTCCATTTAAAAAGCGTGCAAACGTAAGAAAATAAACATGAGTGAGGCCAGAAATAACGTGAATTGTGTGTTTGTGTCTTACCTGCCTTTTTATTGCCGTATTAAATGAAAAATATTATATTACATTAAAATTAAAAAATTTTAATTTTATTGCCTGGCAACAAAATTATTTTATTTTTAACAATTACCATTGTTTGAAAAAGTTTAAATGAATTTTCAAGTACTTTACTCTTGTTAAAACGTAAAAGGTTGCAGGTAAACTACCCCTTCCCCTTAACCGATCTTCACCAAAATCGAAAGTCCTTGAGACCTCTACAATTCAGGGATGTATGCAAAAAATTATTTGATTCTGTTTGAATTTGCGGCTGTTATCGTTTGCCATAGAAAATACGCTTGATAAAAAAACGGTGCAGGTAAACTACCCCTTCCCCTTAACAGATCTTCACCAAAAACAATAGATCTTGAGTACTCTACAAATCAGGGCTGTATGCAAAACATTATTTGATTCTGTTTGAATTTGCGGCTGTTATCGTTTGCCATAGAAAATACCCTTGTTAAAAAAATGTTGCAAGTAAACTACCCCTTTCCCTCAACCGATCTTCACCAAAAACAATAGGTCTTGAGAACTCTACAATTTAGGGCTGTATGCAAATAATCGTTTGATTCTGTTTGAATTTGCGGCTGTTATCGTTTGCCATAGGAAATACCCTTGTTAAAACATAAAACGTTACAGGTAAACTACCCCTTTCCCTTAACCGATCTTCACCAAAAACAATAGGTCGTGAAAACTCTACAATTCAGGGCTGTATACGAAACATTATTTAAGTCTGTTTGAATTTGCGGCTGTTATCGTTTGCCAAAAAAAAAATTTCCCTTGATAAAAAAAACCGTTGCAGGTAAACTACCCCTTCCCCTCAACCGATCTTCACCAAAAACAATAGGTCGCGAGTACTCTACAAATCAGGGCTGTATGCAAAAAATTATTTGATTCTGTTTGAATTTGCGGCAGTTATCGTTTGCCATAGAAAATACGCTTGATAAAAAACGTTGCAGGTAAACTACCCCTTCCCCTCAACCGATCTTCACCAAAAACAATAGGTCTTGAGTACTCTACAAATCAGGGCTGTATGCAGAAAATTATTTGATTCTGTTTGAATTTGCGGCTGTTATCGTTTGCCATAGAAAATACCCTTGTTAAAAAAATGTTGTAGGTAAACTACCCCTTTCCCTTAACCGATCTTCACCAAAAACAATAGGTCTTGAGAACTCTACAATTTAGGGCTGTATTCAAATAATCTTTTGATTCTGTTTGAATTTGCGGCTGTTATCGTTTGCCATAAGAAATACCCTTGTTAAAACATAAAACGTTACAAGTAAACTACCCCTTTCCCTTAACCGATCTTCACCAAAAACAAAAGGTCTTGAGAACTCTACAATTCAGGGCTGTATACGAAACATTATTTGATTCTGTTTGAATTTGCGGCTGTTATCGTTTGCCAAAAAAAAATATCGGTATGGAGAACCATACATGACTTCCATATTCTAAGATTTATATTTAAAATCATTTTCAGCCAAACAGCCAGGCTGTGTCTTACCTGCCTTTTTATTGCTGTATTAAATGAAAAATATTATATTACATTAAAATGAAAAAATTATAATTTTATTGCCTGGCAACAAAATTATTTTATTTTTAACAATTACCATTGTTTCAAAAAGTTTAAATAAATTTTCAAGTACTTTACTCTTGTTAAAACGTATAAGGTTGCAGGTAAACTACCCCTTCCCCTTAACCGATCTTCACCAAAATCGAAAGTCATTGAGACCTCTACAATTCAGGGACGTATGCAAAAAATTATTTGATTCTGTTTGAATTTGCGGCTTTTATCGTTTGCCATAGAAAATACGCTTGATAAAAAAACGTTGCAGGTAAACTACCCCTTCCCCTTAACCGATCTTCACCAAAAACAATAGGTCTTGAGTACTCTACAAATCAGGACTGCATGCAAAACATTATTTGATTCTGTTTGAATTTGCGGCTGTTATCGTTTGCCATATAAAATACCCTTGTTAAAAAAACGTTGCAGGTAAACTACCCCTTTCCCTCAACCGATCTTCACCAAAAACAATAGGTCTTGAGAAATCTACAATTCAGGGCTGTATGCGAAACATTATTTGATTCTGTTTGAATTTGCGGCTGTTATCGTTTGCCAAAAAAAAAAAAATTTCCCTTGATAAAAAAAACCGTTGCAGGTAAACTACCCCTTCCCCTCAACCGATCTTCACCAAAAACAATAGGTCGCGAGTACTCTACAAATCAGGGCTGTATGCAAAAAATTATTTGATTCTGTTTGAATTTGCGGCAGTTGTCGTTTGCCATAGAAAATACGCATGATAAAAAACGTTGCTGGTAAACTACCCCTTCCCCTCAACCGATCTTCACAAAAAACAATAGGTCTTGAGTACTCTACAAATCAGGGCTGTATGCAAAACATTATTTGATTCTGTTTGAATTTGCGGCTGTTATCGTTTGCCATAGAAAATACCCTTGTTAAAAAAACGTTGTAGGTAAACTACCCCTTTCCCTTAACCGATCTTCACCAAAAACAAAAGGTATTGAGAACTCTACAATTTAGGGCTGTATGCAAATAATCTTTTCATTCTCTTTGAATTTGCGGCTGTTATCGTTTGCCATAGGAAATACCCTTGTTAAAACATAAAACGTTACAGGTAAACTACCCCTTTCCCTTAACCGATCTTCACCAAAAACAATAGGTCTTGAGAACTCTACAATTCAGGGCTGTATGCGAAACATTATTTGATTCTGTTTGAATTTGCGGCTGTTATCGTTTGCCAAACAAACAAAATTTCCCTTGCTAAAAAAAAACCGTTGCAGGTAAACTACCCCTTTCCCTCAACCGATCTTCACCAAAAACAATAGGTCGCGAGAACTCTGCAAAACCGGGCTGCATGCAAAAAATTATTTGATTCTGTTTGAATTTGCGGCAGTTATCGTTTGCCATAGAAAAAAAATCTACAGACAGACAGACAGACAGACACACAGACAGACAGACACACAGACAGACAGACACACAGACAGACACACAGACACTTTTCGGAAAACGACTTTTTTTCATGTTTTGAGTGTAGTAGAATCAGAATCTGCAATAATCTCGAACACGATTTTTTTTGCCATCACCATACTTCCATTCCTTAAGGAATATGGAAGTAAAAAATTTCCCTTGATAAAAAAAAACCGTTGCAGGTAAACTACCCCTTTCCATCAACCGATCTTCACCAAAAACAATAGGTCGCGAGTCCTCTACAAATCAGGGCTGTATGCAAAAAATTATTTGATTCTGTTTGAATTTGCGGCAGTTATCGTTTGCCATAGAAAAAAAATCTACAGACACACACACAGACACACACACAGACACACACACACAGACACTTTTCAGAAAACGACTTTTTTTCATGTTTTGAGTGTAGTAGAATCAGAATCTCCAATAATCTCGAACACGATTTTTTTTGCCATCACCATACTTCCATTCCTTAAGGAAATATGGAAGTAAAAACACATGACCACCTAGGGTTTGTAGCATATAAAAACCTTAGCTGTGAATGTGTTAAACAATTCTATGGCCAGTCAGCCATTGTAATTTTATCTGTATGAAATAATCAAATAGAACAATAGAATTATTAAGAATTAATTTTGTGCGTGTTCCTTTTTGTTTTAAAATTTAAACTCTATCTTTGTTGCTTTAACAAATATAATTACTTATTTATTGTTGATATGTTAGATGCGTTTTAAATATTAAAAGCATAAGAAACAGGTTTAACCATTGTTGTTGACTATGTCGATTAGTTGAATATTTTCTTGTTAAATTGATTTAGTGGAAGAATGGGATGTAAATATGTTCAAAGCAGTGCTTTCTTTATTATACTTTATTTGATATAATGTGATACGCATTTTAGTATTATGGACAGAAATTATGATATTTGAAATTAGCTAGTCAAAGAAAGCACACGTTTTTAAAATTAGAAGATTTAGTACAATGTTGCTGCTGTTTTCAATAATATTTTTAATTACTAAGCCTGTTTATTGAGAAAGTCAGATAACCTCAACAGATTATTGTAGAACTTATATAAGTGTCAGTTTATAGAATATATTTCTTGAGACAGTTCCTTTTCAGGAAGTGATTCTTGCAATACACGATACTCGAAAGGTCTGTGCCTACGTTGTCTTGCAAACCAGTCCCTGCTGGTATTATGCTTTATAGGCCTACAATACAGATAGTGTAAACAGCTGTAAAAAAATTTTGCATGTCATTGTGTGTGAATTCCTTGTAAAGTACAGTTACAGCTGAAACTATATTAATTAGTGCAGATATTAAACTCTTACCTTAGGGGTTTCTCCAAGGTGCTACAGACGAACACAGCTGCAGAAAGGATCATTTGGGACGAACGGTACTAATATAAATACACAGTTCGTTTTAAAACAAATCACTTCTAGTTTATTAACCAAATTAATTACTTCGCCAATTAAACACTAGTCTATTACTTTATATTAGTAATACATGAATTCAAACAGATTAATAAATGAAATCTTTCTTAACCTATAACAAATTATATATTTTTGAATAAACCAGTATGTTTTTACCTCTTTTCCCCTTGCTCTTGTATTTAATATTGTACCAAAAAAAAAATCTTTTTCTTAGAGATCTCTATTTGTTTTTACGTTTTAAGTTTTCGTTTTATGATGAATAATCATCATTTATTTAACATTGGTTTAAGTGTTAATATGCTGTGAGTTTAGTTACCCATCCATTACGTTTTCTTATGGTTTGTTACGCCATCTCGTGATAACCGCTTTCTTCATGTTTTACGCACTCCGGCACTATTAACATCGAGTTTGGTTGTTGTTAAATACTTTATGCACTATAATGTTTTATTTTCAACTGTATGCACTGGAAGATGTATACTGTATATTTATTCATATAGCCGGCTTTAAATTCGCTCGAACACTTAAATAGTTATTTGGCTGCGCGATATCGTTTGTACATTGTTTATAATTATTTTTATTAGATAGGCCGTTTCCATTTTACGGCCTATCTTGCACGCCCGAGGCCACAGTTTTACTTAACAAACTGTATGCTGCTCCTTACTGTCTGATGTTAATCTGCATACTGGTGAAGAACTCTGCTTACTGTGATTCACAAAGCTGCTGCTGGCAAGCTATTACGTAATATGCCTGAGCTATGCTCCAGACATCAACAATTTATACTAACAATGTGTTGCACTGGGGCACCTCACAGGTGGATACTGACAATTAAAAATTAAACTGATTTTAATTAATTAAAACTGAAACTAGGGTAGCACACAATTCTGTACCGTTACAATACCCCCCAATGAGAGGTTGGATGCCGAAGCATACAAACTCTCATTGCCTAAAACCTAAGAGGATCAGTGAGGATATGGCACCGCAACCCCCCTTAACTCTGTACTAAAATCATGGGTACTTACCCCCCTAGTCTGGCGACTGCGGCAACACCCATCCGATCTTACTGGACTTCTCTACTCGAGATCCCAACATCATAAGCTCGGACAGATACCCGCCACAGTATCACCCGACTCTAAAACATCCAATTAAAATTTAACAAAAAGGCCTTCCAATATACCATATCCACAACTGATTTGTATCCTCTTAGTAATACTGGTTGATTCTCAAAGTACTGGCTTATTTTAAAATTGATAATATAAACTTACTGTCTACTTACGCTAATTCCATACAAATTGAATAATGTTCCCCATACAATATTACCCCTCCAACATAACACATTGGTTATGCAAACATTTTTTTTTTTATTGTTACCCAAAAATTTCCTTCATTTTCCATTTAAATAAAGTACACATTTTGCATCATTATTTTTTCATCAGTTATTTATTTTACAATTATGGTCAGAATCCAAATTAAAATAGTTTAAATTCATTATTCACATTTTCAATAAATTAAGTAGCAATTTAATTTACTTTTATTATATAACATCCTCTCACATAAATATTAACTGCATTGCAATCAAAACAATAAGTTATTTCATTACATTATTCAAAAAATTTACCTTCATTTCTTCACATCTGATATTTCTTTTATTTCATAATAAAAATTGCTCATAGCACTGATTCATCAGAATAAAATAGTTATCAACTTTAACACCTGGCTGTAAACATTAGTCAAAACATACACTATGCCTGTTTACATCAACAATGGTCTGCAAGACTTGGTTTTATAAACACCATCTCAGTCTCAACATTCTGATTACGACACTACTGACACATATACTTCCTACAAATTTTTTGGGTTTCTATAAATCTTTTAATGTTAACATATTTATCAATTACTATTTGTTACAATTCAGATCAAATATGATTTTAATTCACCTTTTTTGAATTACTTTAATTCCACCTCCACTCAAAATAATTTAGCTTTAGTTAGCTTGTTTAAAACACTTTTAATATGAACACATAATGCAAAATAAAATTCCTTAATACCTCCTGTTAATTATTATTGTTAATTAACAAAATAAAATATTATTATTATTATTATTAAAATCAATTTCTACTCCATACACACATGGTTACATGAAACATTTTACAATACACACACAATTTCATTTCATTACAATACAACAATTAATTTCACTATAAATTTATTTACAATCTTTTGTCATTACTTTTCAGTTTACCACACCTCATTTCCTAGATTAGCCAAGTAATTTTACCATGGACTCAAATAATTAAATGTTCATTCAGTATGTCTCAACCTCCATCGTCAAAAATTAGTCTCGTCTTCACATAACATTTTTCAATTTTATTTATGCACATCATATGGCTATCATTTGTGTAATAACCATACAAATTTGTTTTTTCCATTGTACCATAAGAATAATACATAGGGTTACCTCCCATTATTTTTTTGTCATAAACCAAGTCAACATTATTGTTTTTTGTCAAGTCTCCGTAAGTATTTGTTGTTACACCCGGGTAAGTTACATCATCACAATTATCTGCTACTACCAGTACACTACTTCTCCCAACAGATAAATATTTATCATCAATATACGCTTTGTTTACTACAACACAAGGTAAATCTACATTATTTACCATAATATTAATATTCAAACTCTCTATCAACTCTTTATAACTTCTGTTTAACTTGAAACACTCTTACTCTTTCTCTCTCTCATAATCACTTTCATCACAATACTTCTCACAACATTTCACATTCTCATTCCACACAGAGGGCAACACAACATTATTACAACACATCCTGGCCTTACCAGGGGACCCATAATACATAAAGGGACTATTATTTGTAGACCTTTTGTCTCCCAAATAAACTAACAAGGAACCTTTGTCCTCATACAACACTTGTGAAGCATTTGCTTCATACATACTACAAGAAAAATTTGCCCTCTTTTTATACTCTGCATTTAAACTATCTCTCCATTCTTTCTCCAACTCATCAATACTTATTACCACTTTCTTACTAACATCAACTAACTTTCTACTCTCAATATTACTACTATCACTTACCGTATCAGTCTTAGATACCTCATTTTTAACTATATAACCATTATTTTTATCCAACATCTCGTCATACCGTTTATTTATATTAACCTCAAACTTGGCATTTTGCTTATTTATTTCGTCAAAACGACTATTTATAACATCAAATTTACAGTTCATTTTATTGAGTTGATTTAGTATAACACTCATCATGTCATTGCCTAATTTGTTACTACCTTTTGTTGAGGTTGGAGTCGACTGGACTCCCAAGTCCTCTGTTATATTTGTTTCATCTGTAACACTTATTTTTATTTTATTGTCCTGACTCACGTTTGGAGTCGAGTGGACCTCAGTATTATTCATAACAGCTGACTCATCAAAATTGTCAACATTCGTTATTTCATTGACATCGTCATTATTCCCTGCCATTTTTTATAAGTTTATAAAATGTTACATAGAAATTTTAATCTTATCCAGTATTAACTTAACCCTCTTAATATTTCACTATGTTTATGTAATTTACCAAAACGTCCTCCCTCTCAAATAACCCGTTCTGCAGCTTAATTAGGCCTGATCTGTGTGATTCTAATAAATCACACAAATCGTCCCTGTTCGGGCGCCACTGAAACTATATTAATTAGTGCAGATATTAAACTCTTACCTTATGGGTTTCTCCAAGGTGCTACAGACGAACACAGCTGCAGAAAGGATCATTTGGGACGAACGGTACTAATATAAATACACAGTTAGTTTTAAAACAAATCGCTTCTAGTTTATTAACCAAATTAATTACTTCGTCAATTAAACACTAGTCTATTACTTTATATTAGTAATACATGAATTCAAACAGATTAATAAATGAAATCTTTCTTAACCTATAACAAATTATATATTTTTGAATAAACCAGTACGTTTTTACCTCTTTTCCCCTTGCCCTTATATTTAATATTATAAAAAATAACCTTTTTCTTAGAGATCTCTATTTGTTTTTATGTTTTAAGTTTTCGTTTTATGATGAATAATCATCATTTACTTAACATTGGTTTAAGTGTTAATATGCTGTGAGTTTAGTTACCCATCCATTACGTTTTCTTATGGTTTGTTACGCCATCTCGTGATAACCGCTTTCTTCGTTTTTATGCACTCCGGCACTATTAACATAGAGTTTGGTTTTTGTTAAATACTTTATGCACTATAATGTTTTATTTTCAACTGTATGCACTGGAAGATGTATACTGTATATTTATTTATATAGCTGGCTTTAAATTCGCTCGAACACTTAAATAGTTATTTGGCTGCACTATATCGTTTGTACATTGTTTATAATTATTTTTATTAGATAGGCCGTTTCCATTTTACGGCCTATCTTGCACGCCCGAGGCCACCGTTTTACTTAACAAACTGTATGCTGCTCCTTACTGTCTGATGTTAATCTGCATACTGGTGAAGAACTGCTTACTGTGATTCACAAAGCTGCTGCTGGCAAGCTATTACGTAATATGCCTGAGCTATGCTCCAGACATCAACAATTTATACTAACAATGTGTTGCACTGGGGCACCTCACAGGTGGATACTGACAATTAAAAATTAAACTGATTTTAATTAATTAAAACTGAAACTAGGGTAGCACACAATTCTGTACCATTACACAGCGCAAATTGTTAGTGACATAAACAAAATTTTCAGTTGTTTCTTTGTCAGCTGTCGTAACTGTTTTTAAGAAGAAACTTAAGTTTGTTTAGAATGAGGTTGGCCAGTTGTACCAAAATGAAGACATTAGTTCCCTGGTCAGGCAATAAAAACGTACTGACTTACCATTAAAAATAATATAATAATTTGTAAGCGAATTGTGTGCTCTCTGGTCTGATCCAAGATTTAGACACTGTTGCTGATTAGAAATGAGGTTTCTAGGTCTGTAGTAGTCATAGAGGATGGTATCCTCGTCTGTTATCATTTTAGATTGTACCAACAATCAACAAACGTTTCCTCATACGTTTGCATTTAAATACTGGTTTTTTGTTTTGAATCGTGCACAGTGTGACCATTAAACTTCTAAAGTATTGAATTTTTTAAGTTATAAAACTAAGCATTCAGTGAAAGGCCAAAACCAATATGTGACTTGAACATGTTACCATATTGTGATAAGCAAAGTATTTGGAGAAATGTCCTTATACTATGGAAGATAATGATAAGGATGTAACTAGTAAAAAATATTTCTTTAAAAAAAAGTATATAGTGTATTAAAAGTATATTGTTTTTGTTATTCACTGTTTGGTAGATTGTGGTTGTAACTATATTTATTAGATTGATGTTTACATACCATAATAAAGGCTGTTGATTTATGTGAACAAACTAATGTAGTTTTGTTTAATAGTTTTGTATACAACTTATTATTTAAATTGCTGTAAATATATAACAAAAATAGAAAACTTTGATAATCATATTTCTTAGTATATTTGGAAAATAACAGTTATCAAGAACAAATAATAACAGTAAAATATGTAATACAATAATAATATAATAATAACGTCAAAGAGAAGACAGAAACTAATGCTTTAAACAGTGTTAATGCTCAATCAATAGTTATGTATAGTCATGTATAGGTATTATATACGTTTTTTACATATATATATGTTACCCGATATTGCATATTGTTATTGAGTTAGGTGTGAAGTTGTAATTATTATTCTTATGTGATGAATTCTCAATAATAGAATTTAATTCCCAGACTTCTCAATAGAAAATCAAATTTATGGAATTCTTATAAATATCTGTTTGTGGAAGAAGCGTCTTTGTTGAAAGGTTTAAATCACATTTTTTATTATTTTAGTTTCACACACACACACACACACACACACACACACACACACACACACACACACACACACACACACACACACACACACACACACACACACACACACACACACACACACACACAATGTTGTTTAAGTCATTTTCATAACATTGAATAAGAGTGTCACCTGTCGTTAATATTTCTGTACATTGACTGATGAAAAATAAAATGTTTTTTTTTCATTTGATTCGAAATGTTATTGTGAACCGCATGTGACGTTTTCTGTAATACATTCAGGCTTTACCTGATCAAGACTGTAAGTTTTTCTCTAAGTTTTGATAGAAACTTGATCAAACATTTTTATTTATTCTCTTTCCATTTTGACTCTGTTATGCAAACTGAGCTCTGACCTACAGTAAATACAAAATAAAAAGTACATGCTGCCTTTGTCAAAGGTTTGTGGTACTAGCCTGCTCTTAACTTTTGTGGGGTTTTTCCTTAACTTTTTGAAAATTATAAATTCACTGTTGCAGCATTTTTTACAGCTTTTTGTAAACCGATTAGCAGAAGTAATAGCAGTTGTCCTGAAATCATTAAGCGGTCGTGGTTTTTTTGAATAATTAATGTCTTTACAGTTCGAATCAGTTTGTAACCAAATGGGTTTGTGTAATGCATAAGAGAGATTAAAAGTTCAGTACCTTCATTTAGGACTGCCTTAAAGTATTTAGTTTGGAACTGTGGTTATTTATGTACTGATAAATACCTGAACAGTACAAATTATGTAAATTTGTTAATGGGGCCAAGAAAATAAATTAAGTGATTGTTTTTTGTTCAAGCATATTATTATTGTTATTATTATTATTATTATTATTATTATTATTATTATTATTATTAGAGTGTCTACTGTTTTACCAGTGTTGTTTTATTTTCTTTTATTCGTCACCTTTTATTTTTTAAATAATTTTATTATTTAAATGTCTCTGAACTGTCTCTGATATATATATATAGTTTTATCCATATGTTTTCTTATTAAAACTATGTTACATCAAGAAAAAACTAGGCAGCAGAAAGTAGTTGTGAAATTGTTGAATTTGTGAACATAATTAATGAAACTAAACCTTTCAATACAGACATCCGGTGACATTTAGTTTTATTATTAACATTATTTTGTAGCAGTACACGTAATTTATAAAATTGTGGTTGAGGAATCTGTTTTTTACCGAAACAGATAGTTTTTGTTGATGTTTCAAATTAGACTATACATATCAGAAGTAATTTCAGTTGTCATTTCCGTGTTTCATTTTTTTTTTGTAATCGGCATAGGTACGCTGAGTATTAAAATGTGATTGAGAATTCAAGTCTTTATCTTAAAATTCTCTGGTTCCCATGTAGTAAAACAGTTACACCTACCGTTGACATACTTTTGGAAAAACTAAACAGACTTGAAGTGCTTGAATGTCATAGATCGGCTGTATAAATTATTTTGTTTATGAGTAGTCGCATACAGCATTGATTAGATAATGCCGTTGTGCTGCTATACGAAAGTCTGCTGGTTTTGTTTGTTTTACTTATTGTTGTTCAATTGTTTTAATTATTGTTTTTTGTTACATTTGTTGGTATCTGCAACCATTCGTTTGTTTGAAAACGCAGAAAGTTAGAGTGCAGATGAATAAATAAATATATGGTAGAATACACACTATTTGTTCTGTGACCCTACACCTCCCTAATACTATGCAGATTTTTTTTATAGCCTATGATAAATTAAAAACAAGTATGTGTTCATTTGTAACTTTTTTTAATAAGTTTGCTTTATTTTAATTTCCAGGTCCAAGTTTTAATTTTCTGTACTGTGTTTTCAATGACCAAGTGTTGTATAGCCAAAAATTGTACATATCAACAGTTGGTGCTATCATCCTTTTTCAACGTCATCTTTTTTGTGTTCTTTTTAAGTCTGTTTATAGATTTAGTAAGATTTTCGAATAATACAGTGTTGTTTATACTGTAGTATGTAATTCAGACATTTCTTCATTTTGTAAATATCAACAGTAAGAGTCTGTGTCACTGTCTGGTCCCTGGCAGCCACAGAATTCTTAAACCAATTTAACGTGTTCTACAGGCCTAGAGAGGGATGTGATTAAATACTAATTTTCTGTTTTTGTTACCTCATTGTGGAAAAATTGCGTTGTCAGATCAGATGTTAACAATACACCATTATACATGAACTATCTTTCACAGTATATTAAATTGTTCAGATTCAATGTCTGTTAACATTAACCATTCATTTCCGTGCTGATTATTTCTTTTTGTTGTGAAGGTTACCTCCTTGTGTCTGAAAAACGAAAAAGGCTGGGTGCGGCGATTAATTTGGTTATTTGTATAGATTTCAGATTTGATTTAAAAAATATTAGTGTATTAAAAAATATGTGTACAAAAGGCAGAGAAAGTGAAGTAATGTTGGCATGGCTAGTTGTTAAAAAAATAAAAAAAACATTAATGTGTACAAACAGCAATAGGTTAGGGAAGCTTGGTGCAAGTAATTACACAAAATATTGAATTGTTTAAAAAAAATTCTCTAAATCAACATGTCCAATATTTGAAATTACATGTTGAAATCTTTTTTATAAATTTTACAAAACGGTTTGGGTTTTTTTTGCAATCTGAGAGGAAAAATGTTAATTTTCATGACCATACCTTGTTGACATAGAGATACTTAAAATAAGGACTTTGTAGATTTTGTAGCTGCCAAGGAGCAGGCAGCAGCATCAAAATATTGGCCAATGTTCTGGTATTTGAAGTGGTATGTGTTAACTGCTTTTAATACTTCTTTCTGTTGTTTTTATTCATAACGTGTGTGTGTGGATATGTACATGAAAAAGTCAGTGCAGAGTACACCAGAAGTGTTGTTAATTAATAATGTTAAACAACGTTAAACTGAACTATGTATATTAATAAAATTTTGTATATATGTAATGACAAAGGATAAACTGTTATTATTACATACACTTTCTTGGTGTACGTTAAATATGTTGTGGTTAAGTCGAATAGATAAAGTGAATTTGTTTTCTTTTTCCAAAAAAAATATTCTATGTACATTTCAATTAATATATATATATATATATATATACCATGTTTATCAGTTAATAATAAAAACAAATTGTGAATAATTCTGTTCTTGTTAATAATATAGTACTGAATTTTATTATTAAATTTGTCTTTAAGGAAAAAAAAACATGTACATTTTTTCAATATACATATTTTAAAAAAATATAAAGCTGTTTATTCTGTAAACTCACTTCAACATAAGGTGGTAGATGACAGTCACTATAGTATTTACACCTGTACACTACGTACCCAGAATATACCAGTGTTAGCTTTGTTGTGTTTCTTTTGTGTCTGCATATGATTTAGACTGTTTTTTCATTAGTAGACAAAGTAATCAGATATGTCGATTTAACAGTTGTGTTGCACATAAAGCAGTGCTGAAAAAGGTTTTCGATTAAGAGCTGCCGTGCTTCTTAAAAGCAAAAGACGCTCAGACTTAAAAAGCTGTAAACATATTTATTTCAACTAACAAAGACCGATTTCACACTTCAGTAAATTGTCTCAGTGCCCATTTTTACACATAGGCGGCATCCTTTCATTGGCACTTTTTGTCATGTAAGTATGTTGTGAAGCAGACTCTAAATTAGGCCTGAAATCTCGTGTTTTAACTCTTGGATAGTTTGTCGATTTTTCTTGTATATGTTTTGCCAATGACAATAAGCCAGCCATGTCAACTAGCAGCCAGTTAATGTCACTGTTTCACAAAAGAAGTTGCTGCCCTCTGGCTCTGAATGTTGTTTGGGTGTTGTTTCATTGATTATATGGTATATCACACCATCTTACTTGAATGACATATCACCAAAATCCATACCCACCAGTTCTGACCACAGAAAATTGTTTATCATGATACAGTATCATTTTACCATTAACCATAAGTGAGCAGTGTGGAATTGCCATTCTTAAAGCCTCGTGAACACTGACAAACTGTGGCAATGTTTTCAGCTAAGTAAGTTACGGTACAATTTCTTGATGTTGTGCATGGTATTATGAACTGTTTCATCTGATAGGCAGAAAAAAAATATATGATGAATAAAACCAATAAGTTTCCAAAACGTATTTTTCAAAGAATACTCTTCTCTATAAAACATCATAATGATATGAACAAATTGTACTATTGTGTATCCCTCATAACTTAAACTGTCATGTTCAGGAGATGACAATCAGTCATTTGTGCCATCTGGCAAATTTAATTTACCATCAGCGAGTAGTTTTTATTAGAAAACCGTTTAGTAGGATTGACTACTTCTTAAATTCATTTAAATATAATTACAAATGATAGGGAGGAGCAGATCCAGAGAAGTGGGGGGGGGGGTTTGGAGACAAATGTGGGAAGCAGGAAATTAATTTTTTTTTCAAACTGTATCTTTCAAGAGAAATCAACTTTCTTTTAAGAAATACAGGTTTTTACTATTATTGAATTGAATGGTATGTTTGAACATTTTTTAAATAATTTAATTAATTTTCCTACAACAGGATTGTGAAATTTTTTTTTAAGATTTGAGTGAGGGAATTTTTTTGGCCCTCCCCCCTCCTCAATGGTTCACCTCTGAGTGTGGGAATTGATTTTTGTGAACTTGTAAATCATTTTGAAAGTTATAATATACATCAAGATCTTATAATATTTTATATAAAAAAACTTCAGCTCATTGTTCTGATATTTGTATAGTGGGAGGTGGGACAGAAAGCATGAGTGTAAAATAAGAGTGGGGAACATGCAGCAGTGTGAAAATTGTTTCAAGAAACATTTTATAAGTTGACAGAACTTCATAATTTGGAGAAACACTTTTGCAAAATAATCAGGTGTCTAATATGTTTTCTTTTCTTGTCACAACTTGAACACCATGTATACTGAAAAGTACAGGATTTGTTTTTTGAAAGGAGGACAAAGTGACCACATCAGTCGGCTTAGTACTGTAGAACCAAGTGTGAGTACACCATTCTGTGGACATGTTTTATAGTCAATATCTCGATGTTACTCAAGCATTAGTTGATTATTTTCTTTTTATTTTTATTTTGAATGTTGTCATTTTTCTCTATACTTGATTAAACTGCATTCGTTATTATGTATGTATGTACATATGTATTCATTTGGTATTTACTCTTATTGTTAGTGGTATTTAATTTATTGTTTCAAATATACATATATATTTTTTAGAGAGATTAAAATAGTTGCATGTTTGGAAAGCTGCATTGTTGATTTTTATTTTTGCTTGTTATATTTGTTCTGTAGGCAGAACTGTTACTTTTACTGAACTCACATTCTCTTGTGTCTAAAAATATTTTTTATTCGAATAAAAACAGCATTTGTTAAACATAATACAGGGTGTCTCAGAGAAATGGGAAATTTTTAAAAACGTAATCTTAAGCCTGGGCAATGGTAGCACCGAGTTACTAATGAAATCAAGTAGATGCCATCTTGCCATTATTTAGTTGTAATGGGTAACTGGAGTAGTGCAGAACGAGCTTTTGCCATCAAGGCATTTTACAGAAACAATTAGATTGTGGAGGTGGTGTCGCTGTCATTTTAATTTGGAATGTCATTATCATGTTCCGTCAGCACATACAGTCATCATATTGGTACGGAATTTTGAGGGAACGGTTTGGTACTGAGAAAGAAACTTTTAGGCAGGCTGTAAAAAATTTGTATGCCACCAAACACTGAAAATGTTCAAGCTGCTGCTAGAAGAAGTATACAGCATTCAATTCATCACCACGGACCATCTGTACTGATCCATTGTGTGAATGTTTGTACGAGGGCTATTCAGAAAATAACCTCCGTTTGACTATAAATAAGACACGGATGTAGACAAATAAATTATTATATACATCTTAAAACTACAGCTTTTCACTATTTTCTACATAATCGCCATTTATCTACAGTGTAAGCATTTATCATAGCGTTTGACCAGTTTGGAAATCCCCTCCTCATAAAATTCTGCCGCCTGGGATCGCAGCCAGCCTGTCACAGCATCATGAAGTTTTTCGTCATCATCAAAGCGCTGGGACCCAAGCCACTTCTTCATGTTCATAAACAGGTGAAAATCACTGTGAGCCAAATCTGGACTATATGGCGGATGATCAAAAATGTCCCATTTGAACTGACGCAACAGATTCTGTGTTTGCCAAGCGGTGTGAGGGCGAGTGTTGTGCAAAAACACAACACCAGAAGTTAGCAGACCTCGGGGATTATTCTGGATGGCTCTTCTTAGTTTTTTTAAAGTCTCACAATACAAAAGTCGTACAAAACAGTCTGAGAAGTTTGTGCAAATTGTTCAGAAAGATCAGAGATTATGAACCGCTGGTTTTCACGGACTCTTTCATCAGTTTTCTGAACTAGTTCGTCACTGACTACAGATTGGCCTGCCACTCCTTTCCTCATCATGAATGTTTGTTCTTCCATTTTTAAACAAATGAACCCACTGACGCACAGCACCTTCACTCATAACGTTTTGGCCATATACAGTACACAGTTCATGATGAATGTTTGCCGCTGAAAGGTTTTCTGCCATCAGAAATCTTATCAATCACAACAAACACTTTGCATTTGGCGGGGCTTTTTATTGCACCATTCATTTTGAAAGGCTATAACGAGTGAAAGAACGACAACACGACGTCCCCACTATGCAGCTGGACGCGTACTGAGCCACTATACAAGTCGGCACAGAAATAACGCCACTTCCCCCATTACTTTTCTAGCTATGAAGCAACAGAGGTTACTTTCCGAATAGCCCTCATAGAATATTATTACAGGATTTATATTACCGTCTGTACAAGTTGCAGGTCATCCAGGAACTTCAACCCATTGATCACGTAATGTGATGTCAATTCTGTGAACGATATTTCAAAAAGATCAACAAAGAGGATGAATTCATTAAATGTCTGTGGATGTCGGATGAAGACCATTTCCATCTGAATGCCAATGCGAATGAGGAAAATTGGACCCAACAAAATCCTATGAGGAAATCGCCAACATTCCTGTCATTACACTGTTGAATCATGCAAAGTGTACGTTAGAGGCAGCAGGAATTATGTGCAGAGATAAAACTCAACTGGAAAATATCGTCTTAAAAAAAAATAGATTAGGGGCAATTTTGTTTAATGGTAATTTTTGTACTGTTGAATTGAATGCACACATTTTTTACCAGAATCATCATCTGCAAGGATCAAACCAAGGAAGGTTTGTTCCATTCTCAAACAGGCAAAGTCTAGAGCGGGTCACTCCATTGCTTCCTCGGATGTCCCACACCTATCCGTCCCGTCAGCTTATAGTTCCATAGTTGTTTGGGGATGTGGCAGTCATCCATTCATTTTTTTAAATATTTATTTTCCAAAATGTCCCATTCCTCGGAGACACCCCAGAGATGGTTTTTTCTGATTGCGTACAAAGCACAGTAATACTGAAGTTAGTATCCAAATTTTGTTCATACATGAAAATTTTATTGTTTTCTGATCTCTGATCTATGGTGGGATGGTAGTTATGCTGTGTTTATGACTGTTGATCCCATTGTTAGTGAGCAATGTTGAGTGTCTCATGCAGTGTTCATACATATTTGTCTCTCTGTGACTTGAACACATTAGTTAGTTGGTATCTTCATCTTCATAAGCCTTTTATGCTATTGAAGGATGCCATTAATTATAGTAGATAGTGAGTTGTCTGATAAGCACTTTTATAAGCCCGTATTGTAAGTGTTAAAAAAGTCAGGCTATTTGGCCGTGGTTGATTTGTTGTATGTGCTAGACGTTTCAGCAGCTCCTACAGCAGCCATCTTCACAAGCCTGGACCAGCTGTAAATGTCTTAACAATTAGTATGACAGTGAATCAAACAGTAGAGGTGGCCTCCCTATATAACTTTAGTCTGCAGTACTTGCTCTTGATTGGTCCAAACCTAAACAAGCGCTCTGTCTTCCCATTGCCTCGCTCTTACACCATGCTTACTCCATCTGTCCTCCTACAGGCTCATTGCCTACACCATCCAAAGTGAGTAATCGTGGTACATTAAGTGTCAAACTTTCTCCACATCTTTTGATTCATCGATCACATGTCTCAGTGGCCTCTCTGTACAGGCAAATGGGCCTCTCATTATGTTGGAGTATATTTAATAATAACTTGACTCTTCTACATTTGAAGTTATCTAAGAAGCTTCTGTCCTCCTCTTGAGGACATCCTCATTATTTGTGTTCTCTCTATAGCTTATCTTGAGAATTCTTCCTTAGCACCTAGCCCTCAAATCTTTGGAATATTTTCTTCTCTCCTTCACCTACTGTTCATGATCCACTCCTGTACAAAGCAACATTCCGTACAGTTGCCTTTACCAAATGCATCCTTATCTTTAAACTAATGTTATTTGCAGTGCAGAGATTTTACTTTTTATTAAATGCCATTTTGGCCTGGTTGATCCACTTGGAATCTCATTACAGCTTCACCCAGCTTTTCCCAGATAACTGTATTCTTTCACTTCCTGAAGAATATTATTTCTAAGAACTATGTGATTAAATTCTCTACATTTAGACCGCACAGTAGAACTTTGGTCTTCTGTTCATTAAACGGAATGGTTGAAAAGTAATGATCTCGGTAAAGTTATGAAGTTGGCTAATTGCTGAATTGCTGGTTTTACGTAGTTGCCACGTCATTAAACAAAAATTTAGTCTCGTTACTTTTTAGACAAACCTCATACATCAAGAAAATACATTTAATTGAAAGCTTGTTCTTTTGAAAAGGTTGTTTTTCAAATACTTGCTACGACAACATTATGTATAACATTAGTAACAACTTTTAGTTTTGAATATACATGTGTACATGTTGTCTGAAGTTTTTGATTTTCTCTTTACAATTTATATTATGCCTAAGACATAATCTTACACCGTCCCTGTCTCCTTGATGACATACTATGGCATCATTCATTGCTTATTGCCTGTCATATCTTTTTATAGATCACCTCAGGCTATAATCTGACCATACTATATCACCTCATTAGTCTACATTATTGAATTCCGTGTTTCTTCGTATTTTATTGGTGTATTTGTTTCCCTCTGTGTTTGATACATGTTGAACTGCAAGCAACTACACCTTCAGAAATGTATTTTTTGGACTTCGATTTGGTTAAACATTATTCGTGTTCCACATCGTTGACCTTCAAGTCACAATGGTTTCACACATTGTTCTGAAGGGGATCATTATAAAATGTTTTCAGAAAAAGTAAAAGTGGTCAATACTCGTATAATTTGAACATATTCTGTTAGAAATTATTATTGCAAGTAAGTGTGCAGTCAGTTAAAAATTTTGTGTGTTATTGCTGAATAGATTCTCTTTCTGCCCTTATACCTGTATTAAACATATTGCGGAACAGTTGTGATTTGAAGTCTGTTAGGATTAAATACTTTCTGACAGTGAATTATTATATGATGAAACAACAAGCGTATTGACTTTTGCATTTCTGAGACTCGGATATTGCTAGGAATTTTTTTAATTTTTTGTCATTATACTGCAAATAACATGAAAGGCATGTGAACTAGATTTTTTACATTTTCATTAAATAAAATCATGTTTATACTCTTTCCGTTCTTACTTCAATTCTGATGTAAAAAACCCATGTGGCAAATCTGAAACGCTGTTGGTCAGGTGCGTTGACACTGTTCTCACAGTAATAATGTATTACGCATGTGCAGATTGTGTATAGTCATGTGACAGTTATCTTGTCACTTAAATAGGGGCACGTCGTATTAAGACTTCCTTCTTAACATTGTATTCTGAATCGTATTGAATTAATATGGAGCCAGTTGAAAGAATATGTTGCCCGCCACAACACAACATTAGCTGTTCGACATAAAACAATTGATAAGGCGGTAAATGAAACAACGGCGGCATATAATCAAGGAAGATGATAAGCTATGGCAACTGGCGCACATTACCGACGTCGTTGTGGACAATGAACAATCTTATCTATAATAACGCTGACTCAAGTGATGATACAAGTTCAGAGACGGATGTGGAAGGCATTGAATTTACTCTCTGACAACAACTAATAGTATTCAGTACACTGGTAATTATCGCAGCTTCTATTTTCGTTTTAAGTAAACTGAACTTTTTTGTTTGTTGTGATATTTAAACGGTTAATGAAAAAAGCCATTAACTGGTGTTATAAAATGTTTCACTATCTGCCTGACACTGTCACACAAATTTTACTTTGGTCAGGACAATTTATGTGTGTTTATACAGTATCAATATTATATGTACCCTGCCTGTACTCCTTCTGTCAGAGTGACACGCCTCTAATTCAAGCAGCAAATAGCGTTTCAGATGTGCCACGCCTGTTTGTTTACATCAGGATTAAGCTAAGAACAGAAACAACAAATTTGTTGCCACAGTTATACTACAGTACTATACTATGATACTATAATAATACTTCTACACTTAATGATTGTGGTGTCAAACTGAAATACATATTGGTGTTGAGAAAAATGAGAATCGAAGAGTGAGTGATGCAATTTACTACATGACAAAAGTTATACACAGTCTTATTAATTTTAAACTGTTTCATTAACAGTTATAAAGTAATAATAATAATAACACATTTACTATTTTTTTTTGTAAGCTTCATTTTCTAATCTTTTTTAAAATCAGTCAAACCATATCAGTGGAAAATCAGCATGGTGACTCATTGCATTTGTTGTTAATCAATTATTATTTTCTAGTAAAATATTTTCTATTTGTATTACTGTATCCACCGTACAATGCTACAACCTATGTTTCAGTGAACAAAAGCATACATTTTGATATGAAATTAATAATGTAAATTTAAGTATATCTGTGCATACAAAATTAAGTTAAAATGATGTTAACAAATTTTGATGTTGTAGTGCACAAAAAAACCGCTATGTTGGATCATACATACATGAGTGATGAGAATATATAAATATATAGTTAGTTGCAGCACTGGTTTAATTAAAGAAATGGCTAAGATATGTGTATGAAATTGTACCATTATTTAATCAGTTTTAAAATAAAATACATGTTATACAAGTCAATCCCTCTCTCTCTCAATTGACTTGTATGTACCAGTGTGAGAGAAAGGGATGTTGAAAGAGAGAGAGAGAGAGAGAGATTTTGTATTAAATGAATTAACTATTGTAACAATTACTGTATGGTGGCAGGTCAGTATATTATATAGATACAGACTCATATTAGTGACATTAGCATTAATCACATTCACATTAACAATATGAAATTCCACTAAATCATGTCAGTAACATAAACTTCGTAACAGCACAACGGTGACATGACTTTGGTATTGATTCATATGCTGATAAGAGTTTTGTACTAATATAAATAACATGTCATCGGTATCGATTCATGTTAGTCACATGATTTTGGTTCTGATCCATATTATTGATACGAGATTGGTATTTTTGTTCACATTTATGTCATTAGGTTGGTACTGATTCGTATCAGAGATATGAATTGTTTATGACATACATTAATGACACGATTGTTATATGCATGTGAATTGATATGTGTGTATGTTATTATAACTTTTTAGCTATTTGTTAATATTGTGATTCAGACGTAATGTTACTTCAAAGAAAAATATATACCATTTAGTATACAATACTATAACACTTACTTTTACTGATCAAACCATAATCAGATCAGCAGTAACTGAAACTGTCATTTGACAGTGGTTAATTACCAAAATCACTTTCGTGGCATACTAGTGTAGTATTTTACAAAGTCGGTGGTTTTTTTATTACTATTATACACTACTTACTCTTATAAAATCATAATTTTAGTAGCTATATTGCTGCTTTAAATATGTGGATTTATATTATTAATGTTCGTAAATTTAATTTCTATCCTTACAAATATTGCTGTACTGGATTGGGAGAGCACCGAATATTATTTACAGCTATTAAAAAAAATGTGTATTGAGTTATTACTTTCTCAAGTAAGTTGTTATACTGAGGTGTAACACAGATACAGTTTCGGAGAACGGCGTGCTCAATAAATGTCATAAACACACCATATCTACCATGTGGTGCTAGAGTCCTTGGTGAGCCCTAACCTCCTGTAAACCCATAGTGATGCAAGTCACTGATTATTAAAGGGAAGAAGAGGTCAACGAAGACCAAACAACAACCTTGAATCTTCTTCTTCTTCTGCACTACAAGGATTAGGCATTTGCCTGTTCCGTCCTCACAAACTTACAACCATCGTTTTCGTGGTCTTCCTATATCTCTTTTCCCTCTTGGTTGTAGTTAAGTATTTTTTTTTGGGTATTCTCCCATTTCCCATTCTATTTACGTGGTGTTTCCATCTTTCTTTATATTCAGTTATTTTTTCATTTATTGCATATACATTTAGTTCCTTCCCACGTCTTCATTTCGTACTAAATCTCTTCTTGTGCAGCCTGTAACCCGTCTCATAAATCTTATTTCTGCTGCCTGTATTTTGCTGTCTTCTTTTTGGTATTTATCCAACTTTCACTCCCATACATAAGTACAGATACAGCAATCGTTTTATAAAATTTTATTCTTGTGTCTTTTCATGTTTTGTTATTTAATGTTCTATTTATTGTGCCACATATTGCCTGGAACTTATTTATTTTATTTTCCATGGCATTGTCATAATTGTAGCTTGTGTCGCAGCCCAAGTATGTAAAATTTGATACTTGTTCGATTGGCCTATTGTTGACAATTATTTTCGATCTAACGGGATACTTGCCTTGGAAAGCCATAACTTTCGTCTTATGCAAGGAAATTTTAAGATTATATTCTGGACATATTTGATTCAGTCGGTGCACTGCCAGTTGTAATTTATCTGCACTCTCTTGTATTATTATTTTATTGCTAGCAAATAGTAATGTACTCATGTAAGTATATCGGTCTAGACAACCTTAAATACTAACAGTATTTTCATGCAGAGAATTTGTGTGTCAGTACTTCACCCAATGTTAGTGATTAACTGTATGTACTTTCACTTGTGAAAACTTACGTTTCTTATTTTCCTCGAACGTTTCGGTGTGGTGTACACCTTCCTCAGCAAGGTTTGAATACAGAGTGTCATGAATAATTGTAACGGTTTATTCACAGGATGGTGGGATGTGGTGGTGGGGTTTGGTGGGAGGGGGTTGGCGCTCGGATTCAAAGTATAGTTTGGTTTGTGTATGATTGTGTGAAATAGTATGTATGATTTAAAGTGTAGTTGGTCATTTAATATGTTGTTTGGTTGTAGTATGTGGTGTTTATATATTTCATACTGTTCAGCCGTGTTGAGTTTCCTACTTTTTGGTAAGTAGTGTAGTATTTCGAGGTTGTTTTCTATGTTGGTGTAGCTGTGGTTTTCAGTCTGTATGTGTGTGGCATATGCGGAGTGTATGTAGTTATTGGAAAGGGTTTTTAAGTGTTCGGAAAATCTTGAAGAAAAAGATCTTCCCGTCTGGCCTATGTAGAAATGGTTGCAATCACTGCAGTTTAATTTGTATACTCCTGTTTTGTGTGCATACATCAGAATGTTTTTCACCCTGCGACATCCCCTTTTTTGAATCTGAAGCTGTGTTGGGGTAAAGCACAATAGTCGTATCTTCACTGTGTGTATCACAACAACAAAAAATATATTAAGACCATATGACAAAATTTTCTTGAATTGCCAGCATATTTTTGGTACTTATAATTCTTACATGTACTCGTTTTCTAAGCAGTTGAGATTCCGACATTTACGGTGCTTAAAATGGCAGTAGAATAATGGTTTGTTCATAACCTGATGACTGTAACAATTGGCTAAAGCAGTGGTTCCCAAACTTTCAGTCCACGGACCGACCCCCCCCTCCAAACAATTAAAAATTTAATGGACCCCGTCTGAGTTATGAAGTAAAACAAACTGTAAATGTGATATGGTATTATATTTTAATTATATCAAACATAGTTTAATATGAACAATGAAGCTGCTTTTGAACAATTAGCTCTGCAATATTAGGTTTAATGTCTGATAATTTCAGTATTAAGTCACTCTCGACATCAAGTTTTTGTCTTAACTTTCCCAACCTCGGCTGTATCTTTCCAGCCACACGTGTCGAAATCCAGCTGTTTAAGTGTAAACCCAGCTTCACGGAAAAACGTTTTCCTTAGATACAGTGGTTATACGTGGACTAAAACAGCGCGATCAGTTCTGTGTTGATGCGGCGCTCTAGTCAGTTCGACTGATAAACAGATCTCCTATAGAACATGATTTAAAGACATTATTAAATCCATTAGTTTGAAATTACTTTTAAAATTACAATTAGTTTGAACAAAAACAAAGTAGGAATCTTCTACTAATTGTTTTAAGATTCTAAAATTTACATTTTAGAGCATAAAAAATCTGAGAAAATTATGGTATATTCTATTTTTCCTTAAAAGTGTACGCAGACTCCCTGAAACTTTGTCGCAGACCCCAGGGGTTCACGGACCCCACTTTGGGAACCACTGGGCTAAAGTAATATGTACAGGGTTTACAGTGTTGATTCACCATTGTTGCTACATTATAGAGAAAAATCTGTTCCTTATTTGTGTGCATTTATACATTTTATCTCAGGATCTGATGTAAAAGTAATGTGTTTATTGGACAGCGTTATCTAAGTGATCAGAATAAGTGTGAGAAACTGTATGTGTGAGAGACTGTGAGTGTGGTGTGATCATACAATTATCAGTATGAGTATTATCGAGAGCAATTTTTTATGGATTAAAATTTTTTTATTTAACATTAAAACATGATCCTTTGTTAATTTACATTATTTTCTTAATGGTTTTGTGGCTATGAACTTTTTGTTTCGTGTTTCATTTTACGCAGTAGGTTCAGTGTAGCTTTCTCTAAAGACGTGGAAGTAGTTGGTATGCTTTTTTGAGCTCTACTGTTCGTGCTACTTAGATTGTTGAGCTTTGCATGATGACAGCCACTCTTGTCAGACCAGCCATTCTCAGTTTAGGGTATGCAGAAGCGTTAAAAACATTTCAGTGTGTTTAATTTCAAAATTTGAATGCGTCACAGAATTTGTCGGTGATATGTTTGACAACTAATTTATTTCATGCAGTCTAATGTTGACGCAGAGATGTGGTTTGTCCCAATCTTAGAAATAAAAATTACAGTTGTTGTCACCCCACTGATTTGTTTGTATGACAGAACAATTGTTTTGACAGTGGAAACAATGTTTGTTGGGGTTGGTGGTGAATTTGGTGAAAACAATTGTTTTATTACATAGAATAAATTATTAGTAACACGAGAACTTTTTTTTATTTCCTGAATTTATTTTATACTTTTAAAATTTATTTTTAATTAAGAAAGTTGTGTTAGTGGTTATAATCCCAAACAGAATTATCACTGTTGCACACCACTATAGAAAAATTATTCTGATTAGCGCTTTCAAGCTTCTCAGCTCATCATCAGATCAGAAATAACAAGAGGATAAAATGAAACTCTTCACCCCCCTACCCCACTGTCCCCCCCCCCCAAACAAGCTGTAATTCAAATGTCCCTTCCCAACCTCCTAGCCCTGTCACCACCCCGTCTGTACAGTTACATTGATAATGAAGAAATATTTTATAATATAATTAAAAAGGAAAAGATAGAGGATAGATAGATAACATTAAGAATTAATGTTAATAAGGGTGAGTGACCGCGCCCACAAGTGTGAATGAGAAAGTCTTTACAACGTTAGGTTTTAAAAAGAATGTACACACACACATACACAACACATAAACACAAGGAATGTGCTAGAAAAATATGTAACTGTACAGACGGGGGTGACAGGGCTCGGAGGTTGGGAAGGGACATTTGAATTATAGCTTGCTTGCGGGGGGGGACAGTGGGGCGGGGGGGTGTGTGAAGAGTATGGTTTTATCTTCTTGTTACTTCCGATATGACGATGAGCTGAGAAGCTTGAAAGCGCTAATCGGAATAATTTTTCTATAGTGGTGTGCAACAGTGATTAGATAAATATTGTTTACAGTAGTTGTTGGGAAACATTGCTTTCTATTTACTTTTTTCAGCTAATCTGGATACTTTCTAAACATGAAAAATTTAGTAAATTTTGTTACTATTTTTTTTCTTTTTTAGAGGTAAACAGTTTTTTGTTATGTCTAAATGTTTTGTTTGTCTTTCCAAATTTCAAATAACATTTGTATTATGATACTAAATTAATGTTATCTGCATTCTTATTTCCACCAACCAGTTTTATTTTTTATGTATTGTAATTTTTTTGTGCTACAACATTAATATATTTTGTTATTCGTGGATAACTATAATTAATTGAAGCTTATATTTGTTACAACTATATTCATAAGAATTATACAATAGGAAGGTATAGTAAAAACAAAAAATTGAGAACTGCTGGTATAGACTGGTGATCATTTGTGTTAATATAGTTTACTATATTTTATATTTATTTGTGGATTGTTATCATTAGAAGATTGTTTAAATGCTATCATTTGTGCATATTTGGAGTCATTATGCATTATACATATATGCCTCTCGGGACTTTCGACATGCAATGTTAAGGAAGTTTACCCATGGAAGTGTGTTTAATTGGCATTTACTTAGTATTGTTTTTGGAACACGTTAGTCTTTATTTTTTAAGGTAAATGTGCGTTCTATAGTGTGAGTGTGATACATGACAAAGGAGCATAACAGTTGTTTTATAATGACTTGAACTATTGTTTCAAGCATGTTTTTGCTTGAATTATACTTTCTGGAAATAGTGCAGTTTCAATATGATTTCCCATAGAGGCAAAGCTAACTGTTTTATTGACTGATTGTGAACTTTTTGAGTAAATTAGTATAATTCGTGTAATGCATATAAATACATTCCAAATTTATTATATTGTTAATTGCAACAAGTAAAAGTGAAGATAACATTCTCTATTTCATAATCACAAGGTGCTGCCAAAAAATTTTGAGTTTTACTATAAAAAATGATTTAATACCATAACTCCTATTTCCACCATCTGATTCAAAGTAGTCTTCCTTTTATACAGTAATACCAGTATTTTTCCTTGGATCTATGCAGTAGCAGCGCGGATGTGTTTGAGAACCCACTACAATTGTGCCTGTATATCCTAAAAGAGAATTTCAGCCATAATTGCATCCTGGGGGGGGGGGTATGAAAAGTTTCAGGGAACAATGTTTGGCAAAATTTTGGAAGGAATTTGCATCCTGTTTTTGAAAATCCAAATTTCTCAGACATCGAGTGATGTGTCTAGCCAGGTCCATTGCCATTATGTAGAATCCAGTTTTGTTCTTCCACTTCTCTCTCTTTTAGTCACTTCAGACCTGACATTAAAACTCATTATTGACTGTTTGATCAGGAGGCAGAAATTGCTTACAGAAAGTGCCTTATATTAAAAAAAATTGATATTGCTGCAAATTGTTTCATTGTTTTCAGTACAGGTAGTAATTTTTGCAAAAGCCACTATGATTGCTGCTGCTGAGTGTTAGAATCATAACCATAAACCCATGTTTTGCCATCGTTTATGAAACTGGATATGAAATAAGGAGCTCTGCCTTGTTTGAGTCGATAGAAATGCATTGTTTACAAATTGGCCAACAGAATATGTTAACCAGTTCCATATGATAATCCTACTGTCTAATTATGATCATGAATATTTGGCATATAATCTTCAAACACCCTTACAAATTTTCTGCTTTTTATTTGTCAAGAGTCATTCAGAATAATGTTCCTGATAAACATTTGCCTATTATTGAAGACTTTGTACTACAAGAAAGTTTAGCTTTGGTTTATATTGTTATATCCACAATCTGTGTTTAGGATTTAGTGGGTTTCTGAGTAGTTTTTATTAAGCTTGGAACAAAATTTGATCAGAGTTATGTGCTCTTTAAAATCCGCCATATCAGTAGAAAAGAAACATCGTTATGTTCATTGAGAATTCACAAAACTTGATAACATGTTGTAACAACTTGACAAACTGCAGTGGAGGGCTATCTTGCAACTGGTTCATGTGGAGTCTGCACAATTTTTAGGTAGCACCTTGTACCACCAGTAACGGATATTAGAAGGATAATTTATAGGGACTGTGGCAAATTATAATCACTTTAAATTGTAATTACATGTATAAAAAATATTGAATTCCGGTTAGTATTTGTGTGTGTTAGGAATGCATTGTTGGTTCTTTTGTTGTTTTATTATCGTATTTTCTGCCTAGTGTAATGCTGTAATAATTTTATTTTTAGTGGAATTTATGTGTATAAAATGTGTACATTCCTTATTTGTCAGACCATAATTTTATTGTCATACAGTAACCAGTAAAACATAAGTTCTATTTAAAAGAGGACACAAGTTTTTATTATTGCACAGTCTATGTGTAGTTACCTAATTTTACTGACAGTCAAATTGGTATGTTCTTCCCCATCCCAAGATCTGTTATCTGGTAACTGTTACAAAACATGGGCATTACGTCTAGATTTGGAACTTATAATAAAAAGAAATTATAATCATAATATAAAGCTATTTTATATGCATTTTAATCCATGTTACAGAAATACAATGATTGTTATTATTATTATTATTATTATTGTTTTCATTATTTTTAAATAGCATTAAATCATTACCTTACCAAATTTTACAATATATTTTTAACAGTTTTCTTTTAAATAGCATGTGACAGTTGTTGCATAAAATTTATATTTATATTAATTTGTTTTTCTGTATATTGCTCAATATTTATGGTTTGTATGTTTAACACATTCCCTGCTAATGGCATACAGTCCACATACCACAGTTACTCGGAAGCGAGTAGTGTGCTCCTGTTTGGAGACCCTAGCTTCTCGAATCAGAGTAGTTAGCAGTGAACGTGTTAAAAAATTAATTATTAAGAGAAATATATAATTGTACATAAACATCATATAATTTACACATATTGATTATATTAATTATGAAATTGTAGGCAATATAGATGGGTGGTTGTCGGGTCCAGGTTTGGGGGGAGGCTTAATAGGGAGAATCATTAAATAAGGTCAATGGGTGGTTAGGCCTTTGTAGTTATAGAATATTGTTCAAGTTGAGAATCCATCCATATAACTTTTTCAAAAATGAGTAAAAATAAGGCCTAGAAATCTGTTCTAATTTTTTTTTTAATATTGACAGTTATAGGTCAATAACTTCATTACCTTTATTAAAATCAAATCCCAAAACCATTTGCACGCCTTAGCCTCTCCACACCCCCAAGATCTGCTTATGGCTGTGAACTACAGTAATGTGATTATAACTTTGTAATGAAAAGAATACAAATACATTTCATTATAAAAATTTCCTAACACATACAGGAATGTTTTTCACTATTATAAGCTTCAAGTATGACTTCAAAATGTATTCATAAAAATATAATTGTATTATTAAATTGTGTGTGTCTGTCTGTGTGTGCGTGCGCACATGCATTGTGCATGTAGCTTATGTGTGTAATACACCTTAATCTGCTTTCCAAGTTGGTAACGAGTTAAAATTAACTTATCAGGCGTTTCTTAAATGAATCTGATTATTTGATTAGTTATTGAACATAAATTTGTAGGTACAATTATTTCATTTTGCACAATCTTTCATGTTACTGTATCAGTTTCAACAACTACAAGTACGGCAGTTTGAAATAAATGCTTCCATACTGCAGTATAGTAATTTTGTAATAACTTTTAAAATTAAGTAAATGAAACCTTTCGTTGTGGTAAAATTATATAAATACAAAATAATCAAATTCCTCTCCAAAATCATAACCAACTATAGAAGTACAGGACTTGCAGACCATGCGTAAGTCATTCTCATGCTTGTATATGTGTTGTCTAGTTAGCTTTAATTTAAATTAAGAATGAAAATGACCAATAGTACATGAAATTTACCTTTTCTTACTTATGGCCCTGTGTAATCATATTTATTGGACGTTTGTTACAGTTGATGGCATAGGAAAAGAAATTGAAGACAAGCAGAGCAATATGACACCAAATATTGTGAAGAAAGTTAACGGTAAATCAAGTCCGGTGTCTGACGCAGGCAGCACAATTAAAGAGAATAACAATATTGTAGTTGAAGTTGTCACGTCGACCCCAACTCACAAAGTCAACGGAGCCCCCTTATCCAACCACAGGTGACTTGTGAAATATTTCAGTTGTATAGCTTAAGTGACACATGTATCAGAAATGTTATTCTACTATGAAGGTTGTTCAATAATTGAAGAGGTAACTAGCTGTTGCAGGAAAATGGTTCATGGAAATTACACAAGATGCTTTCAGCTGCCTGAGTTGAATCCCTGTTCTCAGTTACCAACAGCTGTTCAGTTTAATATTCTTACAACACAAATAAGCCACCCCAATACCAGGGATAACAAAGATGAATCAACAATATAAAAAGTAATTCGTATAATATAAAATGTTTAATAAAAATAAATGACAATGACGCGACAAACGACATGACCTAACCCAAGTGATTGACCAAATAAAAGGAAACAAAAGGAGAAGGGGAAAAACGAAACCAAATAAGTAAGTGAATGACTCCATACAACCAAATGAAATAAAACCAAATGAGAAGGGGCAAACCAAAATAAAATGAAACCAAATAATGAAAATGAAGGAGAAGAAGAAGGAAAATGAAAATGAAACAAACCAAGTATAAAGGAAATAAAGTGAAACCGAATGAGAAAACACAGACAAATAATATAGAATGTGAAAAGGAGAAATGATACACTCAAATATAATATTGGAAACGAAACCAATAACTAAGTAATGTAAAAAATAATTATTATTATTATCGATTAAATGATAAATGTAAATGATATTTGATGAAACCCAATAAAGTAATGTGAAAAATAAAAGTACACTAACCCAAGAATTAGAGTTATAAATAATAAAGAACTCTATAAAGACATGAACTTATTAATAGTATAAATAATATTTGTAAAGAGAGAGATAGTGAGATGGTGAGAAAATAAAAATAACTAAGTGACAAAGAGAAAGTAATGGTAGGGATTACCCACTAATAAACACTTAAAATAAAAATTTAAGGAGTGCAAAAGTGAAAGTGTAAAACCCCCAAAATAATTAGAAAATCTAGTGATAAATAAAAAACGCTTAGTAAATCAGTGATAAACACTAAATGGTTTAAAAGTGAATATTATTAATAAATAAGAATATTGTGAATGATAGGATTAGAAAATCTAGTAATAGTAGATAAAAACCGCTTAATAAATCAGTGATAAACAGTAAACGATTTAATGGTGAACAAATAAGAATTTTGTTAATGATAGTAATTAAAGATAGTATTAAGATGAAATATAAATTCTTGGATTTCGTTGTCCATGACGTGTCCGTTACATAACTAAATATCACTATAATATTGACGACTCGGAACACTAAGTTTTTTATAAGTAAAAACGTAAAGTTTTACCTTACAGCCTAAACCGGCTTTCACCTATAGAAGGCTTCATCAGAGGCTGTCAAAAGTAGCGCTGCTCGTCTTGTTGTTGGCGACGAGATAGTGTTTCGAAAGATTGAAGCTGTGTGTGTGTGGTGAGATGTGTTCGAATAATGCGTGCGATTTGAATTGTGTCTGTTCGTTTAGGATGTCATTTTTATTTGTTTTTGTGTGTTTGTATATTTCTAATTGTTCTAGAGTGTCTAGTTTTCGGCCTTTTGTGTGTACGTGTAGTATGTTCATGTTATTGTCGATGTTTTTATATGTGTGGTTTGCTTCAATGAGGTGGTTTGCGAAGGTAGATTCTGTAGTGTTGTGGAGTGCTTTTGTGTGTTCAATGTATCTCTGTTTGAAGCTACGTCCTGTCTGGCCTATGTAGAATTTACTGCAATTTGAACAATTTAGTTTATATACACCGGGTAGATCGAATTTGTTTTGTGCTTTGGGCATGCGTTTTGATAGTGTGTGTTCTGTTTTGTTAGTAGTTTTGTAAGCGATTCTGTATCCTGCTTTTTTGAATTTGTGGGCAATTTTTTCTGTTTGTTTGTTGATGTATGTTAGTGTTATGAATTTGTTGTTTTCTGTCTTTGTCTGTTGTTTGTTTTGTGTTTTGTGTAGGAGTTTACTGACTATTGTTCTGTCATAACCGTTAGATTCTGCTAGATATTTTATCGTGTTTAGTTCGTCTTTGTAGTCTATTTCATCTAAGGGGATGTTGTTAAGTCTATGTATCATGGTTCTAAAAGCAGCTAGTTTGTGTTGTATTGGGTGATTGGAGGTGTTGTGTATTAGTGTGTCAGTTGTAGGTGGTTTTCTGTATATATCACACTCACAAAAAACGAACAAACACTCCTTGATAAACGCCTAAAACATAACATACATTACAAACATAACAACCAAACACTAACAAAGCTCATAATTGACACAGAAACAAATATACAAAACACAGCACCAGAACATCAAGACACATTAAGACATAATATAAACAACACAATAGGAGTACATAAGACACCAGACAACAACAACCACAACTCAGAAATACACACAGCCATCAAACTGAGGGAAAAGGCACACAAACACAACATCACATTTGTAAAAGCTGACAAAGGCAACACGACTGTAATTATCCCCACAGACAACCTACACAAAAAAGTACAAGACTTCATAGAACAGAACAACATCACAGAACTAAAACACGACCCCACCGACAGATACCAAAACTCAGTAAAACAAATAGTCAACAAAGCCAAACACATTATGACACATAAACAAAAGCCCTACATGAAACAAATCCGACCATCAGCACCTACACTCCAAGCGCTTCCCAAAATCCATAAAGAAGACATTCCGATCCGCCCCATTATCAACTACCGTAATGCCCCTGCACACAAACTGGCAAAATATCTAGACAAAATTATTAGACAACACACACAAATAGACAACAACATTGCAGTAAAAAACAACACTGACCTAGTAACAAAAATAAAAGACATACACATCCCCCATAACGCCACATTAGCCTCCTTTGACATTAAAAACCTGTACAGAAACATCCCCATCTCTGAAACAATCACCATCCTACAAAACAAACTCAAACAGAACAACACACCAGATGAACTTATCAATGAAATAACAGAAACTCTGAACATTATCACAAAACAAAACTACTTTACTTATAACAATAAATACTACACACAGAACGATGGCCTACCCATGGGCTCCCCCATATCCAGCATTCTAGCAGAAGTCTTCCTCCAACATTTAGAAAAAACAAAAATACTCACAAACAATGACAGACACTCACATAAAATACTATATTGGCACAGATACGTTGATGACATTCTAATACTATACAGGGGAAACAAAAGACAATGTGAACAGTTACTAACACACATAAACAAAATACATAAAAACATAAACTTCACTGCCGAATACGAATACAACAATACCATAAACTTCTTAGACCTCTCCATCACAAAACTAGAACACAGGCACAAATTCAGTATATACAGAAAACCAACTACAACTGACACACTAATACACAACACCTCCAATCACCCAATACAACACAATCTAGCTGCTTTTAGAACCATGATACATAGACTTAACAACATCCCCTTAGATGAAATAGACTACAAAGACGAACTAAACACGATAAAATATCTAGCAGAATCTAACGGTTATGACAGAACAATAGTCAGTAAACTCCTACACAAAACACAAAACAAACAACAGACAAAGACAGAAAACAACAAATTCATAACACTAACATACATCAACAAACAAACAGAAAAAATTGCCCACAAATTCAAAAAAGCAGGATACAGAATCGCTTACAAAACTACTAACAAAACAGAACACACACTATCAAAACGCATGCCCAAAGCACAAAACAAATTCGATCTACCTGGTGTATATAAACTAAATTGTTCAAATTGCAGTAAATTCTACATAGGCCAGACAGGACGTAGCTTCAAACAGAGATACATTGAACACACAAAAGCACTCCACAACACTACAGAATCTACCTTCGCAAACCACCTCATTGAAGCAAACCACACATATAAAAACATCGACAATAACATGAACATACTACACGTACACACAAAAGGCCGAAAACTAGACACTCTAGAACAATTAGAAATATACAAACACACAAAAACAAATAAAAATGACATCCTAAACGAACAGACACAATTCAAATCGCACGCATTATTCGAACACATCTCACCACACACACACAGCTTCAATCTTTCGAAACACTATCTCGTCGCCAACAACAAGACGAGCAGTGATACTAACGACAGCCTCTGATGAAGCCTTCTATAGGTGAAAGCCGGTTTAGGCTGTAAGGTAAAACTTTACGTTTTTACTTATAAAAAACTTAGTGTTCCGAGTCGTCAATATTATAGTGATATTTAGAAATATAAATGAAGGATACAATGTTATTCAGGGGGAGGAAGCCCATAGAATGTCAACAGTTAGTGTTACCATGGATAGAAAGTAAAAATAGTAAAAGGAAAAAATATAATAAAGAAATTAAAAACAAAATCAATAAACACCCCAGGTTATAAGGGACAATCAACTAAGTAAGTTTAAATGGTGTGATGATGTTCAAGTTTGGGTGTTTATCACCCAAAAAATAATAAAGAATGAAATGAATTGTAAACAAACGTTGCTTAATAGCTGTTAAAAAATTGTTCAATTAAATTTATGAATAGGATATGGCTGAAGGAATTATACAGACCGTAGGCCTAGATGTTATGTTTTATGTAATAAAGAATAGTAAGTAATAGCCAAATTATTAACAATGGCAATTTAAATAAATAAGAAGGTAAATCAATACAGATCTAATAACACTGTGTTATACTATTTTATTACTGCCCAATAAATCTTATATGTAATATCAATAATTTTATTCAACTTTTGATCCAGGTGCCATCTCGTGATATGATACAAGAATATTTACTTACTTTAGGTCCAGAATTCGTTTAAGCGAACCAGAAGATAGCGGAATGTGTTATTTGAAATAATAACTCTTGCTTGAAATGTTTACCAAATGACATTACCTTTTAATAACAAAACATGTGACTCTATCGTGCGAAATACGCACACTTCTATACACCCAATAGGTGTTACGTCATGAGACGCAGTTACATTGATTAAGTCAAAAAATTCCCTTAAACATTTCAATAGGCCCTCCAAAATAACATTCAATTATATTTTTTATGTTTTAATAACATATTACTACAAAACATGTCTCTACCGTGCGAAATAAGCACGCTATTATATGCCTTTTGGCGTTGCGTCATGAGACGCAGTTCTACTGTATAAGTTTAAAAATTTCCCTTAAGCATTTCATAAGCCCTCCAAAATAACATATTCAGTTATATTTTTTATGATATCATAATTATAAACAATTTCACAACCCAGCACTTGTTATTTTGTTATACATTCTCTCATTCACTCACGCTCGCATTCTTAGTACAATTTCTTTTTTAATTTTCCCCAAATTGAGCTCATTTTATTATTAGTGAATGAATATTGAAATATCAAAATATTAAAAATTTTGTATCGACCACATTTTGTCACTTAGCTGTAATTTAGTCCTCCGGATGACTCGTCGCTAAACTCGCACTCTAGGTGTTAAAACTTTTACGAAACTTATGTTTACATTTTACGTTTCACTGTTATTTATTTTATATGAATACTTCACTGTTTTACATTGTACAACAACACTTAGTTGTGTAAATTTTAGATCGAATTAGCGTTTGGAGAAATACCGGCCGGTACGCTATGCTCCTGAGTCAAGACTGAGGCGTCTTTGTTTGTTACGCAGCAATTCCAAGGTGGGGGACAAACTACGTCGCTCAATCCTTTGTTCACAAAAGTATGTATTGCATAGTAGCATACCTTTGGCTGACGAAATCATGTGCGCAGCTGGTTGACACATTTGTATGATGACTGTTTTGCTGTTCTGGACGTATATCCCTGACCTTGACGCAATCCTGTACACTCGAATTGCGCAGTTGCAAACCCTCAATAAAACTTTACCAATTTTTTATATGTGACTTGGAAATGAAAATACAATTTATATCGATTATTCCCCAAAATATAATAGGGCCAGAATTGTACTGTTACAACTGGAAAATCAGTTAGGAAATAATTAACAAGCCATGATGTAGAAAATAATGGTAACATACAATTAGTATAAAAACAGATCCAAAACACATCAACAAATAAACAAATCAATTATAATAACAAAACAAAACACATTAGGGTAAAATGAGACGTAATTTGTATAAAATAAGTACAGTAGACTCTCAACTATCCGACCTAATGTGGCGGTCGGCCGGGTCGGATAGCAAAAAAGTCGGATACACCGGAGCCGTAGGCATACCAGCCTCTGTAAGGTCAATGACCGCCACCCTATTGCGTTGAATGTACTTGTTGCTATTTGGATGCGTACGTCATATCAGTTTGTCCTTATAAATGACGTACAGTAATAAATGAATTAGAAAGAAATGAAATAAGAATTCGCAACTACAGTATCTTTCACAAAACCTTTATTTGAAGGACGAAACAAAATGTGTAGTTAACAATAAGTTGATGAGTTTTACTATGAGTTTTAATTTATACGAAAGCTTTCAACCAAATTAGTTGTTAATATAAATCAAATTATAATAACCTAAAACTACGTACTGTATAATGAAAGAACAAGTGAAACTTACATTGACTAAGGTTTGAAAAAGTCTGTAATTGAGATCTGCTTCTTTCCTCGCATTAATTTCCTCGCCGCTATATCCTTCCACTTATGTAAACATATGATGTCTGCTGGTGTTGCTTCTTCTTGCTGGCCAATGTATTCCACTGCCGTCTCGATCGCCTTCAGGCCTTTGGAGTGGGTTATACGATCGGAGGGTTCATCACCTTGTTCCTCTTCAATCGGCTGTTCATTTAATACCATCGCTACAATATCTTCGTCTACAATTTCTTCGATTTCGTCCTTAGCCAACCATTCTGTGATGTCTTCCAATGAAGCTTCCTCACATCCGGGAACTTTTTCTAACAGCGCTACAAGCGCAGTATTATCAGTTGCATTTTCCACATCACATTGCTGTTCTACCTCTTCCCACTTATCACTGGCTCTGTGATCCAGAAAAATTTTCCACGATCGCACAAGTGTTAAAGATGGAATTTCATCCCATGCCTCGGACACCCATCTGATGACGTCAAGCATGTCTACTGACTGTAGTGCCGTCACAACTTCTGTATTATCAATTGTCGCGATGATATAGCTTAGTAGCCTACGTCGATATTTCTTTTTCAAAGCTTGGAGCACTCCCTGATCCATTGGCTGACATATAGATGTAACATTTGCAGGCAAGAACAAAGCTTTTATGTCTCCATCTTTTAATTGGTCATTTGCTGGATGTGAAGGAGCGTTATCCAAAACTAGGATTGCTTTCCTTGTTAAATTGTTTTCAGCTAAATGTTTTTCAACTTGTGGCACAAATTCCTGTTTAAACCAATTTTTTAAAATTTCTCCATTCATCCACGCCTTTTTTTGATGGGTATAATGCAGGGGCAAAGAACTTAAATCTTTAAGATTTTTGAAAGCCCTAGGCTTGCGAGATTTTCCAATCAAGGTCAGTCTCAACTTGTGGTTTCCGGTTGCGTTATTACAAGCTAAAACTGGAACACGGTCCTTGCTCTTCTTGAACCCTGGTGTGCCCTTTTCCTGTTTAGACGCTAGTGTTTTAGACGGCAACATACGGTAATTCAAACCCGTCTCATCACAGTTGTACACTTGTTCTCCGGAAATACCTTCCTTATCAAGCAGGTCAAAAAAGTGTTTTTTAAAGTCAGGGACAGCGTCCTTATTAGCAGACAATGCTTCACCACTAATCGTCATCTGACGAACACCAAAATGTTTCTTCCAGCGATCAAGCCACCCGTCACTGGCAGTAAACTCACCATCATCTCCTTCGATCTGTTTTTTAAACTGAATCACTTTTTCTTGGAGCAAGGGGCCTGAAACCATCAATCCTTTCCCCCTCACATTTACATACCACAGATATAAAGCCTCTTCAACTTCCACATGTTTTCCTTTTTGCATAGTTTTTCTAACTTTCACGCCACTGCCACTTGCTTGCTTAGAACACCATTTTTCAATCTCTGCGCGATTTCTTCGCCAATCACCCACAGTAGTTTTTCCAACTCCTAACTCCAGTGCAATTTTGTTTACCGACTCACCAGAATCCATTCTTTTTATTGCTTGCAGTTTTTCTTCCAAAGTTACTACCACTTTCTTTCGTTTGTCACCCATATTTCACTTAAAAATAAAAGCCACCAACAATACTGTATACACACTTTATAACAAATTAACAATCCACGAACGACTGAACCGCACGGACTGACTTGTGGATACAGACTGACTGATGCACCTGTTACACACTCAAGTAGGAACACGAAACTTTCCTGTCACAACATGAATCAATTGGCGCACTGTATTGGTGTCTGGTGTCTTATGTACTCCTATTGTGTTGTTTATATTATGTCTTAATGTGTCTTGATGTTCTGGTGCTGTGTTTTGTATATTTGTTTCTGTGTCAATTATGAGCTTTGTTAGTGTTTGGTTGTTATGTTTGTAATGTATGTTATGTTTTAGGCGTTTATCAAGGAGTGTTTGTTCGTTTTTTGTGAGTGTGATATATACAGAAAACCAACTACAACTGACACACTAATACACAACACCTCCAATCACCCAATACAACACAAACTAGCTGCTTTTAGAACCATGATACATAGACTTAACAACATCCCCTTAGATGAAATAGACTACAAAGACGAACTAAACACGATAAAATATCTAGCAGAATCTAACGGTTATGACAGAACAATAGTCAGTAAACTCCTACACAAAACACAAAACAAACAACAGACAAAGACAGAAAACAACAAATTCATAACACTAACATACATCAACAAACAAACAGAAAAAATTGCCCACAAATTCAAAAAAGCAGGATACAGAATCGCTTACAAAACTACTAACAAAACAGAACACACACTATCAAAACGCATGCCCAAAGCACAAAACAAATTCGATCTACCCGGTGTATATAAACTAAATTGTTCAAATTGCAGTAAATTCTACAT
This sequence comes from Magicicada septendecula, assembly GCA_034769895.1. Taxonomy (NCBI): domain Eukaryota; kingdom Metazoa; phylum Arthropoda; class Insecta; order Hemiptera; family Cicadidae; genus Magicicada; species Magicicada septendecula. The sequence continues at coordinate 461,392,134 of CM068370.1, read as the reverse complement.
AGGCCAGACAGGACGTAGCTTCAAACAGAGATACATTGACTAATGTATAATGAAAGAACAAGTGAAACTTACATTGACTAAGGTTTGAAAAAGTCTGTAATTGAGATCTGCTTCTTTCCTCGCATTAATTTCCTCGCCGCTATATCCTTCCACTTATGTAAACATATGATGTCTGCTGGTGTTGCTTCTTCTTGCTGGCCAATGTATTCCACTGCCGTCTCGATCGCCTTCAGGCCTTTGGAGTGGGTTATACGATCGGAGGGTTCATCACCTTGTTCCTCTTCAATCGGCTGTTCATTTAATACCATCGCTACAATATCTTCGTCTACAATTTCTTCGATTTCGTCCTTAGCCAACCATTCTGTGATGTCTTCCAATGAAGCTTCCTCACATCCGGGAACTTTTTCTAACAGCGATACAAGCGCAGTGTTATCAGTTGCATTTTCCACATCACATTGCTGTTCTACCTCTTCCCACTTATCACTGGCTCTGTGATCCAGAAAAATTTTCCACGATCGCACAAGTGTTAAAGATGGAATTTCATCCCATGCCTCGGACACCCATCTGATGACGTCAAGCATGTCTACTGACTGTAGTGCCGTCGCAACTTCTGTATTATCAATTGTCGCGATGATATAGCTTAGTAGCCTATGTCGATATTTCTTTTTCAAAGCTTGGAGCACTCCCTGATCCATTGGCTGACATATAGATGTAACATTTGCAGGCAAGAACAAAGCTTTTATGTCTCCATCTTTTAATTGGTCATTTGCTGGATGTGAAGGAGCGTTATCCAAAACTAGGATTGCTTTCCTTGTTAAATTGTTTTCAGCTAAATGTTTTTCAACTTGTGGCACAAATTCCTGTTTAAACCAATTTTTTAAAATTTCTCCATTCATCCACGCCTTTTTTTGATGGGTATAATGCAGGGGCAAAGAACTTAAATCTTTAAGATTTTTGAAAGCCCTAGGCTTGCGAGATTTTCCAATCAAGGTCAGTCTCAACTTGTGGTTTCCGGTTGCGTTATTACAAGCTAAAACTGGAACACGGTCCTTGCTCTTCTTGAACCCTGGTGTGCCCTTTTCCTGTTTAGACGCTAGTGTTTTAGACGGCAACATACGGTAATTCAAACCCGTCTCATCACAGTTGTACACTTGTTCTCCGGAAATACACTGTATTGGTAACTGGTGATTCACGTGTAAGCGCCTTCACCCGCGTGGCGGGATTGCTCACATGACGTTTGAAGGCGCTAGTAATCGGATCGGAAATATTGCATACGTACCGTACTCAAAATACTTTTTTTTTTTTAGGACGGGTCGGATAGGCCGGAGGTCGAATAGTCGGGAGTCGGATAGCCAAGAGTCTACTGTAAATATAATCAGTTACTACTCAGGCCTATGAAATGCCTAATTGTCAAAAACAAATAACTACAAATTGTAAAAAATTAACAAGGAAATTAGCAAATCCAAGGCAAGTAACTAGCCAAGGATAATTTCTGGATCATATTAAAAGAAAAATGTTAGAATAAGGACTTAAAATAAAAAAGAAATGTATTTAACAAATATTAACATAATTGTACAAACATTACATTATAATGTAACAATATAAACAATACATTAGAGAACCCAACCTTATGGGATGTCAAAATAATCTTTGAAAGGAAATACAAACAGTAGTGATAATATCTAATACATAGGAAGGAAGACGTAAGAATAAAAGCAATCAGAAGATATACAGTAATTTTGAATAAAAATTCAAAATTGATAACAATGGTTATAAGTCATGATCAACCAATCGGAATCAATTCGTAACCATGACAACAGACCGTTGGTTACAATTTTTCCATTAAATCGTAGTATTCAATAAGTGATGCTCTTCCAGAATAGACGCCAGGCCGTGAATGACCAAAATTTTAATATAAAATATATAAAAAGTAATCAAAATTCAAAAAGATGGAAACGTAAGAAGCGGACGAGGAACGAGAACATTTAACTGATGCCAAGGACCAATTTAAATAAATTTTAAATGAATAAATTGCTACAACTAACATGAAAAAGATGCCAGAAGCCCCAGATAATTGAAAATTGACCACTATTGAAGCCCCATTCCATTTCAACTAAACGACTGTTTACATCAAGTCTACTGATTTGATAAGTATTATTAAATTACCCGAATTTCAGAAATAAACTCACTTTAAATATTTCTCACAATAATCTGAACTCTCACTATAAACTGAATATTATTTCTTTCAAAGTTGAAGTAAAATAATAAAAAACTGAAAATTTGTTAACTAATAAAATAACCTGTTGTTAGATTACGAACTTTTGAAACACTTTACTACACTGCAGGAACAAATTATAGTTACACATTATATTATTTAAGTACAAATAATGTAAGGTAGTGTACTTTTTATTGTAATCATAATCAATATTTTTCTTGTAATCACAAGAACCCAAGACTTTGAACGAAAATAACTGTAAACAAACAACACAGTCGCCATCTTTGACTGTATAATCCATTCAAAATCGATTCGCCAAACCCTAGAGATATTGGTTTCATAACAATTGTTGGTGCAAATTTGTTGAATAATCAAATATAATTTTAATGTCAAACAGTAATTACCAATCGCAAATTAAAGAAACTAGTACAGAGTGTAACCATTGTTTTTATTTCATAGGGAAGTGTATTGTATAAATTGTGTATTGTTTAGCAAAGAGAGCGGGATTGACGGTAAGCGCTCCCGTCGCAAAATCGGCGAACTACCTGCTTGATTAAGAAGATCGAACGAAGGCGGTAGTAAAATTTGAATGCTCCAGGCCGTCACCGCTAAGAACACCTTTTACCACACTATTTAGTAATTTAATTGTTTTAAATAAACAATTTGGCGCCACCTGGGATTTATAAACCCCTATTGAACAACAGGTAAGGTTTCCACTCGCGTTGTACTGGTAATTGAAGGATCACTACGGACATCGTTAGCGCAAAATAGAAGTAACGACAACTTGTGTGAGGCGAACACACAACTTATATACATTTTTACAGAGTACGTAAGAATCTCCACGTTACAGATTGGCGACCAACTAGTGAGGCTAGGATTGAAGACTAGCGGCGATTACGGGAAAATATGCAACATTCCATGATTACAAGGTATAAAGCTAAAAAGGGAACTGCAGGTACCGACGAAGAAGAGACAGAAGTAATGGAAGAAATAATCGAGGAAACAACCGAAGAGGATACCCAAGGGGACCAACCGGAAAACCCAACCCCAGACAAAGAAATGGAACAACAGGCGGGTGACAAGGGAGAAGTTAGAGGAGACCCGAACCTACTAAAATTAATGGAACTAATGAATAACATGAACAAAAAATTGGACAGAAATAAGGAAGAAAATAATGAAAAAATAGACCAAATGGAGGAAAAAATTAATGAAAATTCAAAAAGACACATTGAGATTTTAAGGGAAGATATTGAGACACTGAACAACAAAATTAAAGGAAATAATGAAACATTGAAGCAGCAGATAAATGATAAAATGGAGGAACACAGTAATACCTTAAGGAAGAACCAAGAAGCTCTACAACAGCGATTGACGGAGGACATCCAAAAAAGTAATGAAGAACTGAAGGAAGAATTAAGATACATACTAATAGGGTATCTTGAAGAAGTCTGGCAGACAAAAATGGGGATGAATGAGAAATGGGAAGAAACAATTTATCCAGCAGATCAACTTAATGAAACAGTAGATAGTGGTTTCACACAGTTGAATGAAACACTAGACAACACTTCTGACAGTATCAATGAAGAAATAAAGAATGCAGAAGAATCAAGTGTATTGTTACCTGGGAATAAAGATAACAAAAACAAAAAGAAAATCAAACACATAGAAACCAACCGTAGAGGAGTAAAGAAAAACCAAATAATTATGAAGATTAAGAAAACAAAAGAAATAGGAAAAATATATAAAAAGAAACTACAAAAAACAAGAGAAGAGTTGGAAATGATGAAGCATGGACTAATTGATGTGTTCAATTTACCAATTACTGACCAAAGCAAATTAATGAAATATAAAGATTGTAGGAGGACTTTAAAAGAAATTATAGAGGGAATTCACAACAAACCAGTGGATAAAAACTTCAGCAAATCTATAATTAAATGGAAGATACCCAAAATAGAAAGGAATCACTACAAAACAGTGTGTCACAAAATAAAAAGGTCTCTAAAACACATGAATACACCAGAAACAGAAATGCTGAATAAAAAACCAATGATAACATTAATGAGGGAGGTACAATTAACTTCTTTGATTAATAAACAACATAATATAGTGAATGAGGTAGGCATGGAGACAAATGAACATATGATATTAGAAGAATTGTGGTACAAGATAGAAGAGACCTATTTCACAAGGAAGGAAATAGTTCTACACACCAAGGTTATCAGAACCACAAGTGCAGAGGAAATGATGGACCATGGGTAAACTAACTGAAGATAAACACCGAGAAATGGGACTAATCTTCGAATTACTGACCAAGCCAACCAATGGAAAAGAAAGAAAAGAGAAAGAGAATTACCAAATTCAAAAGATGTAAGATCAGCTTACAACAATATTTCGATGACATATGAGGTATAATATAAAATATAAAATAAAGGAATAAGTCACAAAAATTCCTACAAAGTAAGATCACCTTACAATAATGTATAAATAACATATAAAGTAAAAAGAAAAAAAATATATATATGTGTAAAATGAAGGAATAAGTTACAAAAATTCCTATAAACTAAGAACAACAAACTTACAAAAATTATTTAGAATAATATTTGAAACAAAACAAAATAAACAAAAATAAAATCAAGCAAGAACTGCTAAGACAAATACCTAAAATTATAAAGAATATAGAGTATTCAAAGAAAAAAAAAAGAATGAACTGGTATAAGAAAAAAAAATGTGTATCAAGCAAATATGCAGCAAATGGCTAAAGCAAAATAATGGTAATCAACCAAGGAAAAGAAGAAAGATGTCTAAGATAATTAAAATGATCACAAAAAGAAAAGAAAAACAAACTAATGAAAAGTTTGAGATAATGAAATTAACAACTAATTAAATAAAAAACAACCAACTGTATGAGTAGATAACAGTATATAGCAAAGGTACAGCAGAAGGAAGAATGAGTAATAGAAGTAACGACAACTTGTGTGAGGCGAACACACAACATATATACACATTAACAGAGACGACAGAATCTGCACGTTACAATATGTATAAGTGTAATTTCAATTATGTTATTTATGATGGCCTATTCCTTTAAGAACAGTACATTTGAAAAATGTCATTTTTCATAAGCATGGAATTTTAGTACTTTTGCTGTCTGTTTTCTGAGCATTAAACCAATCTTTTTGAGGTTTCTGATCCATCAGTTTGAGTCAAGATCCAAATAGCAAAGTACGGAGGGGAAGCATCCCAGTTATTCTGTTCGGGATTAAGGTATCATCTGGTAAAGTGATGTTTACAGTCTTTTGGGACACTTAAGGTCAATTTTTTTGTGATGTTTAGAAGACCAACATTCAGTAAATAATAAATGATTCTCCAAAATGTCTAGAACAATGTGAGGTATGCAGTATTAAACAAGGCCCTGATTTGCAGAGAAAAGGTGTCATTCTCCTTGACGACTATGCCTGTCCCTACACTGCATGATTGACTTATAAAGAATTGAGTTAGGAGGAGACTATGTAACACCTTTCTTATAGCCCAGATCTTGATCCATCAGCTTTTTTCTTGTTTGTTCCCTTCAAGCGGACATAACATGCAATTGACTTTCAGAAAAAACAAAACTTAACGACTAACCTAAACTGGTGTTGTACCTAGCTAGATACAGAATTCATTGTAGTAGGCATGAGAATGCGTGTAAAGAGGAGAGACAGGTGTATAAATATACAGTAGAGCGTCAATAATTCGGATTAATTGGGACCGGACCCCTTCCGGATTATCAAATTGTCCGGATTTTCGAAATGAACCAATAAAAGCGCCGGTAAACGTCTTCAGTAAAAAAAACTTGCTAAAATCGTTCATAATTCACTCTGATGGTTAAAACCATTAATTTAGTTAAATTTTTACGTTTTTCAATTACAGAAAAAAATATACTGTATGTACAGTATTGCATTTACAGATTGTCTTATTTTATGTACAGTAAATCTAGACCTACAACAAAATACTGTACAGTAAAGTACAGTAATAAAAATACCTACAGTAAATCATACAGTATTTGAGCTTTTAAAAAAATCTTTTATGGACTTTTGAACAGCGGTAGTGGTTCGTTTTCTAGCAGCTAAGTCCTTGATTCGTTTTAGGAGAATGAGCTGGGTTGGTGTGCTCTCAGTCTGTTTTTCAAGCTATGACATCAGTGTCTCTGCTGCCATAAATGCTTCGGAATGTGTCGGCCCTGCTTCTTCAATGTCATTTTCATTCTCGTCCCCATCAGATTCTACTGTTTCTGCGTCCCCTTAAAATGAAAAAGTACACCTAAATAAACAAACGAAACAAATGTTTTCTTTTTCTAATTGTATAGAAAAAATGAACAAGCGCATAGGTCGCGAAATATTCTAAAAATAGAACAGTGAATTTAAAACGACTAACAGTACAGCGTCAGATAATGCAAACAGTTTGTTTGGCTAAAATAAAAAAAGTTACAGTAGGCCTACTGTATGTTTAAGCAGTGCTACATACCTTCAGACACCATGTCAGCTATTTCTTGATCGCTCAAAATCTGGTACCCAGGATCGTTGTCATCAACAGCCAACCACTCACTGGCATCATTTTCGTCACACTGTTCAAATCCCGGGATCGTGCTGCAGATTTCTGTCACCTCGTTTACAACGCAATCTTCATTTTCATTTGCATTTTCTTCAATCCTGCTTTCTTCATCAGGCCATAATTTTCTCCAGGCTCTTTGCAAATTACTTTTGGTGAGAGTTTCCCAAGCATCGGCAAGCATGTAAATGCTATCTTTAACGTTCAACTTTGTTATAAACTGAACTACACTCTCTTCGTCCTTTTCTGCCAATAAAAGGCGACGCAGGACTGCTTTCTATAGATCCTCTTAATTTTCTCGATCAGTCCCTGGTCCATTGGCTGCAGAGTTGCAGTAACGTTAGGTGGGAGAAATTGCACTTCGAAATTCTGATCGATTTCGTTTAATACTTCGAGAGGGGGATGTGTGGGTGCGTTATCAATGATAAGAACTTTCCCACTTTTCTTTTTCTCCTCACGGAATTTTGTAACACTAGGGATAAAATCATTTTTAAACCAATCAAGAAAAATGATTGAAGTCATCCAAGCACTTTTCTGAAACGTGTACGAAACAGGAAGGGTGTGCACATTTTTAAAGCAACGTGGTTTTTTGCTCTTCCCAATTACTAACAATTTTACCTTGTGCTCCCCACTGGGATTAGCACATACCATAGCCGTTATTCTCTCTTTGCTTACTTTAAACCCGGGAGCGGATTGTTCGCGTCTTGACGCCAGCGACTTGCGTGGAAGAGCTCGCCTGTTTATCCCGGTCTCAACGGCGTTGTATACGTCATCCCTAGAATAACCTTTTTCTAGTGCTTCCTTAATAAACTTCTCTTTAAAATCTCTTCCAGCCGCTAAATCTGAGGAAAGTTTTTCTCCTTCGATGTCTTAACCTCCTAATGCCTAGATTTGAAGTTCTTAAGCCAGCCAGAACTGGCTTTGAAATCTTTTGGTCCATTAAGCTGTTCATTAAATTGCAAGGCTTTTTCACAAATCAATGGGCCTGAAATTGGCTCTCCTAAGCTTCTCCTTTGAGTGAACCACACGTACATTGCGTCTTCTAAGGCTTTATTGTTTGCTGAACGTGCAGTTTTTCTTTTCAGCGTCCCTTCTTCAGAGTCCAGTTTTGATGCAAATTGTTCCACCTGGGCTCTTTCTGCCTTAATATCACTTATTGTAGAAGTTCCTACCCCATAAATCTTTGCAAGTGATACCCCACTTTCACCTTTTCCTAACCTTTCTAAAATTTTTAACTTGGTTTCAACGGTTAAAAAAGTGTGCTTTTTCTTCGAACTCGACGCCATCACGGGTACAGAACAGTACTGTAATGTGTTACAAAAAACAAAACACAGACAAACCGACACACACACAAACACTCTACTGTACACAAACGATCGATTTGGTAAACAAAAACTTAGTGCACGCACAGAGAACAACACTCGAGGTCAGTGGCCTGACGCGACTGACAGGGGCAGGGTAGCAGGTATACATGTGACTGTGCAACCTTGACTCTCCCGCTTTCACTGCCCCTCCCTCCACCACACAACACGCAATTCACGCTCCACTCTGTAGGGCACAGTGAGTTTTACAGTTGTGTCGACACTTTTAAACAAATATTCACTTCATGCGATTTTTTTTTCGCCAGTATCGAATCCGGATTATCGACGGTCCGGATTTTTGACGTCCGAATTATTGACGCTCTACTGTATATGAGAATCATGTTTGAACAGTAAGAAAATTATCATACTACATAAACTGTTTTCTTGTACAGGTGTTTATTTGTTTCATTATTGAATGACCTTCGTACATCATGGCTGTTCAAAAGGAGGTTTGTCTAGAAATGTGCAGGATGCATGAAGCATGTCTAGAGTATAAAATAAGCAGTCCATATCGTTTAACCTAAATTTTTGTTTTGCAGCAGATAGTTTTTCTTTTTCACTTATAGTTTCAATTTAATTTTTTGTGATGCGTGTATGGTATATTCAGTTTTTTTTACATTTATGAAGCTGAAGGTCATTTCAAGTACATTTCAAGAAAACTTTTCTTAACCAAAACTCAATGTATGTGTAAAGGAACCGAAAAGAAGTTGATAAGGATTAACACTTTGGATACGTTGCCTGTGGAAACAGTGGGTAGCCGATTTTCCCCAAGATTACGTTACCTGCGCTTTTCACAGGCGTATCTATTTGCCTGTCTACAAATTTAATTACGCAAAAACTGTGACGGTGCGTTGCCTGGAACACAATCTCTCACATATTTAGTTCACGAAAAAAATATAGATGGCAGCACTTTTACGTTTTACATTCTTTATTTTACAAATAGTAATCATATGTTTTATGACTAAAAATCATGAGTTTTAAACTCATAACTTTTAAATGATGTATGTAAGTTGTAGTAAATATTAAACTAGTCTTTGTAGAAAAAATTATGAAATACTTGAAACATCATGTGTATCCAAAGTGTTAACTTTTTTGTCACTTTTCATATTAAGCAAAAACAGGCCACTTTTTTTGTGAAACATTTAATTGCTTAAAATATAGTTTTATTTGTGCACACACTTTAGTAGTAATAGTTGATATTGTTTATTTTTATAGCTTTTGTTGTAGCAAAACATTATTAGTGTTTATTTTTGTAGTGAAAGTAGTGAAGTTTGTACATCGCCAGATTTGAGTCCTCTCAAATCAGCTAAAGATGAACTGCAGAAAGGGAGCGGAGAAATAACACTCGAGGGTGAAGTCAAGAAGAAGGTAATGGAAAATATATACAAATTGATTTCTTCTTGTTATATTATTTATTTATATCTCATTTTATTTATATGTAATATTAATAACTTTCACCAACATTTTGTTCAGGCGCCATCTTGTTATTACAAGAACATTAAATTTGCTTACCTTTATGGGCAGAGTTCGTATAAGCGAACCAGAAGTAGCGGAATTTGTTATCTGAAATAATTTACTCTTGCTTGAAATGTTTACCAATGACATTACCTTTTATTGTTATATTACGTACAAATGAATGTGACTCTACTGTGCGAAACAAGCACGCTACTATACGTCACGAGGTGTTGCGCCATGAGACGCAGTTCCACTATTCAAGTTAAAATTCCCCTTAAACATTTCACAAACCCTCAAAAATAACATATTCAATTATATTTTTATGATATCATAATTAAAATAACTTTACAACCCAGCACTTTTAATTAAATGTAATGAAATATTCTCTCACTCACTCACGCTCTCATCCTTATGGTACAATTTTTGTTAATTTTCCCCAAATTGAGCTCATTTTTTTTTATTAGTTATTTAGTAATTAAAAATTTTGTATTGACCCTTATTTATACTTTTCTAGTACCCCCCATTTTGTCACGTAGCTGAAATCAGTCCTGCAGATGTCCCATCGCTGAACTCGCACTATAGATGTTAAAACTTTACCAAACTTTGTATTTACGTTTTACATGTTAATAACGTTGAACTGTTACTTCATTTTTATACAAAATACTTCACTTTTACATTGTACGGGTGGACGTCCGAGACTTAGTTTTATAAAATTTTGATATGCAGCCGGCCGGCTTTACTGTTGGAGCGTGACTAAGAACGATTTACAATGCTTCAACTCCGAGGTGGTGAGTAACTACAGTACGTCACCAGTCTCTTTGTGTCGAGTTCCACGCCTTAGCTGTTTACAGGCGCGTTTATTACGTTTTTGCATACTTTTGGATGACGTATACATGGGTGCAGCTTGTTGACACATTAGTATGGCAAAATGATGTTGTTTCTGCACGGATACTCGCGACCTTGACGCAATCCCTGTCCACTCGATATTGCGTAGGTGCAAACCTTCATAAAACTTTACTAGTTTCTTATATATGACTTTGAATAAAAATACAATTTAAATTGATTATTCCCCAAAACATAGTAGGGCAAGAATTGTACTGTTACAAAACCCCCTCAATGAGTGGATTTATGACGAAGCATAAAAACTCTCATTGTTTCAGTCATACTTCCTAAAGGGATCAGCTAGGATATGTCGCCACAACCCCCTTACTGTTTATATAAAAAGAATACAATAACTTACCCTTGGTCCAATGATGGTGACAGTACCTGCATGACCTTACTGGACTTCTCCGGAGAGATCCCAACACCGCAAGGCCAACAGGCACGTAACGCTCCTGCTCTGACGCGCTGGCCAGCTCAGGACCGCCGTCACAGCATCACCAGACACTGAAACAACAAATCAGAAATATCAAAATAGTGGCCTGGTATAATACCATATCCCTAACGGATCTGTTTCCCCTTAGCTATGTGCTGGTTTGTGTTAAGAAGCACTGGGTTTTCTTTAACTCCTAACACCTATATGATTACAAGAATTAGTATACAGACGTTCCATTCTCTTATTTCACTACCATTTACATTTATAAATTTTTCGACTCCAATCGATAATAATTAATCCTTTCCCATTAACAAGAAGAAATACAAATCTTTATACTAATGCAATAATACGTCCAAAATATTTAAACACATAATCAAAATTTACTCAAAGACAATTATCTATATCTCCCTCTTTCTACAATTCTGAAACATTTTCTCTTTTATAAAATATTATTATTATTATTAACAGAAATTCTATTTATCCGGCGCTGTTAATAATAATCATCCCCTTTTCTCCTCCACACACACTATTTTCCCCCCTCAGAACTGTTGCGTTCAGTTGCCTCCACAAGGACTGAGGCAGAAGGAGTGAGCACTTTTTTCTTTTCTCTCTCTCCCATCCTTGCTTCAGTGTTACAAAAACTTCAGGGTAAGTACACCTACTTATTATCTTAATATATGCCCCTAAGGTCTACCACCCCTACTTGGGTGAAAATAGCCTGTGTTCAAAAATAATCTTAGATTCCCTTTTTTAAAAACCCCTTAAAATTTCTATGTTGAACCAATTTCAAAGGCAACCAACTATGGTCAGGTTTTACAATTTCTGCCCACAGCTGGTTGTCGTCCAAAACCACGATCTGGGTTGGTAAGGCTGAGATCGCCCGAAATGTAGGGAATCGCAATTAAAACATGTTATACATACATACAATTCATGTTTAAATTCCTACACTAATACATAATAAACATAATACATAATAATACACTCATCATTAACATTGCGATTATTACATTAAAATAAACAACTTACATTTATGCTTGACCAAAATTTACACACCTTACATCTTTAAATTTGCGTATAAAATTACAAACATTGCATTTTAATTTCAATTGAACTTTTATTAATCAGCCATCAATTATTTATCATTTACTACCATTTAATTCTTCACAATTTCAAATTTAATATTAATATTCATGTTACATGATATTTCGTTTCTTATTACCTTTCTATTATGAATTTTCTACTTAACCCTTCACATTTTGATCATTGATTAGTCTGGGTGACTCCTGTATTCACAATGATTCAATTTAATAGACATTTATATATCTAACCTTACTCACCTTCCTTCTAACAACCACTACTAACAACCAGATTTACATATTATGACACCAATCTCTCAATTATAACCCCCTTCAACACTAATTCTATTTGACTCCTTCACCTCTTAAAATAAAATAACTAATACCCTCTTTGTATTAAGATGTGTGTTCCCAACCTGGCCATATACATTCCTAACCCTTTGCCCCCCCACCAAATATCGGCAAACACTCCCTTAAACTACTCTATCACTTGCCACAACGCCGCACGCTGGTCCACTGGCCACGCCACACGCTGATCACTCATTACACCACTATCCTTACTACAAAATATCACCATCAACTAATGTATTTACCATTTACTTTACTCACCTTCTCTACATATAATCATTAACACCACTGTGTCCCTAAAATATCGAACACCCTTTTTGTGTGTTACAGTATTTCAAAATTCTTATTTATCTAACTCCCATTAACTTTAATTGACTAATTCAAATGCCTTTATTATAATAATTATCACCCAGGCTCTATCCCTTTTTAACACTACATTTCTGTGATTATTAACAATTGCATTAGAAAATTCATCCCTCACCTACTAATAACAACACATCTCAATATCCAAATATTGAACTGTTATTAATCAATTACATAATAAAATACACAATAAAATTGAATAAACTTCCACTTACCATCACTCAGTAGCCTCGGATTCAGGGTTGCGTCATACGAACGTTAGGTTACAGGCGTAATTTTCAAGGTTGTGTGAATGATTTACACAACACGTTTTTATGAAGAGAATTACATTTTAATTTAATTTTGAATCATTTAAAAATTTGTTTATAAACTTTACCACATCTGCAATAATTTTGTAAGAATATATTGTTTGGTTACATGATTATCATCCTTAATCTAATACTACGACTTACCTTAATTTATACACACATATACACAAGACTGCCCAGCCTGCAATTTGGCACACTCTCAGACACACATATAAATTTATTTACTAATTAACATATGTAATAAAGTCCCCCCAGCCCTTACACCGAAACCGACGGCACGTGTTTTGTGCGCGCACTCATTGATAGTTATTTCACCGTTTCATTCCTCAACCAAACTCTTCGATACTGTTCCGATTGTCAAACCGACCGCGGTCACACACTATTTACTGTTGCTACAACTTCCCCTTTTCTTTGTTAAATTAAAACTTTGGTGACGAGCCCACCTGGAACCAGCACGGCACCGTGAACTGCTGCTTGTGGACTGCCCTTGGAACTTGTAATGTAACAGGTACTTTTTACTTTTTGCCGGGAATCAGTGTTTCACTGCCACTACGCTTTCGTCGCTCCGGCTGCATTTGTTGGGAAGTAACCACTTTATATATGGATTGGAGCGGATATGTGTGGATGACCAGAGCTTAATATTAGGCTTGGCTCTGCTGATGTCATTGGAAAGACCGGATTTAGCCATGACTTCCTGCCGCTCAAAAAGCACATTGTGGAATTTTATTCGTCCTAGGACATCCGGTTTTGTAGCTGGCTGCGTCACTCAGATTTGTGGTGATACAGTTGTGTCTATGCGCTGTTTACACAAGTACAGATTTCTGAGAATTTTGAAGAGGGTAAATGCTTCGCTTGCCGGCTTACATAATAACACCTGCGTATCACTTTTGTCTCTCTGTTGCTCAACATCGTGCTGTTGCATGGAAAATATCGTTGCAATGCGTTCTATTATAACGGAATAAATGTTGTTACCCAATAATTTTCACAACTTCTTTTTACAAGCCCGCACCAAAATGAAAGAAATAAAAATATAATTATCCCATACTGTTGAAAATAAAAACACCCAAAATTTGACCCGCTACAATATATTACATGCTTAATCATTTATAATATAAGCTCATGCTCTCATAAAATCATTTAACTTCATTATCACACTTTCTTTTGTACCACATTAATAAGTAATTAATCTTCAATTATTTAAAATTTCATCATTACTTTCATCACTTGTTTAGTCAAAAAACAATGTTAATTGTTATCATTAAATCAATTAAACTATAACTTCCTGTTACATACATGGTTTTCATAAAATTACATGTAATACACAACATCAAGAATACACAAATACATTGACATTAATACACAAAAAAATATACAATCCAGCTTCTTATTTGTTATTGTTGACCAAATCAGTTCATAAAACAATCCATTTTAAAAAACACTGTCCACATAATTAAATGTTCATTACACAATAAACACTTTATCAACCATCATCGAACAACAGTCGAATCTTAGGTCTACATACATTATTTTTTATTAAATATATGATATTATTATTATCAATATAATACTTATTTAAATTTTTATATCTTTCCACAATGTCGTTTGAATTAATAGGCTTATTCCATATCAATTTATCATACAACTTGTCACAATCGAGTATGGTCCTGTCACCTTTAGTATTATCTGTCCTGATTAGGTAAGTTATAAAGTCATTACTATCGTCATCACAGTTATCTACTACTACACCCTTTACTTCACAAGGTAAGTACTTGTTATCATTATTATCATCATCTACTATTGCTGCTATCTCAGCTTTAATACAAGGTACGTATTCACTATAATTATCTACCATCTCTACTCCTAACCTTTCTACAGATTCTCTATAATTTCTATTTACTTTCTATATCTCTGCCTCTCTCTTACCACACAACTCTCTTTCTATATCTCTCCCACCATAACACCAAGTCATACTCTCTCTCTCAATGTTTGCAGGGGACACTAACTCATAATTTCTGCACCACCTATGAAGTGCACAAAAAACCCAGGGACAACTATTGGCAGACCTTTTGTCTTCCCAATATACACTGAAGGAACTCTCGTCCTTCCTAAACACATGTGAAGTCTTTACTTCACCCCCTACTACACCATTAAGGGAAAAATTTACCCCCTGCAACCCTTTTACCTGTAAATTCTTTCTCCACTTTCTCTCCGACTCAACACACACTAACATCCCATCATTATCATCTTCTACTCTCTTAAATTTCGTTATCACTATCAATATTCACACAATTATTTTCTAACACCATATTTTTATTTGTATTGTCATAATTCTCAACACCACTTACCTTATTATTTGTCATCTGATCGTCTTTATTTACGTTTAGTTTACCTGTTTCTCCACTATTCTCTACCCCCCTTTTATTCTCGTAATTCTCGTCTACTTTATTCTCTGGTCTATCGAACTTCTCATTTACTAACGCTACTATTTTTTCTTTCGTATTATCGAAACGTGCATGCATTTCATCGATTCGTTTATTAAAGTTAACATTTTGTCTTTTTATTTCATTTTTCATTTCATTGAATTTTTCATCAAATTTGGTATTTATCTGATTGTATTTCAGGTTGGAATCGCTTTTTTGTTCATCCAACTTCTCGTCAAATTTACTATCTAGATTGTCACATTTCTTGTCTATTTTTAACAGTAATTGCATCATTGCACTAATCTCATCTGTTTTATTTTCGTACCGAGTTGAGATGGGTGTTAATTGAACTGTATTTAATTCGACTAATTCGGTGGCACTGGACTCACCGATCTGGCTAATTGTGGTTAATTGAACACCCATCTCACTCGTAAATGTTTCGTCAGTTACGCTGACTTCTACATTCTTATTGTCATTAGTATTCATTTTGCTTATTTATAACACATGCATGCACATAATCTTATAACATAACCCTATCTTTACGTCTGTATTTACGTATCTCCAAATTATATATTACTTCAGGTAACTGTTCCGCTCTTTCCAGTAGGCTTACTCCACATAAAATCACATTTTATGTCGTGTCCCTGTTCCAGAAGCCATTGTTATATTATTTATTTATATCTCATTTTATTTATATGTAATATTAATAACTTTCACCAACATTTTGTTCAGGCGCCATCTTGTTATTACAAGAACATTATATTTGCTTACCTTTATGGGCAGAGTTCGTATAAGCGAACCAGAAGTAGCGGAATTTGTTATCTGAAATAATTTATTCTTGCTTGAAATGTTTACCAATGACATTACCTTTTATTGTTATATTACATACAAATGAATGTAACTCTACTGTGCGAAAAAAGCATGCTACTATACGCCACGAGGCGTTGCGCCATGAGACGCAGTTCCACTATTCAAGTTAAAATTCCCCTTAAACATTTCACAAACCCTCCAAAATAACATATTCAATTATATTTTTATGATATCATAATTAAAATAACTTTACAACCCAGCACTTTTAATTAAATGTAATGAAATATTCTCTCACTCACTCACGCTCTCATCCTTATGGTACAATTTTTGTTAATTTTCCCCAAATTGAGCTCATTTTTTTTATTAGTTATTTAGTAATTGAAAATTTTGTATTGACCCTTATTTATACTTTTCTAGTACCCCCCATTTTGTCACTTAGCTGAAATCAGTCCTGCAGATGTCCCATCGCTGAACTCTCACTATAGATGTTAAAACTTTACCAAACTTTGTATTTACGTTTTACATGTTAATAACGTTGAACTGTTACTTCATTTTTATACAAAATACTTCACTTTTACATTGTACGGGTGGAGGTCCGAGACTTAGTTTTATAAAATTTAGATATGCAGCAGGCCGGCTTTACTGTTGGAGCGTGACTAAGAATGATTTACAATGCTTCAACTCCGAGGTGGGGGGTAACTACAGTACGTCACCAGTCTCTTTGTGTCGAGTTCCATGCCTTAGCTGTTTACAGGCGTGTTTATTACGTTTTTGCATACTTTTGGATGACGTATACATGGGTGCAGCTTGTTGACACATTAGTATGGCAAAATGATGTTGTTTTGAGATGTTCTACATTAATAAATGACATAATAAAAATGCAAAATAAGAGTGAAGAAACTTTTACTTACCATCACTCATTAACCTCGGCTTCAGGGTTGCGTCATACGTACGTTCGGATACAAGCACAAGCTTTAAGGTTGCGTAAATAATTTACATAACACATGTTTGAGAAGAGAATTACCTTTCACTTTAATTTGGACTCATTCGAAATTTCTTTACATTCTACGGCATCTGAAATAATTCTGTGAGAAAAAAATTATTGTTTGGTTACATACTCAGCGTTCTTACTCTAACTTATATTCTAGCTTACCTTATACTTATACGGACATACATACAGAGCCCAGCCTGCATATTTTACACACACACAAAATTTATGATGCCCTTAACATTTTTATAATAATGATAAATTTCCCCCCACGCTGGCCACGCGGTCTTCGTGCGCACTCATTTTTCAGTAATACTTCTTTTATTGTCCGAGAAAAAAAAAACTTTTGATTAAGGTCCACTCGATGGATCGACCACGGTCACATGAGATTTTTACTGGTGTTACACCCTTTACTGGAAGTATTAAAACAAAACTTGTGTAGAGAGCTTACTTAGCTCTCTGCGCCGGCCGGCTACGATAGTGGAACTGGGCAGCGCGCTTCGTTGAGCCGCAGGAAATGCGCATTCACAGCCAACAGGTTTCAGTCGCCGTTCATGCTGAATTTGTTGTGGCATATTCCTTTTATGCATGGAATATAGCTGGTATATGTGAGGTAACAGGTGACGATATTGGTCTCTGCTATGCTGATGTCACTAGTAGTAGGCGTGTCTGAACGACATTTCCTGTAGTTGGCCGGTGGCTGCTACACACTGTTCGTTCCATCGCCATGTTTTACAGCTTCGTCGGATTTTTCACGGCGTCACTAACAGCGCGCCGTCCTGTAATGTTACGTACGGGCGCCGCCACACATACACAAAGTTCTTAGAATTTTTTTAAGGTGGCGCATTCCTCAGCGAGTTACTCAACACAGTAACTGCGTCTCTGCTTTGTTCCAACGCTATTTTGTTTACCATGTGCTATGTTGTAATAGACATAACGTTCGACGGGAAATAAAACTTTCACAAAAATTTTATAAAATCCCACCCAAAATGAAATAAATACAAATACAATGCCCCCTACTGTAAGAAAATAAATTTACCCAAAATTGACACGTTACAATACCCCCTCAATGAGAATTCTGCTGTCCAAAACAGAAGAAATCTCATTGATAAACCCCGAAGAGGACCGGTGAGGAACTGGTGCCAACAACCCCCTTGTTCTTAATCTACATGGGTACACGACCCCCCTGGCTCAGCGACTATGGACTCATCTGAACAAGATCCCTGGACTTCTCCGTAAGAGATCCCAACACCGAAAACTCGAACAGAAAAGTATCACAGCACACCTCGCCTTTTAACATGCTACCCCCAAATATCCTCAATCCCTGGCTCAGATTATGCCAGATCCTCCACCGATATGTTTCCCCTTGTATGCAAGCTGGGCTGCCTTTAGCAGATACTGGGCTCACACACACTCACATCACATCTTACACCTTGACAAATTCTTTAAAATTTACTATGTCATCAAAAAGATTCAAAATCCAAAATAATATACTTTATCAAAAAAATTCTCTTCCTTGTTTTCTGTTTTTTCCTTGAAATAAGTGAATTTAAAATGACGTAATTTAGACATTTCTCCTAATCAAAACATATCCTTACTCTAACAGGTGAATACTTAGAGTCTAACAATACACTGCAATACAAATAAATCAATAAAAATAAACATGGTTAATACACAAATAATAGAATAATCAACACTTAAAATATTCATTCACTGGCAGGCGAAAAATCTTTTTTTTTTTTCAAAAATTAAAATTAAAAAAAAAAAAATTTTTCAAAAAAAATTTTAAAATTCAAAAAAGTTTAAATTTATTAAATGTTTCCTTTATATATCGAAATTATTTAGTATTTGTTTGAATTGATAAAATAAACAAATTGAATTGACTTCCTACTGCACAAGTTTAGTGGGTGTATGACCTCATCAGCTGATCGAAACTAGGTCAAGTCCAAGACCCTTGACCTACTTATGTTATGTATACTTTCTGAAAATACATTTGACATCTGTAACAATCTAACTTGAAACACAAAACATAATAAAATAAGATATTTAAAACTAACAAAATATTATTATAAATAATAAGCAAATTGACATTTAAATTATTCAAAATAAACAATTCATAATTTTACATTACTTCCACATTCTCTCAAAGTTTTGTCACTGGTTTCAAAATAAAAATTTTATATCTTTATTACAAATATCTCTCTTTATTTAACAATCTGATTTTACACTACTGTGGGTGATGTAAATTATTTATTCTCATTTAATTTACTACTTGGTCTGTTTATACATATAGGTTTTCTCCCTTTGACTCTAACCTCTAACAACTTCTAGTAACATGACACCCATCTCTATCAAAGCATCTATCAAAACACTCTAAACCCAACTTATCATTTAACTCAAATCGCCACCTTCTCTCAATATAAAAAAATACTCTCTCACCCTATGTATTCAGGATGTGTGTTTCCCTCCCAAAACTCACTACCTTATGTTGGTTCCTGGACTCCCCCTAGGTAACCCTTTCCGGCGCCAATCAGTCCCTTCCCGCCACAACGCCTGTCGTTGCGGACTCCTTATCACACCACCCCCTTTACAAAATCACCATCCCCAGAAATCTCAATCCCATTACCTTACTACAACTACAACAAAATAACAACGTCAATTATAAACAACAATGTATCACTCAAAAACTCCACAATTATTCTCCATTACTACTGTGTCA
The DNA here is from genome assembly GCA_034769895.1 of Magicicada septendecula. Lineage (NCBI taxonomy): Eukaryota > Metazoa > Arthropoda > Insecta > Hemiptera > Cicadidae > Magicicada > Magicicada septendecula. The sequence goes on along the minus strand of CM068370.1, from coordinate 461,372,169 downwards.
ACATCAATACTTCTCAAAATTCTACAACATATATAACTCAAAAACAACATTACATTACTGCAAAACAATATTTCGATCTTTACTTCAACTCTAACTTCAACTTGGACAGATCTATGTGTCCCACAAAATATTCATCACCCAAAAAACTATTTTTTATTAACTGGCATAAATTATTACTTTACTTATCACTTTATCAAATTATTATTATCATTATTTTAAAATAATATCTATAATACATTAAAACATTACATTGAACATTAATTACTTGAAACATTTATAATCCATTTTACCAGTGACATGTTATTGCTGATCAGCTGATCTTACTAACACTGTGAAAACACATCTCACAATTGAACAAATTACATGAAATATATATATTTGTTTATCATTACTTCTCACCTCATTGTTTCCCCTTTTTCTGATTCTGATCATTTTGTGTTACCCGCCTGCCAGACGGTTTAATTATTGGCTTAGTTTAAAATATACACACATAATGAAAACACGTATTCTTATCAATGCTTATATCTAACCTACGACAATAAAATAATACATTTAAAAGCATGTAATGAACACCTTATATTAAATGTCTGAGCAGCTAGTTACTTAACAGAGCACAAGCAATTTTATTGGATCAAAATTTGAATTAGTACAAAAAATTTTTATGTTGTAAAATTTAAATTCGTGACTCATTTGAGTCACCTCCAATCCACACACACTATTTCAAATTATGGAGGACTGTATCGCCCTTTTCGCTTCGGCAAAGACGGCATATTTTGGAGTAGTTTTACCTCTCCCTGTCTTTGCTTCCGCTAAGACATTTTAAAAGTTATGAACATCAACATGTTCTGGTCTATAATTACACACCCTTAATGCGGGTCTACCACCTGGCTTTGCTGCCCCCAAGCGGGCAGAGTGGTAGCCGCTGTTCCATAGTGCCGGGAGATTTCCCCTAATATTCGCCCCCCATTCAATTTCTACTATATACCAATTTCAAGTCAGCTATGGTCAAGGGACTTGATATGACCATAGCTGGCCGCTAGCCAAATCCACGATTAGTGCTGGTGAAACCCCCCTTTTATTTTTCTAAGTTTTTGTAATTTTTTTTTTGAATTTTTGTTTTATTTAATTTTATTTATTTTTTTTTTGTAAAAGGGGAGAGACATCATATTTAGAACTAGGTGAAAAAAACCTAGAGGAAGCAAAAGTGTGCAAGGCCCAAATACAATTACAGACATGTCCCCCCAGGTGAATGACAGGACTTGCAAATGAAAAACTCTTTTAACCAACAAGCGTGTGCTTTATTCAACCTGCAAGATGTTACATAAATGACAAGTTCTTGATTGTGTGAGCACACCATTAAAGGCAGAATTATATGTATATGTATATCAATTAATTCATGATGTCACAAAGTAAGTGAATTTGATTAACCTAATTGCAAAATTTCTGCCTGATTATGTACGAGTCAAAGTTAGTAATAATCTCATTCATAAAAGCAATACTGATCCATAAGTGTTGTATAGTATCAAATAGGCTAGCCTGTTGTCTCAGTAAGCACATTTATGGTTTTTCTCCTTTTTAAATCCGTTACATATTCCCCCAGCAAAATATAGTAAAATTACACACACAAACACATATACGACATGAATAACAAAACATCCCTCATTTCAACACTAACCTCCTCATAAACCCATTCCAACTACAGTAAATGAATGCACCCTAATATGTATAGATATGTACAAATATAAATGACAGCGTAAACTGAATATCTCAGCTCCTAAGCATAGATTTGCCTTGGTAGTTCACACCAGAGAATGTAAGTGACCGCCCCGAAACTCAACCAGCTAAACGACCCTGACTTTAATCATTAAGCGCTAAGTATGTGTGTGAAAGAAAATAGTTTCTCATCTAAAGCATCAGACAGCCCCCGTTACGTTATTAAAACTCAGCCATGACCAGATGACATGATAGCACAAGATAATTAACTCCCTAATGGTCTTAATTAGATGAAAAGTTAGATCTTACAGCAAACTGCGGATGTGTGTGTATGTGTGTAATTTCTTACACATTATACAGTTATAAGATACTTCATTAGGTGTACTGCGGTAATGTTCACACATGCAATAACATAATTGAACATGACAGTTTGTGCTAGAGTATAACGTTCAGAACTTCACGAGTGAGCTTCTGGCGGCTTCTGTGCATTCACCATGTTGTAGAGAGAGAGAGAAATAGATAATCAGAATTTTCCCACCTGGATTGTCCGGTGTACTTAGTCCGTATAGGCGCGGATCAGTGATGTCACAGTCGTGTCACAAGTCCCGGGTGCACCTTAGCGTTGGAAGAGTCCTAAGTTGTCCTCGACTGACGGCATCGTGGCTATAAGATCGTCTCTGCCATTAGGGTGGACAGATGTACGTCCACCCGACACCCATCTCGCCCTTGTTCGAGCACCTGGACATACAATAGGTTGTAGAGGGTGTCATAAAGAAAATACGCCACATAGGCCGTCCACATTAACTTCCAACACTAACTTTACACATCAACAGCACACACACATCGCCACTAATTCATATTAAACAGTATTAAGCTGCTCAGCTGTGACTTATTTCACTTATGTACCAACTACCTTTTAAGTATTTCGTTGAAATATGACAATTAATTATTACGCATTTCATAACTGTTAATAACACCAAACACAGCTGAGTGCGAGATGCTTTAGTATTTTCTTTATTGAAGTCAATTTAGCCCACAACATTTACACTCATATCAATTTAATTTGGTAATCGCGTTAACGCACACATCGAAAACTGCTCTACACACACACACAAATATAAATTTATAATAGAGGCTGAAACGTAAAATATATTTGGGGTTAGAATATTTTCAGAACCCGCTGACTTGTACATACCTGGAGCTACACTTTATCTAGCCAACCATAGTGATAGCCGAGGGAGTCCAGAACAAACGGTATCCGCCAGTTGAGAGCAGATGACTAGGTTGGAGGACAGAACAGAAATGAGGCCGATTCAATGTGTCGGCCTAGCCAAGTAAACTCAGGATGCAGGAATGTACAGAAACATTGGCGCTGCCAGCTGTATTGCGTAGCTGCACAACATTTGTGTGCCAACAACAATCTACCGTAGCCGTGTGGCCGTGCGTGACGTCAGCGGCGCTCGTTTTTAAAATTCTTATAATACGCTGCCGAACCCAGTACGGCACACCCTCACCCCAAAAGGACAACATGGTTGACCCAAAACAAACAAGTCCTCAAGCACGACGGCTGCGGGAAAACCAGGAAATCTCAGATTCTAAAACGCTCTTGGTGAGTTCAGTAATACAGGAAAACGAAAAAACAGAAGGAAGAGGTGTGAGTCAGTGAATGTATGTCTGAAAGAGAAGGTGTAAGTGTGAGTCCTGCATGCTCGCCGGGCCCTGGTCCGCATGCAGATAGAAGAGACAGGAAAGAACAGGAGAAAGAGAAGAATCGCCGGCCGGCTCTGAGTACTGACCACCAAGGCCTCCCAAATCTAATAACTGAGATCCAGGAACCCAAATAGTGTTCCCCCCTTTTTATAGGACAAACTGTCATCCCTAACTCATGCCTTATGGCAAAACTTTAGCTTTGAAATGTGAGTGGTTACTCTTTCAACATCCCCTCCGGGATCACCCAATTTCACTGTGACGGGCGACACAAACCGATGAATGCGGTATGGTCCCGACCAACGATAACATAGTTTAGCGGCCCTCGTATCTATGGCTGAGCTGATCGGATGGCTCTGACAGTAGACCAAGTCGCCAATCTTAAATGGGTTCGGAGTTTGCCCCTGAGTGTAGCGACTACGGACGCGTTCGTGCGCACGAAGCAAATTCCTCCGGACCTCCCGCCATCTGTCCACAGTCGTGACCTTCGGATCGTTAGGTAGAAGATCCTCAATGTGCCACAAATTGTCCAACGGCAAACTTGGCGAGAAACCAAACATGACTTCAAAGGGTACGGCCTTGTGACTCTCGTGTAGGGCCGTGTTAAATGCCAATTGCAACCACTTCAAATTAAGGTCCCAACAATCCTGTTGTTCAGCATGGTAGGCGATGAGAGCTGAACGGAGATTCCGGTTAAATCTCTCCGCGTGGGACGGTTGAGGGTAGTACGGGGAAGTGGTCACATGCTTGATGCCGTTAGCGAAACACATTCGCCGGAAATCTTTCGAAATGAACTGTGGTCCATTGTCAGAGACAATGGTGGACGGAAAACCGAAATGCTGAAAGACATGGGACTGTAGCATAAGGATGGTTGAGCGAGTGTTTGCCTGTCGTAAGGGCTGTAGCCAGACAAACTTGGAAAAAGCATCCACACAAACAAGTAGGTAAGCGTTACCTGACTTGCTACGAGGGAAAGGTCCCACGTAGTCTATGAATAACTTCTCCATTGGTTTGCTCGCCACATCAGATGACAATAGACCCAATTTAGTGTTTTGAGCAGGCTTACTCAAGCCACAGAGATGACATGCCTTCACACGAGCCGCGATGTCCCTGTCCATGCCCTTCCAGATGAAATGCCTCCTAATACTGGAAATGGTCTTCGAAATTCCCTTATGGCCACCTATTGGGGAATCATGATAGTAACTGAAGACCATTGGCACGAGTTTGCTAGGCAGCACAACCTTCGGGGCACGTCCTTTTCGTTCTCGGCAGCACAGGACGCCCTTGGACAGAAAATATGGAACCTGCACGTTACCCTCTTTTAGGTGTTGGATGATAGGACCCAACTCTTCATCATTTAACTGATGGGGCAACACATCAGTAAAAGCCAAAGGAAAATCCAGCAGAACGGAACAGGGTTGCTCAGAGTTGGCTTCGCTGGGTTGTGAGAACATACGTGACAAGGCGTCTGCAACAACATTTTGTGTTCCCCGGATGTGTTGCACTTTGAATTTAAAGGATGAGATCTTGACCACCCAACGCCCTATTTTACCCAGCTGCCGGGGATGAGCAAGAAGCCAGGAGAGAGCCTGATTATCGGTCTCCAACAGGAACTCAGCGTGTTCCAAGAAACGCCTGAACTTATCTAGAGCGTACACGACAGCAAGACACTCTAGTTCATACACTGAAGACTTCCTTTCTTGTTGGGTCAAGGTTCGGGATATAAATGCCACCGGCTGCCTAGCACCATCGACTTCCTGGGACAGAACCGCCCCGAGCGCAACAGAACTCGCGTCCGTTTGCAAAATAAATTTTTTTGAAAAATCAGGTATCCACAACACGGGGGGGGGAGACGATCGCCTCCTTGAGGGTATCAAAGGCCCGCTGTTGCCTCTCTCCCCACACAAATTTGGTACCCTTCTTTCTGAGTTCGTTTAAAGGTACAGCAATCTTCGCGGCATTAGGGATAAATCTACGATAAAAATTGACCATGCCAACGAATCTGGCAACACCTTTCGCATCCCTAGGGGGAGGAAAATCTCGGATGCCTTGTGTCCTCTCCGGGTCGACCGTCACACCCCCATATGAGACGAGATGCCCCAAAAACGAAATACTCTTTTGTGCAAATTTGACTTTGTCTGGATTGATAGTGAGGCCAGCACTCCTCAATCGGCACATCACCTCTCTCAGGTGACCCAGATGCTCCTCGAACGTTTTGCTATAGACTAAGAGGTCATCAAGATAATTGAAAATGAATTTAAATTTCACATCATGGAATACAGTGTCGAGTAGTCGCGTGAGGGTTTGAGCCCCCACGGCCAGACCCATGGGTACTCTAGTATATTGATAAAGATTCCATGGCACACAGAATGCCGTATAAGGGCGGCTTTCCTTAGACAGGGGAATCTGATGATAAGCGGCATTGAGGTCAAAGATGGTGAAGTACCTGGCCCCACTAAACCAATCGAAAGCGGAATGTAAATCGGGAAGAGGAACTGAATCCACCTCAATATTAGCATTTAGTTTGCGATAGTCTATGACCATACGCTGTTTACCCCCAGGCTTGGGCACCAGAAATGCTGGACTTGCATAACTAGAGTTGGAAGGTTCAATGACCCCTTGTTTAAGCAACTCTTGAACCTTCTCTCTAAGAACATCCATCTTTGGAGGAGCGAATTTGTATGGGTGTGAACGTACTACAGCGGAGTCCGTCAAACGGATCTTATACTCCAAAAGATGTGTGAGCCCCAAGTTGGGAGTTAATACAGTGGGGAACTGCTCACACAAATGATCCAAAGCATGCTTCTGGGACGGAGTGAGATGGTCTCTTTCTGAATCGGGACACACAACCTCTTGGATACCTCCCTTGGCTCCCTGGTACCCAAGGAAAGGAATGACAACCTCCCGATTGAATTTAAAATAACAGTGGTGCCCTTGTATGTCTAAAACGAGACCACTCTTGGAGATGAAATCGGCACCCACAATGCAGTCGACTCCCAGAGCCGGAGAAACCAAAAATCGCCACACCCATGAAAAACACTCGATTTTAATACTTAGGGAAACCACCCGGGAGATGGGCAGAATTTCCCGCGATGCAGTCCAGCATACCACGGAAGACCGATCCGACCCTAATAGTAAGCCCTGTTGTTCAAGGTCCTCGCATACTCTAGATGAAATTATGGATCGGGCTGATCCAGAGTCAACCAAGGCTCTGAGCTGACCCTTTTTCAACTCGATCGACAGGAAGGGGCATACTGAACTGTAGTTGGGGACAGTTCGCAGGACCTTGGAGCCAGATGATCCGGGATTTACTACCCGCCTGGGGTTAAGTGAAACCGGAACCGAACGGCCTAACGGGGAAGACCACTCCCTACTTATCTTCCCCGAGAGCTTACGTTTTTTGGAAGGTTACCATTTCGGGAAGTCCCTTGACGCCGTCTAGCATCGTGACAATAGCGCGCAACGTGACCGGATCTATGACACGTAGAACAGAATAATTCTCGTACCTCACAGCTCTGAACCGGCGCAGGCCGAGGACCCCAAGACCCGGGCTGCCCGACTCGTCGCTCTAAATCAGGGCGATCTGAACGCCTCCTAGCCTCGTGGGCTCTAATATCGTCATTACCCCGTATAGTGGTTGACTCGGCGCACAGCCGGTCCAAATCAATAAAACTTTGGGGACGGACAGCGAATGTCAAACGTGACCGTTCCTCCGGCATCACGCCCTCCAAAATAGTGTGAATAACTTCAGAGTCAGACAACCCCAGCCTCAGGATCCGGGCCGCGTCCTTAACACTGGAAATGAAATGAGCAAGGGACTCTCCACTTGCTTGAACTCTATAAAAATGTTTATGTCTTAACCTGTCGTGTAACCTTCCCGGTACGAAAGCGTCCAGGACTTCCCGATGGAAATGGTCAATGCCACCGCCATCCCTAAGGGTACTTGTCACGTGCTCAGCCATAGATCCCCGACAGTATGGGTAAATGAGCTCAAGCAAAGTCCGCTCCGACAGCCCAGGGAAATCGGCCAACTGAAAAAATATGCGCAAGAATCTCAAAAGCGCCTCGGGATCCAGACCATCGACAACTGGGAGACGCTGAATGACATCCGACAGTGGGTTAGGGAGCTTGTGATAGCTCGCTGTAGCCATATCCGAAAAGGCAGGAACATGGGCAGGGGGTTCCACCCTGGCTGCCGTCTCAACAGAAGATGAAGAAGAACCGGAATTCGCATCCACGTGGCGACGCTGGCCGAGAGAAAACTCCCGCAATGCCATCGCCACTTGCTCCCTAAGAGTGACAACATTTTTCTCTAATTCCGAGGTGGTAGCCTGTGATTCAGCATTCTGTAAACGGCATAGAACATGTTGTAAACGTTGGCGTACCCTCTGTCTAGCCGTAGAGGTGGGTGCCGCCGACTGCAGGCCTTCGGCCAAATCGCGCAGTTCTGAAAATTTTTCCGAGCACAGCTCCACCTCGGCTGTGACATCCGTAAGTAATACTCTCCCACTCGGTGCCTCACCGGAGGCAAGAGCCTCGCGGAGTTGCTTCCTTAATGAAACAACAGTCTCCTGCGGCTTCCGTCCCCGGAACCGTACCTCCCACTCGAGCTCATCTTTGACAAACAAGTCCACATTCACAGAAATGGACATGACCGCGCAATCCACACACACACCACGTAAAAGCAATAATTAAAGAGAACGACAGGAAAAACTTGATCATACAAGCGGCTCCAGAATGCTCTAGCGATACGACGAGATGGGTGTCATAAAAGCAGAGAAACAGCCATACAAAATGCCCAGAAGAGAACACGACACAAAACAACCAAACTAACTCACTACATACCATCCACCAAGTACACATAAAATTCGATATAATCGAAAATATAAACTATCACATCCATGCCCTTGGTCGGACCATAACCGCATTCAAAATACATGGTACTGCAACGCAACGCCCTCAATAAACAATTACCATATAACGGGGTGCTAGAAAACACGTAGTCTAATCCAGGAGACAAATCACAATCAAAATCGACAAGTACTGACGGCCCTCATCACGTCCAAAATCTGGTTGAGCTCCAGGGTATGTGCAAGTGAAATCAACCAGCACACATTCATAAAAAAAGTCAATCACATTCCTATAACCCCTTTTTCAAAATTCATCTCACACTCAACATCACAAAATAATCACTTAAACACTAACACATATTAAATTATTTTAAACTTCATCAACCCCTTATTCATTTTATAAAATGTGCTATTTTTTTTTTTGTTATTCTTTCTATTAATTCGTTATACTACCATTAAGTTTTCTTGCAACACTTGGATTCTAATTAAAAATAATTTGAAATAATTTGCAAGTCCTAACACCAGCTGACATGTCTGTAGCCACACCAAGTTTCATTTAAGGAAATAACTGTAAGTCCCCAGATTCTAAAATTTCTCAAGTTCCAAAGAAAAGAAAAATAAGGCAGAAATACTACCTACCTAGAATCATAACCACGCTCTGATCTAACATTTGAAACCCCCCTTTTATTTTTCTAAGTTTTTGTAATTTTTTTTTTGAATTTTTGTTTTATTTAATTTTATTATTTTTTTTTTTTGTAAAAGGGGAGAGACATATTTAGAACTTGGTGAAAAAAACCTAGAGGAAGCAAAAGTGTGCAAGGCCCAAATACAATTACAGACATGTCCCCCCAGGTGAATGACAGGACTTGCAAATGAAAAACTCTTTTAACCAACAAGCGTGTGCTTTATTCAACCTGCAAGATGTTACATAAATGACAAGTTCTTGATTGTGTGAGCACACCATTAAAGGCAGAATTATATATATATATGTATATCAATTAATTCATGATGTCACAAAGTAAGTGAATTTGATTAACCTAATTGCAAAATTTCTGCCTGATTATGTATGAGTCAAAGTTAGTAATAATCTCATTCATAAAAGCAATACTGATCCATAAGTGTTGTATAGTATCAAATAGGCTAGCCTGTTGTCTCAGTAAGCACATTTATGGTTTTTCTCCTTTTTAAATCCGTTACATATTCCCCCAGCAAAATATAGTAAAATTACACACACAAACACATATACGACATGAATAACAAAACATCCCTCATTTCAACACTAACCTCCTCATAAACCCATTCCAACTACAGTAAATGAATGCACCCTAATATGTATAGATATGTACAAATATAAATGACAGCGTAAACTGAATATCTCAGCTCCTAAGCATAGATTTGCCTTGGTAGTTCACACCAGAGAATGTAAGTGACCGCCCCGAAACTCAACCAGCTAAACGACCCTGACTTTAATCATTAAGCGCTAAGTATGTGTGTGAAAGAAAATAGTTTCTCATCTAAAGCATCAGACAGCCCCCGTTACGTTATTAAAACTCAGCCATGACCAGATGACATGATAGCACAAGATAATTAACTCCCTAATGGTCTTAATTAGATGAAAAGTTAGATCTTACAGCAAACTGCGGATGTGTGTGTATGTGTGTAATTTCTTACACATTATACAGTTATAAGATACTTCATTAGGTGTACTGCGGTAATGTTCACACATGCAATAACATAATTGAACATGACAGTTTGTGCTAGAGTATAACGTTCAGAACTTCACGAGTGAGCTTCTGGCGGCTTCTGTGCATTCACCATGTTGTAGAGAGAGAGAGAAATAGATAATCAGAATTTTCCCACCTGGATTGTCCGGTGTACTTAGTCCGTATAGGCGCGGATCAGTGATGTCACAGTCGTGTCACAAGTCCCGGGTGCACCTTAGCGTTGGAAGAGTCCTAAGTTGTCCTCGACTGACGGCATCGTGGCTATAAGATCGTCTCTGCCATTAGGGTGGACAGATGTACGTCCACCCGACACCCATCTCGCCCTTGTTCGAGCACCTGGACATACAATAGGTTGTAGAGGGTGTCATAAAGAAAATACGCCACATAGGCCGTCCACATTAACTTCCAACACTAACTTTACACATCAACAGCACACACACATCGCCACTAATTCATATTAAACAGTATTAAGCTGCTCAGCTGTGACTTATTTCACTTATGTACCAACTACCTTTTAAGTATTTCGTTGAAATATGACAATTAATTATTACGCATTTCATAACTGTTAATAACACCAAACACAGCTGAGTGCGAGATGCTTTAGTATTTTCTTTATTGAAGTCAATTTAGCCCACAACATTTACACTCATATCAATTTAATTTGGTAATCGCGTTAACGCACACATCGAAAACTGCTCTACACACACACACAAATATAAATTTATAATAGAGGCTGAAACGTAAAATATATTTGGGGTTAGAATATTTTCAGAACCCGCTGACTTGTACATACCTGGAGCTACACTTTATCTAGCCAACCATAGTGATAGCCGAGGGAGTCCAGAACAAACGGTATCCGCCAGTTGAGAGCAGATGACTAGGTTGGAGGACAGAACAGAAATGAGGCCGATTCAATGTGTCGGCCTAGCCAAGTAAACTCAGGATGCAGGAATGTACAGAAACATTGGCGCTGCCAGCTGTATTGCGTAGCTGCACAACATTTGTGTGCCAACAACAATCTACCGTAGCCGTGTGGCCGTGCGTGACGTCAGCGGCGCTCGTTTTTAAAATTCTTATAATACGCTGCCGAACCCAGTACGGCACACCCTCACCCCAAAAGGACAACATGGTTGACCCAAAACAAACAAGTCCTCAAGCACGACGGCTGCGGGAAAACCAGGAAATCTCAGATTCTAAAACGCTCTTGGTGAGTTCAGTAATACAGGAAAACGAAAAAACAGAAGGAAGAGGTGTGAGTCAGTGAATGTATGTCTGAAAGAGAAGGTGTAAGTGTGAGTCCTGCATGCTCGCCGGGCCCTGGTCCGCATGCAGATAGAAGAGACAGGAAAGAACAGGAGAAAGAGAAGAATCGCCGGCCGGCTCTGAGTACTGACCACCAAGGCCTCCCAAATCTAATAACTGAGATCCAGGAACCCAAATAGTGTTCCCCCCTTTTTATAGGACAAACTGTCATCCCTAACTCATGCCTTATGGCAAAACTTTAGCTTTGAAATGTGAGTGGTTACTCTTTCAACATCCCCTCCGGGATCACCCAATTTCACTGTGACGGGCGACACAAACCGATGAATGCGGTATGGTCCCGACCAACGATAACATAGTTTAGCGGCCCTCGTATCTATGGCTGAGCTGATCGGATGGCTCTGACAGTAGACCAAGTCGCCAATCTTAAATGGGTTCGGAGTTTGCCCCTGAGTGTAGCGACTACGGACGCGTTCGTGCGCACGAAGCAAATTCCTCCGGACCTCCCGCCATCTGTCCACAGTCGTGACCTTCGGATCGTTAGGTAGAAGATCCTCAATGTGCCACAAATTGTCCAACGGCAAACTTGGCGAGAAACCAAACATGACTTCAAAGGGTACGGCCTTGTGACTCTCGTGTAGGGCCGTGTTAAATGCCAATTGCAACCACTTCAAATTAAGGTCCCAACAATCCTGTTGTTCAGCATGGTAGGCGATGAGAGCTGAACGGAGATTCCGGTTAAATCTCTCCGCGTGGGACGGTTGAGGGTAGTACGGGGAAGTGGTCACATGCTTGATGCCGTTAGCGAAACACATTCGCCGGAAATCTTTCGAAATGAACTGTGGTCCATTGTCAGAGACAATGGTGGACGGAAAACCGAAATGCTGAAAGACATGGGACTGTAGCATAAGGATGGTTGAGCGAGTGTTTGCCTGTCGTAAGGGCTGTAGCCAGACAAACTTGGAAAAAGCATCCACACAAACAAGTAGGTAAGCGTTACCTGACTTGCTACGAGGGAAAGGTCCCACGTAGTCTATGAATAACTTCTCCATTGGTTTGCTCGCCACATCAGATGACAATAGACCCAATTTAGTGTTTTGAGCAGGCTTACTCAAGCCACAGAGATGACATGCCTTCACACGAGCCGCGATGTCCCTGTCCATGCCCTTCCAGATGAAATGCTCCTAATACTGGAAATGGTCTTCGAAATTCCCTTATGGCCACCTATTGGGGAATCATGATAGTAACTGAAGACCATTGGCACGAGTTTGCTAGGCAGCACAACCTTCGGGGCACGTCCTTTTCGTTCTCGGCAGCACAGGACGCCCTTGGACAGAAAATATGGAACCTGCACGTTACCCTCTTTTAGGTGTTGGATGATAGGACCCAACTCTTCATCATTTAACTGATGGGGCAACACATCAGTAAAAGCCAAAGGAAAATCCAGCAGAACGGAACAGGGTTGCTCAGAGTTGGCTTCGCTGGGTTGTGAGAACATACGTGACAAGGCGTCTGCAACAACATTTTGTGTTCCCCGGATGTGTTGCACTTTGAATTTAAAGGATGAGATCTTGACCACCCAACGCCCTATTTTACCCAGCTGCCGGGGGATGAGCAAGAAGCCAGGAGAGAGCCTGATTATCGGTCTCCAACAGGAACTCAGCGTGTTCCAAGAAACGCCTGAACTTATCTAGAGCGTACACGACAGCAAGACACTCTAGTTCATACACTGAAGACTTCCTTTCTTGTTGGGTCAAGGTTCGGGATATAAATGCCACCGGCTGCCTAGCACCATCGACTTCCTGGGACAGAACCGCCCCGAGCGCAACAGAACTCGCGTCCGTTTGCAAAATAAATTTTTTTGAAAAATCAGGTATCCACAACACGGGGGGGGAGACGATCGCCTCCCTTGAGGGTATCAAAGGCCCGCTGTTGCCTCTCTCCCCACACAAATTTGGTACCCTTCTTTCTGAGTTCGTTTAAAGGTACAGCAATCTTCGCGGCATTAGGGATAAATCTACGATAAAAATTGACCATGCCAACGAATCTGGCAACACCTTTCGCATCCCTAGGGGGAGGAAAATCTCGGATGCCTTGTGTCCTCTCCGGGTCGACCGTCACACCCCCATATGAGACGAGATGCCCAAAAACGAAATACTCTTTTGTGCAAATTTGACTTTGTCTGGATTGATAGTGAGGCCAGCACTCCTCAATCGGCACATCACCTCTCTCAGGTGACCCAGATGCTCCTCGAACGTTTTGCTATAGACTAAGAGGTCATCAAGATAATTGAAAATGAATTTAAATTTCACATCATGGAATACAGTGTCGAGTAGTCGCGTGAGGTTTGAGCCCCCACGGCCAGACCCATGGGTACTCTAGTATATTGATAAAGATTCCATGGCACACAGAATGCCGTATAAGGGCGGCTTTCCTTAGACAGGGGAATCTGATGATAAGCGGCATTGAGGTCAAAGATGGTGAAGTACCTGGCCCCACTAAACCAATCGAAAGCGGAATGTAAATCGGGAAGAGGAACTGAATCCACCTCAATATTAGCATTTAGTTTGCGATAGTCTATGACCATACGCTGTTTACCCCCAGGCTTGGGCACCAGAAATGCTGGACTTGCATAACTAGAGTTGGAAGGTTCAATGACCCCTTGTTTAAGCAACTCTTGAACCTTCTCTCTAAGAACATCCATCTTTGGAGGAGCGAATTTGTATGGGTGTGAACGTACTACAGCGGAGTCCGTCAAACGGATCTTATACTCCAAAAGATGTGTGAGCCCCAAGTTGGGAGTTAATACAGTGGGGAACTGCTCACACAAATGATCCAAAGCATGCTTCTGGGACGGAGTGAGATGGTCTCTTTCTGAATCGGGACACACAACCTCTTGGATACCTCCCTTGGCTCCCTGGTACCCAAGGAAAGGAATGACAACCTCCCGATTGAAATTTAAAATAACAGTGGTGCCCTTGTATGTCTAAAACGAGACCACTCTTGGAGATGAAATCGGCACCCACAATGCAGTCGACTCCCAGAGCCGGAGAAACCAAAAATCGCCACACCCATGAAAAACACTCGATTTTAATACTTAGGGAAACCACCCGGGGAGATGGGCAGAATTTCCCGCGATGCAGTCCAGCATACCACGGAAGACCGATCCGACCCTAATAGTAAGCCCTGTTGTTCAAGGTCCTCGCATACTCTAGATGAAATTATGGATCGGGCTGATCCAGAGTCAACCAAGGCTCTGAGCTGACCCTTTTTCAACTCGATCGACAGGAAGGGGCATACTGAACTGTAGTTGGGGACAGTTCGCAGGACCTTGGAGCCAGATGATCCGGGATTTACTACCCGCCTGGGGTTAAGTGAAACCGGAACCGAACGGCCTAACGGGGAAGACCACTCCCTACTTATCTTCCCCGAGAGCTTACGTTTTTTGGAAGGTTACCATTTCGGGAAGTCCCTTGACGCCGTCTAGCATCGTGACAATAGCGCGCAACGTGACCGGATCTATGACACGTAGAACAGAATAATTCTCGTACCTCACAGCTCTGAACCGGCGCAGGCCGAGGACCCCAAGACCCGGGCTGCCCGACTCGTCGCTCTAAATCAGGGCGATCTGAACGCCTCCTAGCCTCGTGGGCTCTAATATCGTCATTACCCCGTATAGTGGTTGACTCGGCGCACAGCCGGTCCAAATCAATAAAACTTTGGGGACGGACAGCGAATGTCAAACGTGACCGTTCCTCCGGCATCATGCCCTCCAAAATAGTGTGAATAACTTCAGAGTCAGACAACCCCAGCCTCAGGATCCGGGCCGCGTCCTTAACACTGGAAATGAAATGAGCAAGGGACTCTCCACTTGCTTGAACTCTATAAAAATGTTTATGTCTTAACCTGTCGTGTAACCTTCCCGGTACGAAAGCGTCCAGGACTTCCCGATGGAAATGGTCAATGCCACCGCCATCCCTAAGGGTACTTGTCACGCGCTCAGCCATAGATCCCCGACAGTATGGGTAAATGAGCTCAAGCAAAGTCCGCTCCGACAGCCCAGGGAAATCGGCCAACTGAAAAAATATGCGCAAGAATCTCAAAAGCGCCTCGGGATCCAGACCATCGACAACTGGGAGACGCTGAATGACATCCGACAGTGGGTTAGGGAGCTTGTGATAGCTCGCTGTAGCCATATCCGAAAAGGCAGGAACATGGGCAGGGGGTTCCACCCTGGCTGCCGTCTCAACAGAAGATGAAGAAGAACCGGAATTCGCATCCACGTGGCGACGCTGGCCGAGAGAAAACTCCCGCAATGCCATCGCCACTTGCTCCCTAAGAGTGACAACATTTTTCTCTAATTCCGAGGTGGTAGCCTGTGATTCAGCATTCTGTAAACGGCAATAGAACATGTTGTAAACGTTGGCGTACCCTCTGTCTAGCCGTAGAGGTGGGTGCCGCCGACTGCAGGCCTTCGGCCAAATCGCGCAGTTCTGAAAATTTTTCCGAGCACAGCTCCACCTCGGCTGTGACATCCGTAAGTAATACTCTCCCACTCGGTGCCTCACCGGAGGCAAGAGCCTCGCGGAGTTGCTTCCTTAATGAAACAACAGTCTCCTGCGGCTTCCGTCCCCGGAACCGTACCTCCCACTCGAGCTCATCTTTGACAAACAAGTCCACATTCACAGAAATGGACATGACCGCGCAATCCACACACACACCACGTAAAAGCAATAATTAAAGAGAACGACAGGAAAAACTTGATCATACAAGCGGCTCCAGAATGCTCTAGCGATACGACGAGATGGGTGTCATAAAAGCAGAGAAACAGCCATACAAAATGCCCAGAAGAGAACACGACACAAAACAACCAAACTAACTCACTACATACCATCCACCAAGTACACATAAAATTCGATATAATCGAAAATATAAACTATCACATCCATGCCCTTGGTCGGACCATAACCGCATTCAAAATACATGGTACTTGCAACGCAACGCCCTCAATAAACAATTACCATATAACGGGGTGCTAGAAAACACGTAGTCTAATCCAGGAGACAAATCACAATCAAAATCGACAAGTACTGACGGCCCTCATCACGTCCCAAAATCTGGTTGAGCTCCAGGGTATGTGCAAGTGAAATCAACCAGCACACATTCATAAAAAAAGTCAATCACATTCCTATAACCCCTTTTTCAAAATTCATCTCACACTCAACATCACAAAATAATCACTTAAACACTAACACATATTAAATTATTTTAAACTTCATCAACCCCTTATTCATTTTATAAAATGTGCTATTTTTTTTTTTTGTTATTCTTTCTATTAATTCGTTATACTACCATTAAGTTTTCTTGCAACACTTGGATTCTAATTAAAAATAATTTGAAATAATTTGCAAGTCCTAACACCAGCTGGACATGTCTGTAGCCACACCAAGTTTCATTTAAGGAAATAACTGTAAGTCCCCAGATTCTAAAATTTCTCAAGTTCCAAAGAAAAGAAAAATAAGGCAGAAATACTACCTACCTAGAATCATAACCACGCTCTGATCTAACATTTGAAACCCCCCTTTTATTTTTCTAAGTTTTTGTAATTTTTTTTTTGAATTTTTGTTTTATTTAATTTTATTATTTTTTTTTTTTTGTAAAAGGGGAGAGACATATTTAGAACTAGGTGAAAAAAACCTAGAGGAAGCAAAAGTGTGCAAGGCCCAAATACAATTACAGACATGTCCCCCCAGGTGAATGACAGGACTTGCAAATGAAAAACTCTTTTAACCAACAAGCGTGTGCTTTATTCAACCTGCAAGATGTTACATAAATGACAAGTTCTTGATTGTGTGAGCACACCATTAAAGGCAGAATTATATATATATATGTATATCAATTAATTCATGATGTCACAAAGTAAGTGAATTTGATTAACCTAATTGCAAAATTTCTGCCTGATTATGTATGAGTCAAAGTTAGTAATAATCTCATTCATAAAAGCAATACTGATCCATAAGTGTTGTATAGTATCAAATAGGCTAGCCTGTTGTCTCAGTAAGCACATTTATGGTTTTTCTCCTTTTTAAATCCGTTACATATTCCCCCAGCAAAATATAGTAAAATTACACACACAAACACATATACGACATGAATAACAAAACATCCCTCATTTCAACACTAACCTCCTCATAAACCCATTCCAACTACAGTAAATGAATGCACCCTAATATGTATAGATATGTACAAATATAAATGACAGCGTAAACTGAATATCTCAGCTCCTAAGCATAGATTTGCCTTGGTAGTTCACACCAGAGAATGTAAGTGACCGCCCCGAAACTCAACCAGCTAAACGACCCTGACTTTAATCATTAAGCGCTAAGTATGTGTGTGAAAGAAAATAGTTTCTCATCTAAAGCATCAGACAGCCCCCGTTACGTTATTAAAACTCAGCCATGACCAGATGACATGATAGCACAAGATAATTAACTCCCTAATGGTCTTAATTAGATGAAAAGTTAGATCTTACAGCAAACTGCGGATGTGTGTGTATGTGTGTAATTTCTTACACATTATACAGTTATAAGATACTTCATTAGGTGTACTGCGGTAATGTTCACACATGCAATAACATAATTGAACATGACAGTTTGTGCTAGAGTATAACGTTCAGAACTTCACGAGTGAGCTTCTGGCGGCTTCTGTGCATTCACCATGTTGTAGAGAGAGAGAGAAATAGATAATCAGAATTTTCCCACCTGGATTGTCCGGTGTACTTAGTCCGTATAGGCGCGGATCAGTGATGTCACAGTCGTGTCACAAGTCCCGGGTGCAGCTTAGCGTTGGAAGAGTCCTAAGTTGTCCTCGACTGACGGCATCGTGGCTATAAGATCGTCTCTGCCATTAGGGTGGACAGATGTACGTCCACCCGACACCCATCTCGCCCTTGTTCGAGCACCTGGACATACAATAGGTTGTAGAGGGTGTCATAAAGAAAATACGCCACATAGGCCGTCCACATTAACTTCCAACACTAACTTTACACATCAACAGCACACACACATCGCCACTAATTCATATTAAACAGTATTAAGCTGCTCAGCTGTGACTTATTTCACTTATGTACCAACTACCTTTTAAGTATTTCGTTGAAATATGACAATTAATTATTACGCATTTCATAACTGTTAATAACACCAAACACAGCTGAGTGCGAGATGCTTTAGTATTTTCTTTATTGAAGTCAATTTAGCCCACAACATTTACACTCATATCAATTTAATTTGGTAATCGCGTTAACGCACACATCGAAAACTGCTCTACACACACACACAAATATAAATTTATAATAGAGGCTGAAACGTAAAATATATTTGGGGTTAGAATATTTTCAGAACCCGCTGACTTGTACATACCTGGAGCTACACTTTATCTAGCCAACCATAGTGATAGCCGAGGGAGTCCAGAACAAACGGTATCCGCCAGTCGAGAGCAGATGACTAGGTTGGAGGACAGAACAGAAATGAGGCCGATTCAATGTGTCGGCCTAGCCAAGTAAACTCAGGATGCAGGAATGTACAGAAACATTGGCGCTGCCAGCTGTATTGCGTAGCTGCACAACATTTGTGTGCCAACAACAATCTACCGTAGCCGTGTGGCCGTGCGTGACGTCAGCGGCGCTCGTTTTTAAAATTCTTATAATACGCTGCCGAACCCAGTACGGCACACCCTCACCCCAAAAGGACAACATGGTTGACCCAAAACAAACAAGTCCTCAAGCACGACGGCTGCGGGAAAACCAGGAAATCTCAGATTCTAAAACGCTCTTGGTGAGTTCAGTAATACAGGAAAACGAAAAAACAGAAGGAAGAGGTGTGAGTCAGTGAATGTATGTCTGAAAGAGAAGGTGTAAGTGTGAGTCCTGCATGCTCGCCGGGCCCTGGTCCGCATGCAGATAGAAGAGACAGGAAAGAACAGGAGAAAGAGAAGAATCGCCGGCCGGCTCTGAGTACTGACCACCAAGGCCTCCCAAATCTAATAACTGAGATCCAGGAACCCAAATAGTGTTCCCCCCTTTTTATAGGACAAACTGTCATCCCTAACTCATGCCTTATGGCAAAACTTTAGCTTTGAAATGTGAGTGGTTACTCTTTCAACATCCCCTCCGGGATCACCCAATTTCACTGTGACGGGCGACACAAACCGATGAATGCGGTATGGTCCCGACCAACGATAACATAGTTTAGCGGCCCTCGTATCTATGGCTGAGCTGATCGGATGGCTCTGACAGTAGACCAAGTCGCCAATCTTAAATGGGTTCGGAGTTTGCCCCTGAGTGTAGCGACTACGGACGCGTTCGTGCGCACGAAGCAAATTCCTCCGGACCTCCCGCCATCTGTCCACAGTCGTGACCTTCGGATCGTTAGGTAGAAGATCCTCAATGTGCCACAAATTGTCCAACGGCAAACTTGGCGAGAAACCAAACATGACTTCAAAGGGTACGGCCTTGTGACTCTCGTGTAGGGCCGTGTTAAATGCCAATTGCAACCACTTCAAATTAAGGTCCCAACAATCCTGTTGTTCAGCATGGTAGGCGATGAGAGCTGAACGGAGATTCCGGTTAAATCTCTCCGCGTGGGACGGTTGAGGGTAGTACGGGGAAGTGGTCACATGCTTGATGCCGTTAGCGAAACACATTCGCCGGAAATCTTTCGAAATGAACTGTGGTCCATTGTCAGAGACAATGGTGGACGGAAAACCGAAATGCTGAAAGACATGGGACTGTAGCATAAGGATGGTTGAGCGAGTGTTTGCCTGTCGTAAGGGCTGTAGCCAGACAAACTTGGAAAAAGCATCCACACAAACAAGTAGGTAAGCGTTACCTGACTTGCTACGAGGGAAAGGTCCCACGTAGTCTATGAATAACTTCTCCATTGGTTTGCTCGCCACATCAGATGACAATAGACCCAATTTAGTGTTTTGAGCAGGCTTACTCAAGCCACAGAGATGACATGCCTTCACACGAGCCGCGATGTCCCTGTCCATGCCCTTCCAGATGAAATGCCTCCTAATACTGGAAATGGTCTTCGAAATTCCCTTATGGCCACCTATTGGGGAATCATGATAGTAACTGAAGACCATTGGCACGAGTTTGCTAGGCAGCACAACCTTCGGGGCACGTCCTTTTCGTTCTCGGCAGCACAGGACGCCCTTGGACAGAAAATATGGAACCTGCACGTTACCCTCTTTTAGGTGTTGGATGATAGGACCCAACTCTTCATCATTTAACTGATGGGGCAACACATCAGTAAAAGCCAAAGGAAAATCCAGCAGAACGGAACAGGGTTGCTCAGAGTTGGCTTCGCTGGGTTGTGAGAACATACGTGACAAGGCGTCTGCAACAACATTTTGTGTTCCCCGGATGTGTTGCACTTTGAATTTAAAGGATGAGATCTTGACCACCCAACGCCCTATTTTACCCAGCTGCCGGGGATGAGCAAGAAGCCAGGAGAGAGCCTGATTATCGGTCTCCAACAGGAACTCAGCGTGTTCCAAGAAACGCCTGAACTTATCTAGAGCGTACACGACAGCAAGACACTCTAGTTCATACACTGAAGACTTCCTTTCTTGTTGGGTCAAGGTTCGGGATATAAATGCCACCGGCTGCCTAGCACCATCGACTTCCTGGGACAGAACCGCCCCGAGCGCAACAGAACTCGCGTCCGTTTGCAAAATAAATTTTTTTGAAAAATCAGGTATCCACAACACGGGGGGGGAGACGATCGCCTCCTTGAGGGTATCAAAGGCCCGCTGTTGCCTCTCTCCCCACACAAATTTGGTACCCTTCTTTCTGAGTTCGTTTAAAGGTACAGCAATCTTCGCGGCATTAGGGATAAATCTACGATAAAAATTGACCATGCCAACGAATCTGGCAACACCTTTCGCATCCCTAGGGGGAGGAAAATCTCGGATGCCTTGTGTCCTCTCCGGGTCGACCGTCACACCCCCATATGAGACGAGATGCCCCAAAAACGAAATACTCTTTTGTGCAAATTTGACTTTGTCTGGATTGATAGTGAGGCCAGCACTCCTCAATCGGCACATCACCTCTCTCAGGTGACCCAGATGCTCCTCGAACGTTTTGCTATAGACTAAGAGGTCATCAAGATAATTGAAAATGAATTTAAATTTCACATCATGGAATACAGTGTCGAGTAGTCGCGTGAGGGTTTGAGCCCCCACGGCCAGACCCATGGGTACTCTAGTATATTGATAAAGATTCCATGGCACACAGAATGCCGTATAAGGGCGGCTTTCCTTAGACAGGGGAATCTGATGATAAGCGGCATTGAGGTCAAAGATGGTGAAGTACCTGGCCCCACTAAACCAATCGAAAGCGGAATGTAAATCGGGAAGAGGAACTGAATCCACCTCAATATTAGCATTTAGTTTGCGATAGTCTATGACCATACGCTGTTTACCCCCAGGCTTGGGCACCAGAAATGCTGGACTTGCATAACTAGAGTTGGAAGGTTCAATGACCCCTTGTTTAAGCAACTCTTGAACCTTCTCTCTAAGAACATCCATCTTTGGAGGAGCGAATTTGTATGGGTGTGAACGTACTACAGCGGAGTCCGTCAAACGGATCTTATACTCCAAAAGATGTGTGAGCCCCAAGTTGGGAGTTAATACAGTGGGGAACTGCTCACACAAATGATCCAAAGCATGCTTCTGGGACGGAGTGAGATGGTCTCTTTCTGAATCGGGACACACAACCTCTTGGATACCTCCCTTGGCTCCCTGGTACCCAAGGAAAGGAATGACAACCTCCCGATTGAATTTAAAATAACAGTGGTGCCCTTGTATGTCTAAAACGAGACCACTCTTGGAGATGAAATCGGCACCCACAATGCAGTCGACTCCCAGAGCCGGAGAAACCAAAAATCGCCACACCCATGAAAAACACTCGATTTTAATACTTAGGGAAACCACCCGGGAGATGGGCAGAATTTCCCGCGATGCAGTCCAGCATACCACGGAAGACCGATCCGACCCTAATAGTAAGCCCTGTTGTTCAAGGTCCTCGCATACTCTAGATGAAATTATGGATCGGGCTGATCCAGAGTCAACCAAGGCTCTGAGCTGACCCTTTTTCAACTCGATCGACAGGAAGGGGCATACTGAACTGTAGTTGGGGACAGTTCGCAGGACCTTGGAGCCAGATGATCCGGGATTTACTACCCGCCTGGGGTTAAGTGAAACCGGAACCGAACGGCCTAACGGGGAAGACCACTCCCTACTTATCTTCCCCGAGAGCTTACGTTTTTTGGAAGGTTACCATTTCGGGAAGTCCCTTGACGCCGTCTAGCATCGTGACAATAGCGCGCAACGTGACCGGATCTATGACACGTAGAACAGAATAATTCTCGTACCTCACAGCTCTGAACCGGCGCAGGCCGAGGACCCCAAGACCCGGGCTGCCCGACTCGTCGCTCTAAATCAGGGCGATCTGAACGCCTCCTAGCCTCGTGGGCTCTAATATCGTCATTACCCCGTATAGTGGTTGACTCGGCGCACAGCCGGTCCAAATCAATAAAACTTTGGGGACGGACAGCGAATGTCAAACGTGACCGTTCCTCCAGCATCACGCCCTCCAAAATAGTGTGAATAACTTCAGAGTCAGACAACCCCAGCCTCAGGATCCGGGCCGCGTCCTTAACACTGGAAATGAAATGAGCAAGGGACTCTCCACTTGCTTGAACTCTATAAAAATGTTTATGTCTTAACCTGTCGTGTAACCTTCCCGGTACGAAAGCGTCCAGGACTTCCCGATGGAAATGGTCAATGCCACCGCCATCCCTAAGGGTACTTGTCACGCGCTCAGCCATAGATCCCCGACAGTATGGGTAAATGAGCTCAAGCAAAGTCCGCTCCGACAGCCCAGGGAAATCGGCCAACTGAAAAAATATGCGCAAGAATCTCAAAAGCGCCTCGGGATCCAGACCATCGACAACTGGGAGACGCTGAATGACATCCGACAGTGGGTTAGGGAGCTTGTGATAGCTCGCTGTAGCCATATCCGAAAAGGCAGGAACATGGGCAGGGGGTTCCACCCTGGCTGCCGTCTCAACAGAAGATGAAGAAGAACCGGAATTCGCATCCACGTGGCGACGCTGGCCGAGAGAAAACTCCCGCAATGCCATCGCCACTTGCTCCCTAAGAGTGACAACATTTTTCTCTAATTCCGAGGTGGTAGCCTGTGATTCAGCATTCTGTAAACGGCATAGAACATGTTGTAAACGTTGGCGTACCCTCTGTCTAGCCGTAGAGGTGGGTGCCGCCGACTGCAGGCCTTCGGCCAAATCGCGCAGTTCTGAAAATTTTTCCGAGCACAGCTCCACCTCGGCTGTGACATCCGTAAGTAATACTCTCCCACTCGGTGCCTCACCGGAGGCAAGAGCCTCGCGGAGTTGCTTCCTTAATGAAACAACAGTCTCCTGCGGCTTCCGTCCCCGGAACCGTACCTCCCACTCGAGCTCATCTTTGACAAACAAGTCCACATTCACAGAAATGGACATGACCGCGCAATCCACACACACACCACGTAAAAGCAATAATTAAAGAGAACGACAGGAAAAACTTGATCATACAAGCGGCTCCAGAATGCTCTAGCGATACGACGAGATGGGTGTCATAAAAGCAGAGAAACAGCCATACAAAATGCCCAGAAGAGAACACGACACAAAACAACCAAACTAACTCACTACATACCATCCACCAAGTACACATAAAATTCGATATAATCGAAAATATAAACTATCACATCCATGCCCTTGGTCGGACCATAACCGCATTCAAAATACATGGTACTGCAACGCAACGCCCTCAATAAACAATTACCATATAACGGGGTGCTAGAAAACACGTAGTCTAATCCAGGAGACAAATCACAATCAAAATCGACAAGTACTGACGGCCCTCATCACGTCCAAAATCTGGTTGAGCTCCAGGGTATGTGCAAGTGAAATCAACCAGCACACATTCATAAAAAAAGTCAATCACATTCCTATAACCCCTTTTTCAAAATTCATCTCACACTCAACATCACAAAATAATCACTTAAACACTAACACATATTAAATTATTTTAAACTTCATCAACCCCTTATTCATTTTATAAAATGTGCTATTTTTTTTTTGTTATTCTTTCTATTAATTCGTTATACTACCATTAAGTTTTCTTGCAACACTTGGATTCTAATTAAAAATAATTTGAAATAATTTGCAAGTCCTAACACCAGCTGACATGTCTGTAGCCACACCAAGTTTCATTTAAGGAAATAACTGTAAGTCCCCAGATTCTAAAATTTCTCAAGTTCCAAAGAAAAGAAAAATAAGGCAGAAATACTACCTACCTAGAATCATAACCACGCTCTGATCTAACATTTGAAACCCCCCTTTTATTTTTCTAAGTTTTTGTAATTTTTTTTTTGAATTTTTGTTTTATTTAATTTTATTATTTTTTTTTTTTTGTAAAAGGGGAGAGACATATTTAGAACTAGGTGAAAAAAACCTAGAGGAAGCAAAAGTGTGCAAGGCCCAAATACAATTACAGACATGTCCCCCCAGGTGAATGACAGGACTTGCAAATGAAAAACTCTTTTAACCAACAAGCGTGTGCTTTATTCAACCTGCAAGATGTTACATAAATGACAAGTTCTTGATTGTGTGAGCACACCATTAAAGGCAGAATTATATATATATATGTATATCAATTAATTCATGATGTCACAAAGTAAGTGAATTTGATTAACCTAATTGCAAAATTTCTGCCTGATTATGTATGAGTCAAAGTTAGTAATAATCTCATTCATAAAAGCAATACTGATCCATAAGTGTTGTATAGTATCAAATAGGCTAGCCTGTTGTCTCAGTAAGCACATTTATGGTTTTTCTCCTTTTTAAATCCGTTACATATTCCCCCAGCAAAATATAGTAAAATTACACACACAAACACATATACGACATGAATAACAAAACATCCCTCATTTCAACACTAACCTCCTCATAAACCCATTCCAACTACAGTAAATGAATGCACCCTAATATGTATAGATATGTACAAATATAAATGACAGCGTAAACTGAATATCTCAGCTCCTAAGCATAGATTTGCCTTGGTAGTTCACACCAGAGAATGTAAGTGACCGCCCCGAAACTCAACCAGCTAAACGACCCTGACTTTAATCATTAAGCGCTAAGTATGTGTGTGAAAGAAAATAGTTTCTCATCTAAAGCATCAGACAGCCCCCGTTACGTTATTAAAACTCAGCCATGACCAGATGACATGATAGCACAAGATAATTAACTCCCTAATGGTCTTAATTAGATGAAAAGTTAGATCTTACAGCAAACTGCGGATGTGTGTGTATGTGTGTAATTTCTTACACATTATACAGTTATAAGATACTTCATTAGGTGTACTGCGGTAATGTTCACACATGCAATAACATAATTGAACATGACAGTTTGTGCTAGAGTATAACGTTCAGAACTTCACGAGTGAGCTTCTGGCGGCTTCTGTGCATTCACCATGTTGTAGAGAGAGAGAGAAATAGATAATCAGAATTTTCCCACCTGGATTGTCCGGTGTACTTAGTCCGTATAGGCGCGGATCAGTGATGTCACAGTCGTGTCACAAGTCCCGGGTGCAGCTTAGCGTTGGAAGAGTCCTAAGTTGTCCTCGACTGACGGCATCGTGGCTATAAGATCGTCTCTGCCATTAGGGTGGACAGATGTACGTCCACCCGACACCCATCTCGCCCTTGTTCGAGCACCTGGACATACAATAGGTTGTAGAGGGTGTCATAAAGAAAATACGCCACATAGGCCGTCCACATTAACTTCCAACACTAACTTTACACATCAACAGCACACACACATCGCCACTAATTCATATTAAACAGTATTAAGCTGCTCAGCTGTGACTTATTTCACTTATGTACCAACTACCTTTTAAGTATTTCGTTGAAATATGACAATTAATTATTACGCATTTCATAACTGTTAATAACACCAAACACAGCTGAGTGCGAGATGCTTTAGTATTTTCTTTATTGAAGTCAATTTAGCCCACAACATTTACACTCATATCAATTTAATTTGGTAATCGCGTTAACGCACACATCGAAAACTGCTCTACACACACACACACACAAGTATAAATTTATAATAGAGGCTGAAACGTAAAATATATTTGGGGTTAGAATATTTTCAGAACCCGCTGACTTGTACATATCTGGAGCTACACTTTATCTAGCCAACCATAGTGATAGCCGAGGAAGTCCAGAACAAACGGTATCCGCCAGTCGAGAGCAGATGACTAGAAATGAGGACAGAACAGAAATGAGGCCGATTCAATGTGTCGGCCTAGCCAAGTAAACTCAGGATGCAGGAATGTACAGAAACATTGGCGCTGCCAGCTGTATTGCGTAGCTGCACAACATTTGTGTGCCAACAACAATCTACCATAGCCGTGTGCCCGTGCGTGACGTCAGCGGCGCTCGTTTTTAAAATTCTTATAATACGCTGCCGAACCCAGTACGGCACACTGGTAAGGCAGTAATCGCCCGAAAAGTCGGGAAAATCGAACTTGCATTTCACTGCCTGTTACATTCATCACTAGTATGTGCGACACGGTCGTCTATCAGTGTGTAAATTTTAATCTACACGAAAAAGGTGTGTCGCACATTTTCGCCATTTTCGCCTCCGATGGGGGTAACACTCTCTGTTACCCCCAACCCATTTTGCCATCTACGGGAGCACAGGCCACCCCCGCAATAGCAACTTACTAACTAATTACAATTGAAAACTAAACTTTCTACAATTGCAGTTCCACACTCCATTGTTCTATCACTTCATTGAGCACCAATCTACCCCCCAAAAGTATCCCCACTTCTTGTATTGATAACAAGTTTTTATTTTATTACACCTCTTAAACGTTCCCATTCTCACTGATACTAAAACTTGACAATTATATTTGGTCACTTACGTCTAAAATTTATTTAAATTTAAATTATACACATCCAAAATTACTTTTTTTTTTTAAACGGGGGTGTTTTGCAATGAAAGATAAAAAAGTTCCAACTCAGATCTACTTTGTGCAGTTACTTCCCCTTGTTTTCAACTGTGCAAATTGTACTACCTCATCTTCTCATCTCTACTACCCCGTCGTCTGAGCCGACATTCCCGATCTTTCTCCGCAAAACTCTTCATTTCGGTGTAAGCAAAACTATTGTCAATGGCTCATTTTGAACTTTACCATTAACACTAAAAATATTTAAGTTTGTATGCACTGCCTTGTATTTAGGTGTAGCCTCCATTATATACAACACTCTAAGGCAGTGCCAGCACGTGACAGGTACATCAAAACTGATGCACCTGGAGTGTATTAATGATAATTTGTCACGTACCTTTTGGGGTCCCCCTCCCCGTTCAAATATGTAGCTAAATTTCCAGTTTGTACCAATTTTGGTGGAGCCGGACCATCGTTGTTTTCACTGCCCGAAGGAAGATCCGCCAACCATGGCCCGCCTCCGAGTTCCAAATTCCACGGCCAGGACTGGTAAGATCGTGACCGCCCGAAAATGGGGGAGGATCCCTTCTAGAAACAAAAAAAAAAACAATTAAATGACATTCATACATTTACTCATTGATAAAAATCCTTATGCTGACCAAAATAATTTCAAATTTGTAGCGTTGTGCGTTCCAACTATCTCCCTCGTCTCTCTATTCTGTAACACATACGAATTCTTCATTTTTACCTCTACTATTTCGTACGGCCCCTCATAGAGCAAGAAAAATTTCTTAATCTCCTTATCTTGTGCACTCGACAAATCGTGGCGTCGCACCAATACCAGCTGTCCAACCTCGTACTGCGTCCACTTACCTTTCATATCATGTCTCTGTTTTCTCCTCTCCCCCTTCGTCAACAAACTTTCATTCGCTAGCCTAAGTTTAATATCGTGGCCAATAGTGTTGGTTTCCGGTGGATACTCAATTAATTGTTCCAAAATTCTCTGTGGACGCTTTCCTCTTACTAACTCATAAGGCGTGAACCCTGTCGACTCGTGGGTGGTGCAATTAAGCCAATTTTCAATTTTCTGCACATAGAGTGGCCACTCGCTATGTTTGGCGTGGCAGTATGTCCGGAAAATTCTGCCCAACTCTCTCATGACTCGCTCCGCCTGATTGGACTGTGGATGATACACTGCGGTGTGCTTTGGGATGATACCTTCCCAACCGAGAGTCTGGCGCCATCTTCCGCTGATGAACTGCGGTCCATGGTCGGATAATATCACCTTCGGCTTTCCCATGTTGATCATGTAGTCGCGTGTGATCTTCTCACTCAGCACCTTGCTTGTTGCTCGCTTCACGCTATATAACCTTACATATTTGGAATAAGTGTCAAGTACAACAAAAATATGCATCACTCCGCCCCTACCCTTTGGCAATGGGCCGTACAAATCTACAGCTACTAAATCAAATGGGTTTTTTTACTTTAATATAATTTAGTTCTCCTTCTAACCTATAATTCACAACTTTAGATTTCTGACATAGCTCACAAACTCTAAGTATTTTTCGGACGCGTTTCTCCATATTTTTAAATAGACAGGATTCCTTCAACACATTCACACACTTCCGTGCCCCAAAATGCCCGTATCTAAGGTGACAGTCCCATACTATTTTCTCTATCAATCCTTCAGGTATAACTAACCTCCAATCTCTCTCTCTCCCCTCTACTTTTTTAAACAAACTCCCTTTAAACACTTGAAAATATTGTTTATACCCAAATTCATCTACATCTGATTCTACACTAGTAATAATTTTATTTAATTTACTATCAGCTCTTTGCATTACATTTATATTCTTCAATTCTTCCCCAAAAAGTTTATCTTCCCTGGACAATCTATAAATCCCTATTTCTTTGATATCTCTACCCGTTCTATTTCTGTCTATGTCTACTCGTGATAGTGTGTCTGGCACCCTGTTCTCTACACCCTTAATGTATTCCCAAGAAAAATATACTCTTGAAGAGCTAGCACCCACCTGGTTATCCGGCTGTGTGTGAGTTTGCAAGTATTCAGGAACGACAGCGGTTTATGGTCCGTCCTGATGATGGTTCTATTACCCAGCAGGTACGTACGGAACTTCCTCACGGCGAACACTATACTGAGGAGCTCCTTCTCGGTGGTAGCATAGTTGCGCTCTGCCGCTAGCAGCGTCCGGCTGGCGAAGGCGATGGTTTTATGTTCTTTCGCCTCGTCCTCTTGGTAAAGTTCCGCCCCCAGTGCTATATTGCTGGCATCGGTCTGTAAGTAAAATTTATCATTAAAGTTGGGATGATTCATTAAAATCATATCAGCGAACTTATTTTTGATTTCGTTGAACGCTGCTCTTTCGTTATCGCCCCACCTCCATTGTTTGTTCTTTTGCAGCACTGCGCTGAGTCGGGCCGTCGTCTGGGCGTAGTTCCGCTGGAACTTCCTGTAAAAATTACAGAGACCAAGAAAACTTTGCAATTGTTTTATATTTTTAGGCTCCGGGAACGTCAGGATGGATTCTACTTTATCCGGATTAGCACGTATTCCTGTAGGTGTTATGATGAAACCTAAAAAATGTATCTCAGTTTGCAAAAATTTTGATTTGTCCCAATTCACCGTCAAACCTCCCTGGTGTAACTTCTCCAATACATACTCTAAATGTTCGACATGCTCCTCAAATGTTCTAGAAGCTATCAGTATGTCATCCACATATATGGTTAAAAAATCTAAGTTATGGGGTTGCAAAATCTCATCAAGACACTTAATAAAGCTGGCTACACTGGTGTTCAAACCAAACGGCAAACGCTTAAATTGATAATTTTTTCCGTTGAACAAGAACGCGGTATACTTCCTGCTATTTACTGCCAACGGGACTTGCCAATACCCGGCGGTTAAGTCTAAAGAGGTCATATATTTCACACCGCTGAATTTCTGAAAAATCTCTTCAATAGCTTCGGGTGATTCCCGGTCTGGAATAATTATTTGATTGATTTTGCAGGCATCTAGACATAACCTCACTCTCCCATCTTTTTTGATCACTACTACCAAAGGGTTGGAATAAGTTGATACCGACCTTTCTATAATATCCCCTGCTAACATCCTATCCAATTCTAATTGTACGGCCTCCCGCTTCGAATATGGTACCGGATAACTACGTTGGACATATGGCGCATGCTCCCTCACCTTCAACTCGCATTCATAACCTTTTGCCCTTCCTGGTTCCCCGGCAAACGCTCCCCTATAATCCTCGATTACCCGCCACAGCACTTTACGCTGAGAACTCCCTATTACGCCACCCTCCGCGCAAAATTTAACCTCTCTATCCGCCCATATTCTCTCCCCACTCTCTTCACTCACACTCTCTCTACACACATTTACACTAAATTCCATATCCCTATTTATGGTCTTATCTGGTATAACCCTTATACCCGAAATCTTTACTGTGTCTAAAACCCGTTCAGAATTAACCGTTATTTGTTTATTTTCATTACTCAATTCTAAAATTCTTTTTCTAAAATTGATGACCGCATTATTCCTTATTAAAAAATCATTACCCAAAATCACTTCTAAATTTAAACCCCTTACAACTAGAAATGTATTCTCATAGCTTTCCCCATTTATTAACATGTTCAACTGGACCTGTGTAGTAACCCGTTCACTTCTAACACCCGTAATGCCTACAATTGTTACTCCCGCTACTGGCAAAGACAGAATATGTTTGTTAGTCTCTTTCAATTTATTCAGTACATGTTCTGCTATTACAGATATTTCACTACCTGTGTCTATAAGTGTCAAGACTGACTTACCTTCTATTTCCAGTTTTACCTCAGTCAACCACGCCTCTTGTCTCCTCGTTTCCGCCTCCTCTTCCTCCATCAATTCCGTAGCCAAGTCCGTGCGAATCGTGTTATTCCTGTATTTATTTTCGTGGACCCCGTGGTTATTCCTCGACAATGACCGGGCCTCCTCATCCATTGTCCTCCTTAGTTTCCCGTCCTCTCGTCTGCACTTCGGGGCGTATACACTCTACCCATGTGCTGATTTGCTCCTTCGTTTCTCGTATTCTCTGCTCGTCGGTCCCCGTTCCTCTGCTGTGGGTTGTTGAATCTCTGTTGTGTCCTTTGCTGCTGTCCGGGCCTCGCCCTTCTACATCTATAACAAAAATTACGGTCAGCATAATTTTCCCCCAGACACCCGTCACATTTCCACATCGGGTATTGTCTGTCCCGTTCTCGACCATTGTGTGTGGTTCCCCCGTTTGGTCCTCCTCTTGGTGTATAGTTACCTCCATTTTGCATATTAAGTTGTTGTATGCGTCTGCTGTCTTCCTGGTCCTTAATATTCTGAAAAACATCCAATATTTTTTCTAATTCACTGATATCACTTACCTCTCTGGTCATTAAAGTGATCTGTACTTCCCTCGGTAGATGTTTACTGATGTGGCGTACAAACGACTGGAATGGCAACGGTGGTTCTAAGTACTTGGCTTCGTTGTATAGCTTCATCGTATAGACGGTAATATTCTGGTTGTTCCTCCCAAAGCTCCCGGTTCCCATTATTTGGCTTCGTAGTATCTCCTGCTCCTCCTCCGACCAGTATTTATTCCGAAAGGCTTTTTCAAAATCTTCATATCTCTCCCATTCGTTTCGATGTGTCTCCGCCCATATCTCCGAATTGCCTTTAAAACATTTCAAAATTTTTATAAGTTTAACCTCCCAACTACTACCATTAAATCTGTCAAATTCCCGTACTCGATTCAAAAATTGCATTGGATGCACTCTCCTATTTTCACTACTAAAAGTTTCTAATTCTATTTCATTGTTTGTGTCTCGTGTCATGAATATGCGTTCAGTAACGTTGTTTAAATTTTGATTTCTTACTAAACTTAATTCGTCTCTCATACTACTAATGTTTTGTTCAAGAGAATATAATTTTTTGTCATTACTATATTCAGACTGTACATTATTTTTTGATATTACATCGATAGATTCATTTACTGCTTGTATTTCTGTCTTATAATTATTTTCAATTTCATTTATTTTAGAGTCTATCTTATTTTGGTGTTCATCAATATTTTGACTAATTTTTTCAACTGTCATTACTACACTACTCAGCTTACATTCAGTTTCAGTATTACATTTATTAATTTTCGATTCTATGTCATCGTTATACTCCTTCATTGAATTAATTAATTTTTCATTATTCTCATTGATTTGCTTCTCAACTCTACTTATCTGATTATCGATTTCATCAAATTTAACATCTATCTGCTGTATTGAATTATCTAACCTGGTTTCTACCTGGTTAATTTTATCAGTAAACTCTACTTTGGTACTTTCACAATGTCTATTAATTTCTTGAATCTCATATTTCAACTCATTAATGTCTCTACTTTGTCTATCTAATTTTATGTCATTACTGTCAAAACGACTATCAAATTTATTATTCATTTTTTCTAATAATTTATTATTCATTTTTTCTAATTGATTAAGTATAATACTCATTATATCGTCATCCACCTTATTGTATTTTGTTGAGGTCGGGGTTGCTTGAATCCCTGAATCCTCTGTATTATCTTTTTCATTTGTGTTACTTTCATTCATAGTTTTGTCGTCTTGACGTACATTCGGTGTTGAATGTATTTCAAGACTATTCGTCACAGCTGATTCGTCAAATTCAGCTGTTTCGCTTATCACAGTCGAGTCGGACAAATCGACTCCGTTCTCTGTATTTTCCATTATTATATTTTTAAATATGTATTCTGTTTCTTATGTGAACAAATATTCTTTACTTATTTTGCGTAACTTTACATATTTTCACTCAACCTCTAAATTGCGCTTGTATCCTATTTGTAGGTATGGAATTTCATATTATTAAATTCGTTCCGGTTCGTGGCGCCATTGAGATGTTCTACATTAATAAATGACATAATAAAAATGCAAAATAAGAGTGAAGAAACTTCTACTTACCATCACTCATTAACCTCGGCTTCAGGGTTGCGTCATACGTACGTTCGGATACAAGCACAAGCTTTAAGGTTGCGTAAATAATTTACATAACACATGTTTGAGAAGAGAATTACCTTTCACTTTAATTTGGACTCATTCGAAATTTCTTTACATTCTACGGCATCTGAAATAATTCTGTGAGAAAAAAATCTATTGTTTGGTTACATACTCAGCGTTCTTACTCTAACTTATATTCTAGCTTACCTTATACTTATACGGACATACATACAGAGCCCAGCCTGCATATTTTACACACACACAAAATTTATGATGCCCTTAACATTTTTATAATAATGATAAATTTCCCCCCACACCGGCCACGCGGTCTTCGTGCGCACTCATTTTTCAGTAATACTTCTTTTATTGTCCGAGAAAAAAAAAAACTTTTGATTAAGGTCCACTCGA
Source organism: Magicicada septendecula (assembly GCA_034769895.1). Taxonomy (NCBI): domain Eukaryota; kingdom Metazoa; phylum Arthropoda; class Insecta; order Hemiptera; family Cicadidae; genus Magicicada; species Magicicada septendecula. The sequence continues at coordinate 461,338,397 of CM068370.1, read as the reverse complement.
TGGATCGACCACGGTCACATGAAATTTTTACTGGTGTTACACCCTTTACTGGAAGTATTAAAACAAAACTTGTGTAGAGAGCTTACTTAGCTCTCTGTGCCGGCCGGCTACGATAGTGGAACTGGGCAGTGCGCTTCGTTGAGCCGCAGGAAATGCGCATTCACGGCCAACAGGTTTCAGTCGCCGTTCATGCTGAATTTGTTGTGGCATATTCCTTTTATGCATGGAATATAGCTGGTATATGTGAGGTAACAGGTGACGATATTGGTCTCTGCTATGCTGATGTCACTAGTAGTAGGCGTGTCTTAACGACATTTCCTGTAGTTGGCTGGTGGCTGCTACACACTGTTCGTTCCATCGCCATGTTTTACAGCTTCGTCGGATTTTTCACGGCGTCACTAATAGCGCGCCGTCCTGTAATGTTACGTACGGGCGCCACCACACATACACAAAGTTCTTAGAATTTTTTTAAGGTGGCGCATTCCTCAGCGAGTTACTCAACACAGTAACTGCGTCTCTGCTTTGTTCCAACGCTATTTCGTTTACCATGTGCTCTGTTGTAATAGACATAACGTTCGACGGGAAATAAAACTTTCACAAAAATTTTATAAAATCCCACCCAAAATGAAATAAATACAAATACAATGCCCCCTACTGTAAGAAAATAAATTTACCCAAAATTGACACGTTACAGTTTCTGCGCGTATACTCGCGACCTTGATGCAATCCCTGTTCACTCGATATTGCGTAGTTGCAAACCTTCATAAAACTTTACTAGTTTCTTATATATGACTTTGAATAAAAATACAATTTAAATTGATTATTCCCCAAAACACAGTAGGGCCAGAATTGTACTGTTACATTCTGTTTGTAAAAAGGTCTAGTAGAAATGTTATTATATTATTTACCATATTGTACATTGAATTTTCTTGTGGCTTGATTATTGGTTTTTAATTTTCTATAGATAATTGGTTGACTTATGTAAATACATCATCAGAGAAATTAGTTCAAGTGTCATGATAATTAGTATTATATAAAACTTTAGTGGAATTAAAACTTTAAAATATTAATGGATAATTATGTCTATACACGATTATGTTATAGTTGACATTTGTTATTCAGTTTGAAGATTTTGCTCATCGTAAATTTAACTCTTTATATTTTATGTACATATTATTTGATTCAGTAAATAGTTGTGAACATTTTTTGTGTTGTAGAGGAACACAACAGATCGAGCGTACTTTATTGCCAAAGAATTTTTAATGACCGAAAGAACGTACCGTAAAGACCTGGAAGTCATAAGCTTGGTAAGTGAGTGTAACATTCACAGATGTTTTAAGATGTCCAATGTCAATTACAAGACAGTTTTCAAGTGCACAGCAGATTTGGTTTAGAACTTTGAAAATTAGAATCCATAAATTGAAAGGTAAATTTCAAAAGATTGTTTATGTACTGTGGTAACTTGCAGTGAATATCTCCTCAATCAACCAAACTCTTCATTATGGAAGACCATTTGTACGCCTTCACTTTTTTTTTATAGACTATAGCTGGCCCTTTTGTATTTATATACATGAATTTATTTAATTTAAGCATCCTATTAGACATATTTCTTATATTTTTCAGTCACTTATCAGTTTTGTAATTATTTATGAAGTTGATCTTTCTATTGACATATGTTGATGTTTTTGTGTTTCTGTTGTCATTTAAAGATCGTCTCCCAATCTTATCTGCATATGTACTTAAGTTTTTTATTTTAAAAATGCGTCAGTAATAAACTATTTCAAGAGTGGGTAATTTGATGTATCTTTAGTGTACAATTAATTCTATAGTGTTTCAATCTTGTGTGGTTCCATTATGTAAAAAATAACATATTAGTGAGATTCCATTTGTGTCAGAGAAAGGTGTGTTTTGTTATCTTCAAGTATGTTCATCTCGAAATCTGGGAATATCAGTTTTAATTAGCATGATCAGAATGTAAATAGTAATATATAAATGAAGTAAATAAAGAGATATGTAAGTTAAAAATTTTAGACCAAATCAGTTATATGAAAAATATTACATTTCCTTCAATAAAATGAATTAATTTTTAATCTGAATGGAAATTTAACTAATACTGGTTGATACAGTGAAAAATGATGGTTGACGTATACAATACGTGTAATTATACAATGAATGTAATTGTAATATTGCCTCATTGCACAGCATTTCAAGCCTGTCTCTTTCAAAATACTGATGACAGCTCTGTCATGTGTCAGTTATTTAATGGCGGCTTGTGACCAAAATATCTTGTAGTGCACGAAAAAATTAAGTCTTAAACAAGAATAACTTTAGGTTTTTATTAAAATATTATTGGAGCTAATTAATTGTAGATATATAGATCAAATAAATAAACATTTAAGTCACTAAGAACTGACTTTGCATAACACTGTATGCACAGAACATATTCAAACTTTAAATAGTCACTGACAGATGAAACCATACTGCAATGTTGGCAGCCTGTAGGTAGCTTGCCTTATCCCACCTAAGCTTGTTTCACTTGCTCCACTGCTGTCTCACTCACTCTTATCTTTAGCTCTGGCGTACCCCTCAACCCCTTCAGACTAATCATGTAACTCCCTAACACTTTGTGTGAGTAGCACAGAAACTGCTAACTACAAATTCAAGCGACCTCACACTGAATGTAAAACTATGCCATTCGGAAACAGGCGGTGGCAGTTTAAAAAGGAACTCGGTACGGACATATAACATTAAATATAGGAGTATAAATTGAGTATATTTATGATCATATAAACAGAAATACTTTATATATTTTTTCATATCTCAAAATATCTGGAGGTAGTGCATATCTAGCTACCTCCTACAGACACTACCCCTTCAATTGGAATGTTCCCTGCAACACATGTTCAATGATTGTGCACAGTTCTCTGATTACATTTTCATGAATCTCCTCTATGGTTTGGAAATGAAATATTTCACAGTTACTTTCAGTTTGAAAAACAGAAAAGTTTATAGACATTGGGATGGATGGGGCATGCCAGATGTTTTGTGTTTTATCAGATAGTTGTAGATATGCATAGATCGATTATTGCGTGAATCGATGCATTATCATAATCCTAACCCAGGTCTGGATTTCTCATAATTCAGGTATCTTCCTGTGCACAGTATCCCACAAATTCCTTACAACTTCAGGTATAACTATTTGTTTTCCATTGGACAGTGTAGAACAAATTCTTGATGGACAGTGCCTTGTTTTCCCACACTTCTTGGTACCTTTTGTGGACTAGAAGACAAGTTACACGAATCAGAGCATCAGCTATCAGTAAGTTGTCATCTATTAATGTGTAAGGTCATCCAGGCTTGGTGTCTTCATCAACCAACATTCTGTCCTCAACCAATATTCTGTAAATGTTTCAACCACAACATAATGTAATTTCGGTTGTAGATTGTATCACCTGTGACACTTTTAACATGACCGTTGGAACTATTATGTTTATCCCATACTCAAACGATTAATTGTTATAAACTTTGTAAAATTAAACTATTTTTAACAGGGCAATATTCTTATCCATTTTGTAGGTAACATTTTATACAATGAAAGCACATTTTAAGTTGCAACAATAGATATTATATATAAGTATTAGTTTATTGACAGAAGTTTTGTAATTTAGGTGATGACATTTATACAGTGGTTCCGGTACGAGATCTATAAAGAAGAGGAGTATCCAAATTTGGAATCATTGCTAAACGTCATTCTGCCTGTGCATCAAGTCCACAATACCATACTCAAAGATATCGAACTGAGAATCGCAGCATGGGAAGGTAAAGGTGGCCAACAACAAAGGATAGGAGACATACTGCTGGATGTTATGAACTACTTACATGTAAGTAAAATACTGTTTAAACTTAAGACACTGAACTTTGTAATCCTCCTGTAATGTCCTATTGTAGGCACATCCTGTAATCGTGTTTGCATATCTTAGGATCCAGTGGCACAACTGCGGGGAGTCCGAGGGATCAATCTCCCTATAGCTATTAAAAAGTTCAGGGAAATTCTGTAATCACTTAACGTAAACATGCTTCTAAGTGAGTTGTTTGTGCTAAAATAAGGCTTATAAATAACTGGAGAAATAAAAAGAGTTACAATATTAGTAAATTAATAAAATATTTTAGAGTTTTCTTAATAATGGCAATCACTCAACATTTGGTAAATGACATACATATTTGCAGCCTTAAAAAAAAATAATAATTAGGAACGTGCCAGAAAATGAAGGCAGAACTTAATCTACCTTTACCTTTTTTGTCCACACTCCCCTTTACAGGATGTTGGTGTCATGACTCCTCTAGCCTAATATCTCATGGTTTTACACCATCATCTTTGCACCTGTAAACTAGCAGTTGCTTAACTTTAATTTGGAAAAATGGGAAGATTTTATTGCAGAATTTTACATAAAAAAAATAACACCTTAACAGGCACTGTAAATTGCCTACAACATTCTTAAATTAAAGTGTGAAGGGTAACAAAACTGGAGTTTTTTAAATATCTTCGTAGCCTCATTTTCACAAGCTTTATTAAGAATACAAATTTAGAATAAAAGCGATCCCTAACGGAATGAGATTTATTACCTTTAATTAGAATTACAATTAATCAAGATAGAATATTTTGAAATCAGCACTTCTCCTATTTTTGCAGGGCTTATATTTCACGTTGGTTTACTCAAAAACTTTGAGGTAAAATCTATTTTAAGCACTTTTTGCAAAACAAGTCACTAAGTGATAATTACAGAAATGGTAACGCCTCACCACTCAACCTGTTGTAAAGAGCTGTGTCCTATGCATCATTTCTCCAAGCCAGATTTAAAATGACACAAAGAAGTGAAGTGAAGTGAAATATAAACCATTTCTTGTTTCAAAAGGTATGGATAGTTCAGCCTGAATTTTACACTCAAATATCTTGTGAATACTTTAGTACAAAGTAACATTTTATTTGTCTCTGCTGATTATGAATTTGTATTATATAAATGTGTATTCTAATAATATTAGTATTTTCTTTTGATGGCCCTGCAGTTTTTCTATTCCAAAGCCAGTCTCGTTACTTCCTTGTATCCTCTTCCTGTCTTGATCTTGTCCATAAACTCTTCATCTTGGTCTTTCCCTCACGTTATATCCCTGCATCATTCCATTTCGCCTTTCCACAGTTGTTCTTAGCAGCAGCACCTTTTCACTTATACACTTATTAATACTTCCTCGTTTGTCAATCGTGCAGTCCAGGGTATTTTCAACAGTCTCATCCACCACCACATTTTGAAAGCCTCAAGTTTTTTCCTTTCACTGTTCTTAAGCTCGAAGTTTCTGAGGCTTAAGTACTCATATTCTAGATGAAACTTTTTAAGAATTACTTCCTCGTTTTGAGAGAGAGAGGGAGAGGGAGAGGGAGAGGGGGAGAGAGAGAGAGAGAGAGAGAGAGAGAGAGAGAGAGAGAGAGAGAGAGAGAGAGAGAGAGAGAGAGAGAGAGACTTCTTGATTTTCAAAGGCTTCTTTAAAAAAAAAAAAACTTGGTTTCAGCAATTGTACTTAATATGTCAGTAGTGCTCCTGCGATCAGATGTTACATAGCGCCCCAGATATTTGAAACTACTGAACATCGCTTTATAATGCATGCAACGACATTGTGAATAAGTTGCATAAGTTTAACCTTATGTGCGGGACCATTTGGCGAACCCTTCAGTCAGCAATTAAAGGAACACGCCTAAAATTCTACAAGGTGATGGCTCTTCCCACACTTCTTTGTGGGTCTGAGAATTGGACTTTAATGAAAGGCCAGGCCAGTCGCATCCAAGCGACTGAAATGAGATTTCTTAGGCACATGGCAGTGTATACTCTCCATGATCATAGAAGAAACACAGGTATACAGTAGGAACTGAATATTATGAGTGTACTCGACAGGATCGCCCAGAATCGGCTGAATTGGTGGGAACATCTTTGCCAAATGGATGAGTGCCGCATCCCCAAACAACTCTGGAATTATAAGCCGAGGGGACAGAGAGGTGTGGGACATCCAAGGAAGCACTGGAGTGACCAGCTCTAATTTTAATTTTTGCCTATTTGAGACCAGAACAAACCATCCTTAGTTTAATCCGTGAAGGTGATGATGATGACTGAACGCTAATGTTTCTTCTTCCAGTCATATCGCTGCCTTCAGTAACACATGTAATGTACAATTAATAAATTGTTAAAAATATTTTACCAAACTTAAATTTATTTTTTGGTGTCTTATATAAATCATTGTTATAAAAGTGTGCAGATAGTCATTTTTTGTTTGTGTATTGTGCTGTTGCAGATGTACGAGAAGTACATTAATCAACATTTAGACTTACTGGAACACTTCGACGTTGCCTTCCGTACAAATCCCAAGTTTGAGGAGCTGTGTAGAGAGTTTGAAACGCAGAAGCTCTGTTACCTGCCACTTACAGTATTTCTTCTGAAACCTCTTCACAGACTCTTACATTACGATCATCTGCTGGACAGTAAGTAAAATGTACATTTTTGTAATATGCCTGCTTAATGAGTCTGAATGTGCACATGAATTACTAAAATTGATGTATAGCTTACAGATTTTCTGGATGCCAAATATTTTTTGTGGCATGTACTTTTGAAATAGAGTAATGCTTCATTTTTACATATACATGACAGAGGACAGCAAGGGAGCCCGGACAGGGAAAGCACATATATTTATAAAATATTACTTCGGCTTTTTTGTTAATACTTTACGCAATGGAACAGTCTCGAACAATGGAGTGTGTCGTTCTACGTGTTTCTCAGCTATCCCAGCAGAACCCAGCTGTAATGTTTGTGTGCGTACATATTTTTGAGGAAAGACAATTACATGACACTTATCATGCGTCATCAGTCGGGGCTATTGCAGACCACACCGCTCCACACACTGTGTTCAAGTCCAGACACAACGCTGTTTCTAGTGGATTCAAGAGCATCTGTAAGAGGCACTAGTTTAACACGTCATTCAAAAGGTGATAGATTATTCTGGCATCTCAGCTGGGTATAAATATAAGCATCCAGCGACGGTCAGTTCAGTTTACATCGGGCGATTACTCACTGTGTCTCAAGTGGTGTATTAGTGAAAAGTGATTATTGTGCAGGAGTCTATTAGTTGACATTATTATTGGTGTGGATAAATTAGCTTGAATTATTATACGAGTATAATCTTGTTGAATAACTTGTGTGATAAATTAAAGCTGGTGATTGTAACTTTTTTTTTTATCTTTCGGTAAAATTATTTTATTTATTCAAATTACAACTCCCACTTACCTTTCATCTTTGATCTGGCCGGATCGCATAGTGTGGACTAACCCATTTCGTTCGACGAACTCTGACGATACATATAACGAAATAAGGCATTGAAAGAATTTAACTCTCAATTGTATGGAAGTGAAATCAGATTTTTCTTTATTACTCAGAAATGTTGAAATGTTAAATCTTCTTGTTACATGTTGTGCAACTCTTACACCTTACTGACTAGCGCTTACCTTATCATGGACAATTAAATAACTTCATTCACACACATATACACTTAATTCAGCCCAGCATTGCACACTCACTACTCCCATTCCATTATAAAACCCCAATTACCCAATTGAATACATGATTTTAGATCACTACCGGCAACGCGTTCTTCTGTGACCTCGTGGCCAGCCCGCGGTAGGTCGAAAACGTCTCGAAAAGGACGAAACTGAATCACAAATTTGGCTATTATTGTTCTACAACTATCCTCCCATCCTGTCACTGGTTTTAGAAAATGACTACTTCACTTTCATTATCAAATACTAATAAAATTATATGAGCATATTTAGCTCGCGTGTCGGTGCCGACACAGTCAGTGACGAACTGGACAATGTGCTTTCCTCGAGTCACGGGAAATGAGCAGTCACGGCCATCCTGTTTTAGTCGCCGTTGGTGATTAATTGCGGTGGCATAACCATTTTATGCATGGATTATAACGGGCATGTGTGTGTGTCCAGAGGCCGATATTGGCATCTGCTCTGCTGATGTCGCTCACAGTAGGCGGAGTTTGACGCCGTTTTCCGGTAGTCGGTCGATTGGAACTACTAACTGTTCGTCCCAGCGCCATGTTTGTCTCAACTGTCGTGTCTTTCACGGCGTCAGTGCCGATCCCCGCCCGGCTGAGTTGCATACGGGCGTCAAAACACATGCACAGAGTTCTTAGAATTTTGGTGGAGGTAAATTCTTCAGCCGTGTTACACCACTGATTGCGTTTTGCTTTGTTTCCAACTGTTTCTCAACACTGGTCTGTTATACGGACAAATACGTTGCACAGTAATACATTTTTACATTATTTTATACAAACCCGCCCGAAACCGAAATGACTAAAAATATATATATACCCCAAACGGTTAAAACAAAAACACCCAAAAATCGACCCGCTACAATACCCCCTCGATGAGAATTCTGCTGTCCATGACAGAAGAAATCTCATCGATAAACCCCGAAGAGGACCGGTGAGGAACTGGTGCCAACAACCCCCTGGTTCTTACTCTGCATGGGTACACGACCCCCCTGGCTCAGTGACCATGGACTCATCTGAACGAGATCACTGGACTTCTCCGTAAGAGATCCCAACACCGAGAAATCGATCAGACTCGCACCACAGCCCACCTTGCCTTCTAACATGCTACCCCCAAAAATCCTCAATCCCTGGCTAAAATCATTCCAGCTCCTCCGCCGATATGGATCCCCTTTTTGCAAGCTGGGCTGCCTTTGGCAAATACTGGGCTCACACACTCTAACATTACATATTACCATAACACATAAGAATAAAACTTTCTTTTAAAATTTATCAAAAATTTAAAAAATTCAAAATTCAAAAAATAATCGTTTATCAAAAAATTCTCTTCCTCTTTTTTCTAATTTTTGTTTCAATGACTTAACCTAAACATTCCTATTAATACAAATACATCCTTACTCTAGCATGAGAACAATTTATAGCCTACCAATATAAAGCAATACAATAAAAGAAACATCATTAATACATACACAATAAAATAATAATTATCTAACATATTCACTCGCTGGCAGGCGACAAATCAAGTTTTTTTTTTCTTCAAAAAAATTTAAAATTTTCAAAATTTTAAAATTCAAAAAAAAATTTAAATTTATTCATAAAAAAATTTTATTAAATTTATTTATTAATTATTGATTAAAACTATTCAAATATTGGTTTGAATTAATTAAACAAACAAATCACAATTGGCTTCCTACTATACAAGCTTAGTAGGTGTATGAACTCATCAGCTGATCATAACTAGGTCAAGTACAAAACCCTTGACCTACATATGTTATGTATGATTTCTGAAAACACCTTGAACATTTTCAATATCCTACCTTGAAATACAAAACATCATAAACAAAATATTTAAAACAAACAAAATATTAATACAAATAATAAACAGATTGACATTTAAATTATTTAAAACAAACAATTCTTGACTTTACATTATTTTCAAATTTTATCAAAATTCTGTCACTGGTTGAAACAAAAAAATAAACAATTATATATTCTTTATTATAAATTCTTCTTTCTTTTCAACAATCTTACTTTAATATACTGTGGGTGATGTAAATTATTTATTCTCGTTTTTCTGTATGAGATTTCTATATATTTCTATACACCTAAACTTTCTCCCTCTGACTCTAATATTCATCAACTTCCATGCTCATGACACCCATCTCTATCAAAAATATCTACTAATCAGGACATTCTAAACCCCAACTTATCATTTAACACAATTCGTTACCTTCTCTACATATATAAAACTCGCTAACCCTTTGTATACATAGGATACGTGTTTCCTTCCCAAAAACTCATTTCCCTTATTTGGCCCCCGGATTTTACCTAAGGCGGCCCCTCCTCACTAAAATCTATTCCAATTCCCGTCCCAACCCTTGTTGCGGACTCCCCAACTACACTACCCCCTAATACAAAATTGCCATCCCCAAAAAATCTCAATCTCATTACATTACTACAAATACACAAAATAACCTCATTAACTATAAAAACAACAATATATCATTCAAAATCTACATAAAGTCTCCATTACCACTGTGTCAACATCTATATTTCACAAAATCCTGTTATATCACATCAACTCAAAAACAGCATTACATTATATTCATCTCCATCATTTCACATTTAACGTTTAATTCAATTTGGACAGGTCTACGTGTCCCATAAAACATTTATCACCCATAAATTATCTTTTATTAATTGGCATAAATTACTGTCATTTTATTTCTCATATTCTTTTTATCTTTACTTCAAAATATCTGTAGTACACTAAACATTAATTACTTGTAACATTTACAAACCCATATACCAGTGACATGGTATTGTTGATCAGCCGATATCCTAACATAAAAACACAATGAAACTACATATTAAAATTGAACAAATACATGTAATACATTATCAACACTTACTTCTATTATGTTGATTGCCTGCCAGGCGTCTAATGATTGGCTTAGCAAAAAAATTACACACATAATGAAAATACATTTTATCAACAACTATATCTAACACACAACAATAAAATGATTGCACAAATAGCAATAAACCTGGATTATTAGCATACATCAAACAAACAGTTCTCTTTTAAATAATTTATATAAAAATTTATAAACATTATTATTTAAAATTTTTCATTAACTCTTTTTATTTATCATCATGATGAATTTATCCTGTGTTGTAATCAGATTTTCACCAATTCTAAATTTATTATTAACATATATTTTTAACCATTAAGTTCCACAAAATAAACCATTTAACATTTATTTACTTATTAATTATTATTAAATCAAAATCTCACCAAACAATTTAATTACCTTATAAAATTCAAACATAATATTCAATCACACTATCTAAACATCTCCACTTATTTAATTCATTTGATTATTAAAATAACATATCTCAATTATTATCAACATTCTACAAATCATTAACTATTGTCTTCATAATTATTGTGTTATTTAATTAGAGTGCAAAAATATTAATAATATTATTATTATTAATACAACATTTTCTAAAACATATACACATTACATTTCACAATACACACAAATGAATTCAATATTATTTACAAAATATACGTCAAAACTGTTCAAGTGTATCTCACTGCAGATGTCCAAATCAGCAAGGTCATTACCAGAATTTACAGTATCTAACAAAGTCTATACACTGATATTCTAGTTCAGCCACCATCGTCAAAAATTAATCTTGGTTCTAAATAACACTTTTCAATTGTATTGACACACATATTGTTGTCTTGTGTGTCATAACCAAACAATTTCAATTTATCTGTTATACCATAATAATCATTCACCAAGTCTGCGTTAAGTATTTCTGTTAACTCTCCGTCAGTAAATATTTCCAATATCGGGTTAGTTACTTTTGTATTATCAATTACATCATTCGGGTTTAAATATACTTCTAATATTTCTTTCAACTCCTCATAATCTCTCTTTAATTCATATATCTCTATCTCTCTCTCAACAAACAATTCTCTATTTAAATCACTCTCATCATAACACCATCTCATACTTATAAAATCATTCCGCACAGAGGGTATAAACTTATACAAATAAAATAAACTCAAATCTTCTACTAACACGGGACTCTTGCCCTTCAAAAACTCTTGTGACCACATTAAATCATCGTAAATAATAAAAGGAAAATTTCCCCTCTGTCCCCACTCTACTACAACATTATTTTTTCTCTCTCTCTCTAACTCACTGACACACATTAACATCTCATAATCACTGCATTCTATACTTTCATTATTTATTTTTACCGTATCACTTTCTGATACCAATTTCTCAAACACATTATTATTCTCGTTATTATTAACATCATTTTTATTTATTAACTCATTGCCTAACACAACACTGTCATCACAGCTTTCGTTTGTATTATTCTTACTCTGTTCTACTTTATTCGAACTAATTTTTGTCATTTCATTGGCATTTCCAAGACATACATTCTTGTCTTGGATGTTATTTATCAACTCGTCAAATTTTATATTTATATTTTGCTGAAACTGAATATTCTGTTTTTTAATTTCATTAAAAATAATATCATTTTTAATATTCTGCTGTTCGCATTTTATTTTCTGTTCTTTGAATTCGTTACTTAAAATCTCAAATTTGGTCTCAAAATTATTATTCACTCTTTCGAATTGACTGAGCATAACACTCATCATATTTGTTTCCTCTGCTTGTTTACTTTTATTAGTTGAAACGGGGGTCAATTGAATCCCCGAATCAACGTATATTTCGTTTGGTTGTGGTTGAGACGCAATCGGAGTGGAATGAACTATTACATTACTGCCGCCAGCTGTTTCTGTAACAGCACCCGTCTCCCCCCTCAACATACCACTTTCATCCAGCGATTGCGACTCAAGGCCACTTTCACTCATAATTGAATTTATTATACTACTTTTTTCTGTATTCTCGGACATTTTTACTTTATCTATTTTTTCTTACGTAACAACTGTCAATTAGTAATTTTATTTCAAAACTGATATTTTACCAAATCAATTTGCTTTCATAACCCTACTTCGCTATGCATCGTCAGATGTAGGCCGGTGTTAAAATAACCCCTCTTCAGTTATATTAAATCCTGGAAATCACGGCACCAATTGTAACTTTTATCTTCTTTCTTGGTAAAATTATTTTATTTATTCAAATTACAACTCCCACTTACCTTTCATCTTTGATCTGGCCGGATCGCATAGTGTGGACTAACCCATTTCGTTCGACGAACTCTGACGATACATATAACGAAATAAGGCATTGAAAGAATTTAACTCTCAATTGTATGGAAGTGAAATCAGATTTTTCTTTATTACTCAGAAATGTTGAAATGTTAAATCTTCTTGTTACATGTTGTGCAACTCTTACACCTTACTGACTAGCGCTTACCTTATCATGGACAATTAAATAACTTCATTCACACACATATACACTTAATTCAGCCCAGCATTGCACACTCACTACTCCCATTCCATTATAAAACCCCAATTACCCAATTGAATACATGATTTTAGATCACTACCGGCAACGCGTTCTTCTGTGACCTCGTGGCCAGCCCGCGGTAGGTCGAAAACGTCTCGAAAAGGACGAAACTGAATCACAAATTTGGCTATTATTGTTCTACAACTATCCTCCCATCCTGTCACTGGTTTTAGAAAATGACTACTTCACTTTCATTATCAAATACTAATAAAATTATATGAGCATATTTAGCTCGCGTGTCGGCGCCGACACAGTCAGTGACGAACTGGACAATGTGCTTTCCTCGAGTCACGGGAAATGAGCAGTCACGGCCATCCTGTTTTAGTCGCCGTTGGTGATTAATTGCGGTGGCATAACCATTTTATGCATGGATTATAACGGGCATGTGTGTGTGTCCAGAGGCCGATATTGGCATCTGCTCTGCTGATGTCGCTCACAGTAGGCGGAGTTTGACGCCGTTTTCCGGTAGTCGGTCGATTGGAACTACTAACTGTTCGTCCCAGCGCCATGTTTGTCTCAACTGTCGTGTCTTTCACGGCGTCAGTGCCGATCCCCGCCCGGCTGAGTTGCATACGGGCGTCAAAACACATGCACAGAGTTCTTAGAATTTTGGTGGAGGTAAATTCTTCAGCCGTGTTACACCACTGATTGCGTTTCGCTTTGTTTCCAACTGTTTCTCAACACTGGTCTGTTATACGGACAAATACGTTGCACAGTAATACATTTTTACATTATTTTATACAAACCCGCCCGAAACCGAAATGACTAAAAATATATATATACCCCAAACGGTTAAAACAAAAACACCCAAAAATCGACCCGCTACATGATTAGTGACTTAATTGGTGTCTTGTATTTTGTTTTCCACTGTTCCATGTGACCATCAATGAGACCGTCGTAACAGTACAATTGTACCTCACTGGTTTGGAATTCAATTCTCATTAATTTGGATTAAAAGTCCTCACTCTGTTCTTTGGAGTGCCATCCAAATTAGTGAAACTTTTGATATTAATTATACAGGAAACATTTTTAACAATAAGGTTATATTTTTATTCAAATCTAGTGACGAAACCTATAAATGATAATTATATTAGTTTTATGCTGGAATAAGTGTATAGTCGCAGTGAACAAGTATATATGAGTATTTAATGATCGCAGTGAACTAAATTCAAAATTTTATTCCTGTCCTATATAATATGTCACGCAGGTACAGTTAGCATGTGCAGTCCTTTTTACAATTCAGTGTAAATTCATTCAGATAAGTCGGTGTTTCACAAGTTCGTAATCTTACTGTTGTGGGATGGTTTTTTACAGTCTCTGGTATAGATTTAGTTACATCACCCCAAAAATTGCTAAGCACATAACAGTGTATCCAGAAATTACCAGTCCCTAGACTAAATAAGGATTCTTAAAAACAATAAGGTTATTCCAAAACCAAACACGCTTTTTTAAAATATTTTAAAATTATGTGTTTATTCATCTGTAGTAGTATTTTACCTTCAAAATAATCTCTATCTTGTATAAGTCATTTATATTAATGTTTTTTTCAGTCTTCTGCATAGCCAATAACAGGCTACATACAAATCTGTAAACGTCATTTGATTCTTGTTCATGCGGCAGGAAGTCCAGCTGATGCCCGGATTGTGGAGAACTTTTGGGCAATGCTCATGTGAAGTTACGAATCTATTAATACAAATATAAATACATAAAATATACAAGAATAAAGTACTTATTTTTACCTACCTCATAAACTGTTTTCTCGGGCCAGGATCTCGTCACACGAACGTAGAATGCAAGCATGGTTTACAGGTTAGGTGAATAACTGACACTACTCGCTTTTTGTGAATAGAAATTAATTAAATTTTATTTTGATTTAAATTTTTAAAAACTTCATGTCAGACTATTTCTCCAAAATTATACAATGAAATAGATGCATAATATTTTTTCTGAGATTCACTACCTGATTACGACAATTACAATTATAAAATTACTCTAATATCTTACCTTATTCTATGACAGACAGCCCAGCCTGCTAACATCCACACATTCACACTGTAACATGTCAAAATTGGGTAATGTTATTTATTGCATTTATGGGGTATGTGTATTTTATTTTATTTCAGTTTTCGGGGTTTCGTAAACAATATTGTGCAAGTTAATTCCATTGTAACCGACCACGTGTAGAAAGCAGTATTGAAACAAAGCAGCAACGTAATATTCCGTTGCGAAACCAGGCAAAGAATTTGTACCACCCTCGACTTCTCAGAACTTTGTTTAAATGTGACCGCGCACGCACGCGCTACACAAGTCTGCGCTCGGAGGGACGCTGCCGTCCAAAAACCAAGATGCCAGGAGAACAATTTTATTCACAGTCTCCTTGACTGAGATGGAGGAAACGTGGCTAAGGACCGCCTCCTTTTGGTGACGTCAGTCTAGCAGTGCCGAATATCATTGGCACTCACTACGGAAAAAATCGCTATGTATTATGTGCTTAGCCAATAAACTGTAACAAATCAACTTTGAATGACAACGAGATCCGTTGGCAGTGAACATGAACTTCCTCCCGCTCGCCAAGAACGTTGTGCAGTTGTTCGTCCCCCTGAGTACCGGCCGGTGCCCTTAGAAGGGGTAGCTCTTCTCAAAATTTGAAAAATGTGTCAATCAAAGTGAATCAATCTTTTTAAATCAGTGGCAGTGATGGAGAAATAACTACAGAGCATCAACATACAAATTTGTTTATTCAGTTTTTGTTTTTCGGGACGATTACAACTTACCGCGGGGCGGCCACGAGGTCACTGATGAACGCGTTGCCGGCGGGGATTTTATATCATGTATTAGATTGATCAATCAAGATAAAGGGGGGTTGTTTTAAGAATGTGAGTAGTGAGTGAAAGGCAGGCTGGGCTATCTTATTAAGAGTAAGTAGTAGTATTTAAGTATATAAAAATAAAATGTATGAATCAGAGTTACACAACATTTGATGACATGTAAGTAAATGCATTTGGAAAACGAAAATTTAAAATTGCAGTAGTTGATCATTAAACAATAATCATTTCTCTTCATAAAGATGTGTAGAGTTAATTATTTCGATAACCCATGAAACACATGTTTGTATCTAGCGTTCGTACGAAAGAATCCTGGCCCCAGAGAAACGAAATATTAAAGGTAGGTGGAAGTTATTGTATTTATGTATTTTGTATATTTTAAAATTGAAGTTAACGCCACAACACTAATTTAACACAAACCCCTTTTATTTTAGAACCCCATTTCTTCAATTATTTATCAAATACCCCTTGCTGGCCGCGTGGCGTCCCCCCGACCTCGTGTTACCATTACTGCCAAATTTAGTTACTTTGATCGAAAGTACACTTTATTATTTCATTTTGACGTCACTGTTCTCGTTGTCGATTTTGCCGAACTAAACGCACTGTTTTCCTAGTGTTAAAATGTTATTTTTGAAAACCCGTGTTGTCGGGCAACCTGCGCAGGTTGTAGTCAGTGAGGGACTGCGAGCGTCTATAAGTTCCCTTTCTACTCGATATATTTTTTGAAGAAGACGGAACGCAATGCCTTCTATTTGATCGTCACTGCTGTGGCACATTCAACACAGGTGTTTTTTGTGTTGTAGACGTGGATGACATTTGGTGAGCACTGGTTGACGTCACAAAAGAGGCTGGGCTTAAACTTTATTTCCTCCAGCTCAGACCACGAGGCGAACAGAAATATTGTCTTCAAGCCATGTTGCTTTACTACCGTGGTGTCGTTTGCGCACATGCTGGTGTAGTGCGTTTGGGCGCAGGTGTCCCACAGCCGCAAAGTTCTAAGAATTGACGACTGGCACATTCCTTGGCAATTGTTTCACAACAGTTATTGCGTACTGTTTCTCTGTTTGAACTACGTTTTTATTCAAACACGTGGCCGTATACACAGATGGAAAATGAATTTAAAATATTTTATAAAATGAAAACCAAAATTAATAAAAATAAAAACCCCTCATAATTCGTCCCGTTACACTCATTTTTGGAATATGGTGTCTGATTGAGTTGACTCAGTTTTTGTTTTCATTAGTCGCATCATGTTGACCTATTATGTCTTCTCTTTCTTGGGGAGATGAAAAAAATCATATAGCACCACAGTATATGGAGAATTATTAAGATGTTATTTTTGACCAAAATACTTTGAACTTGCAATGACATAATAACTGGTGCATTATCATGGTGCAATGACCATAAATTGTCCTCTCATAAATCCAGTTAATTTTCTATACAAGTAATGTAAAGTACCCAAATTGTACTCTTTGTTGACTGTAGTAACCTACTCTTTATGATTCTAAAACTTTATGGAACACAATCCCAAGATCTTCATCTTACAATCTTCATTTTCAACTGGTTCACAGCCATTGTGTAAACTGCTCATTCATGCATACTAGACTCACCAAAAACCTTCTGTAACATTTTCACTACATTCAAGTGCTTATCTCATTGTTTACATAAAATCTAGTCTCAGTTCTTTGACTTTTATTGTAAAATTTTAAAAAATTGACTAATACACAAAATACAACTTACTCAGTTTGTAGACAATTGTTACAAGTGCTTGTAACATCATATATAAACATATTGTTACTTTGAGGTGAAAGACAATTATGTAGAAACCTTACGACAGAAACTGAGCAGTGGCTTAGAGACGCGCTGTGACGGTACAAAAAAGGGTAGATTTTGTTTTTTATATTGAATATTTTTTATTAATTTATAACCAACCATGTTTTGTAACACTTGTGGTAACAATCTGTAGCCGTGTCTGGCAGTACAAGGTACGAATTGTGCAAAGCTATTGTGAAATAGTCTGGGATCATAGATAGCCCAACGTCGCGAGTGAATCATGAGCAGAGACTGTATGGTTGACACATAATACCGAGAATCGACCACGTGGCGAAAGAAACGAATTTCCATCTCCAGTCTGCCAAAACATTCAATGGACCAGCCAATCAGAGAAGGTGTTATAAAACCGACATACGTTGGTGGGTAGCGTGGCCAATGCCCAACGCCTTGCATCTATGCAACCACGCGCATGAGGCTCACACAGTTGGAAAGTAGACATTAAACAGTGCAGTCGATACTCCAGGCACCGTCCCAGTGAAAACGTGTTGGGAGGCCGGCGTATGTAAGTACGCGCAGCCTGCCCCAAAATTTGTTAAAAGAAGATTAAATAGTTGAAACAGTATAAGTGACCGGAGTAAGTGAAAGTGAGGAGTTAGAACAGTGTCAGTAGCTACGAAAGTGTGAGTTACGAAGTATGGCGGAACTTTGTGGATGCCCATACAGGTACCATAAAACAAAATAACTATCGTGGTCCAAATAGCCAAATAAATAATAAAGAGCTCTATAAATAAACAGGGGGTTTTCCGCATTGTGACGAATGAGAGAGTGTGTGTATATAGAGAAAGAAAGCAACCGTAAAGTACTGGTTTGTAAAGATAAATTAGTATAGAGAAATCTTATATCACATAGAAATAATGAATTAACATATATAAAGAAAAGAGAAAGTAAGAAAGTAATTTTGGATTAAAATAAATCATATTTGTTCAGTAACATAAATATGTGTTAACCTAATTACGGACACTCGTAATGGCGTGGACAAGTAAAGACGCGCGCGATATACCACCCGATCATATTAATCATATTTGTCATCCAAATAGAAAAGTTGGACTTGTTACTTGTTTAATATGTGATAGTGTTTTATGCAAGTCTGATTTTACAAGAGAAGTGAACGAAGGAAAAGGATTCTTTATCTCTAGACACATAATTGTGTGCCCTGTACATCTTAACCTATCTTTTGTTGACATTCGACCATGTGACCAGGATACTGATATTGAAAATAGTAATGTCAAAAAAAAATTGTTAATTATTCAAAAACATCTAGAAAATATTAAAAATGGTCTGAGTGTGACTCAAGATGGTGTAAGTGATAATATGGATACTGTAGCGGGTCGAATTTTGGGTGTTTTTATTTTTACCGTATGGGGCAAGTATATTTTTATTCAGTTCATTTTCGGGCGGGTTTGGAAAACATTGCGAAGATTGTCATTGTGCAACGTATGTGTCAGTATAGCAGTCAGTGTAACAGAACAGTGAAACAACGCTAGAAGACGCAGTTGTTGTTGAGGAATGCGGCAGAGCATTTGCACCTCCACCAAAATTCCAAGAACTATGCGAGAGTGTGGCATTGCGCTCCCATGCACACACCAAGCATGGGCGCCTACCCAAGCGTTGGCAAAAAAGTAAGATGGCTCGAGAGTGGAATTATTCATCGTTCCGTTTGGTTTCACTACGGAAGTGTCGTTTAGACCACGCCCACTTAAATGACATCAGCAGAGCAGAAGCCAATATTGTCCTCTGGTCACACACCTATACCAGCTCTATGCCACGCATAAAGTGGTTACCACACAACAACTAAACATGAACGACGATGCAAAGCAGGTGGCAGTGAACGGCAGTTTCCTACCGCCTATACCTAGTCTACATATGGCCGCGGCGGCGGCCGCACGCTAGCCAAGACTCGAGGTTACAAAAAACTAAGTTTCAGCAAAAAAAAGAGCAATCGGTGTGAATAAGTGGAGTGACATTGTGAATGGTAGTAAATGAAGTGATCTAAGAAAGTTATAAGTGTTCGTAACGGACAAATATTCAGATGCATCTATCCAACAGCACGTGGTGAACGAGACTCTAAGCGTTACGTAACGTACCATGGTTATTCAATTTTAATTATTATTATTCACGAACTATTATCCATTTTCAGAACATATTATTCAACTAAGACTCGAGCAAAAAATAAGGGGAATATATATATTATACGGTGTGATAGAGTGTGTGGCAAAGCTGGGCGGCTTTTTGTGTATATTGGTGTTTTTATTTGATATTTGCATTTGTGTCTTGTGAAATAATAAGGTAAGCTGTAATTCCTAAGTGTTATGTTGGTGTTGCATCACTTTGCAGTAATGTATCTCAATGAATTTTAATGAGTTTACAAGCAGTCAAGATTAAATAATAATAAATATTACGTCTCTTCCAAAATGAGTGGTGTCAGTACTTTGCGTAACGTATAGACCATGTTTGTATCTAGGTACATGTGACCGAATCCTGTGACCCCGTAAGAATTATCGTAACGGTAAGTAACAATTTAATTTGACATTTCATTATAATAATATATGTGATCGGTCAGTAAGTCACAATGGCGCCACGAAACAGGCACGAATTGAATTAATTACAATTAATTAATTGAATTCCGCATCGACATGGATACAAGCATGTTCTAGGTTAGCTTAGTAACCTAACAGTAGATTACAAAATTTAAATAATTACTGTATTTATTTTATTTTATTTAATTAATTATTCTATTTAAGCAATTTATATAATTTCATTTATATCAATAATATAAAATGTCAAATAACGAAACTGACGTAAATAAAATGAGTGTCGAAGTTTTCGACGACTCAAACGTTAGTAACTATGAAACACACTCGACTCCAAGTGTGAGTCAGAGTGAAGCAGAAATAAGTATAACAGATCAAAGTAAAATAAATGAAGATTCAGGGATTCAAATAACCCCGAAATTAGATAGGGAAAGTAGAATTGATAGTAAAGAAGTCGGCTTCACTGACGGAAATATAGCAGCGCAATCTACTCCGTCGACAACACGAACTAAAGGGTTGTCGATGGACGATCTGTTTAATCTAATGAAAACCATGTCTGAAAATATAAATAGCAATTATAAAGAGCAACAAATTGATTCCAATGTCAAATACAATAAAATGAATGACAAGTTTGATGAGTTAAAAAATGAAATACAAGAAATGAATAAATGTATAGAAAGCACTAACGAAACAATAAAAAACAGTTTAAATAAGTTAGAACAGAAGGCTGAGAAACTAGGTGACAATGTTTTAAATATGACAAAAAGTAAAAATGACGAAATAGTAGACAATTTTGAGAGTATAGTGGGGGTGAAGAATAAGGTAGAAGCAAATGATGAAAATATAATAACAAATAGTACTAATGAAAGTATAGAATGCAGTGATTATGAGATGTTAATGTGTGTCAGTGAGTTAGAGAGAGAGAGAAAAAATAATGTTGTGGTAGAGTGGGGACAGAGGGCAAATTTTCCCTTTATTATTTATGATGTTTATGATGATTTATTGAGTCCACAAGTGTTGTGGTTGAAGGGCAAGAGTCCCGTATTGGTAGATGAATTGAGGTGTTTATTTTTGTGGAGTAATTGTGTACCCTCGGTCCGGAATAATTGTGAGAGTGTGATGTGGTGTTATGAAGAGAGAGAGGTAAATAGAGAATGGTATGTAACAGAATTGTATAATTTGAATAGAAAGTATGATGAATGGAAAGAAGGCTTAGAAATATATTTGAATAATAATGATTACAATGATTTGATAAAAATAATTAGACCGATAGTGAATGAATGTAATGACGGAGACTTAACAAAAATACCTAACGTAGACTGGTTTAATGAGTATTCTGGTAAAATGAGTGAATTTGGTTGTTCTGGTTATGACACACAAAGTAACCATTTGTTTGTAAATAAAAAGCAACAGTGTTATTTAGAACCAAGATTAATTTTTGACGATGGTGGCTGAACTAGAATATCAGTGTATAGACCTTGTTAGATATTGTAAATTGTTGGTAATGACCTTGCTGATTTGGACATCTGAAGTGAGATACACTTGAACAGTTTTGACGTATATTTTGTAAATAATATTGAATTCATTTGTGTGTATTGTGAAATGTAATGTGTATATGTTTTAGAAAATGTTGTATTAATAATAATAATATTATTAATATTTTTGCACTCTAATTAAATAACAAAATAATTATGAAGACAATAGTTAATGATTTGTAGAATGTTGATAATAATTGAAATATGTTATTTTAATAATCAAATGAATATTCAATTTTAATAATAAATTGAATTAAATAAGTTGAGATGTTTAGATATTGTGATTGAATGTTATGTGTTTGGATTTTATAATGAATTTAAATTGTGTAATGAGATTTTGATTTAATAATAATTAATAAGTAAATAAATGTTAAATGGTTTATTTTGTGGAACATAATGATTAAAAATATGTATTAATAATAAATTTAGAATTTTTGAAAATCTGATTACAAAACAGGATAAATTCATCATGATGATAAATAAAAAGAGTTAATGAAAAATTTTAAATAATAATGTTTATAAATTTTTATATAAATTATTTAAAAGAGAATTGTGTGTTTGATGTATGCTAATAATCCAGGTTTATTGCTATTCGTAAAATAAGGTTCATACTATAATTTTAAAGGTATCATTTTATTGTTGTGTTTTAGATATAGTTGTTGATAAAATGTATTTTCATTATGTGTGTAATTTTTTTCTAAGCCAATCATTAGACGCCTGGCAGGCAATCAACATAATAGAAGTAAGTGTTGATAATGTATTACATGTAACTGTTCAATTTTGAAAGGTATCCATGGTGTTTTAATTATGTTAGGATATCAGCTGATCAGCAATAATGTCACTGGTATATTGGTTTGTAAATGTTACAAGTAATTAATGTTTAGTGTACTACAGATATTTTGAAGTAAAGATAAAAAGAATATGCAGATTAATAAAAGATAATTCATGGGTGATAAGTGTTTTATGGGACATGTAGACCTGTCCAAGTTGAATTAAAAGTTGAATGTGAAATGATGGAGATGAACATAATGTAATGCTGTTTTTGAGTTGATGTGATATAACAGGATTTTGTGAAATATAGATGTTGACACAGTGGTAATGGAGACTTTATGTAGATTTTGAATGATATATGGTTGTTTTTATAGTTAATGAGGTTATTTTGTGTATTTTTAGTAATGAAATGAGATTGAGAATTTTGGGGATGGCAATTTTGTATTAGGGGGTAGTGTATTTGGGGAGTCCGCAACAAGGGTTGGGACGGGATAGGGACCGATTGGCGCCGGAAAGGGTTACCTAGGGGGAGTCCAGGGACCAACATAAGGGAATGAGTTTTGGGAAGGAAACACGTATCCTATGTACAAAGGGTTAGAGAGTATTTTTTTTATATATGGGGAGAAGGCGGCGAATTGTGTTGAATGATAAGTTGGGGTTTAGAATGTCCTGATTAGTAGATATTTTGATAGAGATGGGTGTCATGATAATTGAGTTGATTAATATCAGAGTCAGAGGGAGAAAGTTTATATAGGTATAGAAATCTAATGCAGAAAAACGAGAATAAAGAATTTACATCACCCACAGTATATTAAGGTAAGATTGTTGACAAGGCAGAGAGATTCATGATAAAGAATATACAATTGTTTATTTTTTTAACCAGTGACAGAATTTTGATAAAATTTGAAAATAATGTAAAGTTAAGAATTGTTTGTTTTAAATAATTTAAATGTCAAGTTGATGATTGATTATATTAATATTTTGTTTATTATAAATATTTTATGTTACTATGTTTTGTATTTCAAGGTAGGATATTACAGATATTTAAAGTGTTTTCAGAAATCATACATAACATATGTAGGTCAAGGGTTTTGGACTTGACCTAGTTATGATCAGCTGATGAGTTCATACACCTACTAAGCTTGTGTATAGTAGGAAGCCAATTGTGATTTGTTTGTTTAATTAATTCAAACCAATATTTGAATAATTTTAATAAATGTTATTTAATAAATAAATTTAATAAATATTAATGAATAATTTTTTTGAATTTTAAAATTTTGAAAATTTTTTTTTTGATTTTTCGCCTGCCAGCGAGTGAATATGTTGAGTAATGATTATTTTATTGTGTATGTATTAATGATGTTTCTTTTATTGTATTGCTTTATATTGGTAGGCTATAAATTGTTCTCATGCTAGAGTAAGGATGTATTTGTATTAATAGGAATGTTTAGGTTAAGTCATTGAAACAAAAATTAGAAAAAAGAGGAAGAGAATTTTTTGATAAACGATTATTTTTTGAATTTTGAATTTTTTAAATTTTTGAAAAATTTTAAAAGAAAGTTTTATTCTTATGTGTTATGGTAATATGTAATGTTAGAGTGTGTGAGCCCAGTATTTGCCAAAGGCAGCCCAGCTTGCAAAAAGGGGATCCACATCGGCGGAGGAGCTGGAACGATTTTAGCCAGGGATTGAGGATTTTTGGGGGTAGCATGTTAGAAGGCAAGGTGGGCTGTGGTGCGAGTCTGATTGATTTCTCGGTGTTGGGATCTCTTACGGAGAAGTCCAGTGATCTCGTTCAGATGAGTCCATGGTCGCTGAGCCAGGGGGTCGGGTACCCATGCAGATTAAGAACCAGGGGGTTGTTGGCACCAGTTCCTCACCGATCCTCTTCGGGGTTATCGATGAGATTTCTTCTGTCATGGACAGCAGAATTCTCATCGAGGGGGTATTGTAGCGGGTCGAATTTTGGGTGTTTTTATTTTTACCGTATGGGGCAAGTATATTTTTATTCAGTTCATTTTCGGGCGGGTTTGGAAAACATTGCGAAGATTGTCATTGTGCAACGTATGTGTCAGTATAGCAGTCAGTGTAACAGAACAGTGAAACAACGCTAGAAGACGCAGTTGTTGTTGAGGAATGCGGCAGAGCATTTGCACCTCCACCAAAATTCCAAGAACTATGCGAGAGTGTGGCATTGCGCTCCCATGCGCACACCAAGCATGGGCGCCTACCCAAGCGTTGGCAAAAAAGTAAGATGGCTCGAGAGTGGAATTATTCATCGTTCCGTTTGGTTTCACTACGGACGTGTCGTTTATACCACGCCCACTTAAATGACATCAGCAGAGCAGAAGCCAATATTGTCCTCTGGTCACACACCTATACCAGCTCTATGCCACGCATAAAGTGGTTACCACACAACAACTAAACATGAACGACGATGCAAAGCAGGTGGCAGTGAACGGCAGTTTCCTACCGCCTATACCTAGTCTACATATGGCCGCGGCGGCGGCCGCACGCTAGCCAAGACTCGAGGTTACAAAAAACTAAGTTTCAGCAAAAAAAGAGCAATCGGTGTGAATAAGTGGAGTGACATTGTGAATGGTAGTAAATGAAGTGATCTAAGAAAGTTATAAGTGTTCGTAACGGACAAATATTCAGATGCATCTATCCAACAGCACGTGGTGAACGAGACTCTAAGCGTTACGTAACGTACCATGGTTATTCAATTTTAATTATTATTATTCACGAACTATTATCCATTTTCAGAACATATTATTCAACTAAGACTCGAGCAAAAAATAAGGGGAATATATATATTATACGGTGTGATAGAGTGTGTGGCAAAGCTGGGCGGCTTTTTGTGTATATTGGTGTTTTTATTTGATATTTGCATTTGTGTCTTGTGAAATAATAAGGTAAGCTGTAATTACTAAGTGTTATGTTGGTGTTGCATCACTTTGCAGTAATGTATCTCAATGAATTTTAATGAGTTTACAAGCAGTCAAGATTAAATAATAATAAATATTACGTCTCTTCCAAAATGAGTGGTGTCAGTACTTTGCGTAACCTATAGACCATGTTTGTATCTAGGTACATGTGACCGAATCCTGTGACCCCGTAAGAATTATCGTAACGGTAAGTAACAATTTAATTTGACATTTCATTATAATAATATATGTGATTGATTAGCAAGTCACAATACAGATGATAAAGGTGAGGATGATGCTATATCTATCGTATCAATTGCCAGTGAAAAAAATAAAAACCGTAAGTGTGAAAAAAATTTTGAATGTGAGGATTGTCAGGACTATATAAGAGAATTAAACTATGAAAAAAAATTAATAGTGAATTAGTGAAACAAAATAATGAGTTACGTGAACATAACCATGAGTTGCGTGAAAATAACAGTTTCTTAAGATCATCTGCTGTAAATGTTGAAACAAATTATGTAGACATTAAAAATTCGTATGCTGATGCTGTGCTAAATTTACCTAAAAAGCAAGAATGTGCTCGTTTGACAATAAAGCCAAAGGAAAATTTCAAAGGCGATGCCCTAAATATTATCAAAGTGCAAATTTCAACCAAAACTAATGCCAAAGTTTTAAAAATTAACAAAGTCAATAATGGTACAGTTTTTCTAAAGTGTATAAATGAGCAAGATTCTGAAAAAATACTAAAGGTTATAAACAGTGAAAACAGTGAAATATTGACAGCTGAAGCATGTGTTAAAAAAAATCCGCAAATAAAAATAACAAACATATCAGAAGATGTCGATAAAGTAGAACTCGAGAACGATATCATACATAGAAATGAATTACCATCAAATAGTGTAAACATTGTACACAAATACAAACAGAGAAACAATAATCATGCTGCGCTAGCAGAAGTAACCTCTGATGCATATGCCAAGATAATGAAGAATAAATCTGTTTTTATTGGATATGAAAACTGCAGAGTGTATGACAATTTTAATATCAAATGTTGTAAAAACTGTTGTGGGTATAACCATTCCTTGAGAAAGTGCAAAGACACTTTTAAAAGACAACAATCATGCTACAAATGTTCAGGTAACCATGATGCTACAGTATGTACCTCTGATATGAATAAATGTATTAATTGTATTAATGCTAACAAATACTTAACTAAAAAAAGATCCATAGATCATTCTGCAAATGATATTCAAAACTGTGAAAGTTATAAAGTAAGATGGGAGCAGTATATTTGTGATACAAACTACCCCTGGAAACCAGAACCTCCATTTAATTACGTTAGGCCTACAATTAGTTGATTAGATAAAATTTTGTATTTAAAAGGAAAAATCAAAAATCAAAACTAACCTATAAATAAATTTTTTATGGAAATACAAGAATATAACCTTAATGATGAATTAATTTTTAATAGTACAGAAGAGATAAATCTCAACCCCATTTTTTGTGACTCTGAGCTTCTGACCCTACATGTCAACATCAGAAGTATACAGAAAAATATATTAAAACTTGAAACTATGTTAAGTTCTTTTAAACATAAACCAGATGTGATAATATGCACTGAAGCTTGGCTCATGGATAATATTAAGCTTATAAATATAACAGGTTATACACATTTTAAAAATAACAGCAGAATAAATAAAGCAGATGGAGTGATTATTTATGTAAAAAGTAACCTACAGTATCAAACCATTAATGAACAATTTAATGATTTAAAAATCACTAGTCTGCTCATAGAATTAACAAATAAAAGTATTTTCAAAATTTCTGGACTATATCGTTGTCATGATTATCAGATTGACAAATTCATTAAAGATCATGAAAAATTTATCTTAAGTAACAAAACTGTTGCAAACCACATGATTTTGGGTGATGTTAACTTAGATCTCATTGAGTTTAATGAAAAAAATGAGGATTATTTCTACCAATTACTGCAAAATGGTTATGAATCGATGATAAATACTTGTACTCATCCTATAAAGAATTATAAAGATGGAACTTGCATTGACCATATTTTCATGAAAGGAATATACACAGCAAAATCTGGTAAATTAATTGACTCAATCACAGACCACTACCCCGTTTTAATATCACTACATGGAAACAACATAAAATGCAAACTTACAGTATCTTGTGAAATAAACAAAAACAGATTTTTGGAGCTGTGTGCTTCAGAACAATGGCAACAAGTCTGTAATACACCAAATAACAATGAAGCATTAGAATTGTTAATAAACAAGATTCAAACTATCAATGAACTTTCACACAAAACTAAGCCAAAAATTCAAAAACCAAGAAAGACCTGGATTACCCCTGCTCTCATTAATTCAGTTAATAACAAAAACAAATTATATAAAGCCTGGAAGAATAGTCAAGATGACTTGCTAAAAAAAAGAGCTGTACTTAAATTACGAAAAACGACTTAAATCATTACTTAGGACTGCTAAAAATAGGCATGAAGAAAAACAACTACAAAACGCTGATTCTAAAAAAATGTGGATATATGTTCATCTAAAATTGGATCGTAATTCAAAAAATAGACAAATAAATGATATTTTGATTAATAATAAACTTAACAGCAATGACTGGACAAAGGCTAATTATTTTAATGAATTTTTCAGCACAATAGTATCTAGGCTGAATGAAAGTGCGACTCCTCCTATTCTGCAGCATGAAATACCAGATATATCAATTAATCAGCATACTATGTTTCTAACACCAACAAATGAGTCAGAAGTTTACCAAACTATTCGTGAACTCAAAAATAAACCTGGTGGGTGTGATGAAATTCATGCCTATACAGTTAAGCTAGCTGCTCCGTTCATAACTCCTGCTTTGACTCACATTATTAATACTGCTATGATACAAGGTACATGTCCATATCAATTTAAGAAAGCTGTAATTTGTCCTATATATAAGGAAGGTGTAAAAAGTTTGGTTAACAATTATCGACCGATCGCACTGATATCAAATTTAGCTAAGATTTTTGAAAAAATTATTTTTACCAGATTATTTAAATTTGTAAAGAACCATAACCTGTTAAGTGCTAAACAATTTGGCTTTCTCAAGAAGAAAGGTACAGATGATGCTATAGCCCTACTTAGCAAATTTATTTATGAAAATCTAAGTATTAGCATACCAACTGTTGTAACTTTTTTGGACTACTCCAAAGCTTTTGACACTGTCGATCATGGCATACTTATATCCAAATTACAGAATATGGGAATAAGAGGTGTAAGCTTATCCCTGATAGCCAGTTATTTACATGACAGGACACAAGTTGTAAAGGTGAATGGGACTAGAAGTCAGCCTATTAAAACAAATGTTGGAGTGCCCCAGGGCTCTATATTAGGACCTTTATTGGTTATTTTATATATCAATGACTTACTAGTGTTACAAGATGTATTAATAGCATATGCTGATGATACAGCAGTACCAATGAAAGCAAAGACATGGCCTGAACTTGCAACAGATATGTCAACTAAATTAGATATTATATACTCTTGGCTCTATCACAATAATCTAGTACTCAACATAAGCAAGTCTGTTTTTATCACCTTTGGAAATTATAGAGACTCTGTTCCGCATGACTTTGAAATTAAGATAAATGGTCAAAAATTGAAAAGAGTTAAAACTAGTAAATATCTAGGAATAACATATGACTTTAACATGAAGTGGGATGTACATGTGGCTAACATTGTAAAAAAAAACAAATACTTAGTCTACGTTTTTTACAGACTTAAACAAATTTTATCAAAAAAGCAACTACTACAAATATACTATGGACTATTCCATAGTGTGGCAGGGTATGCTATCATAGGCTGGGGGGGTCTATATAAATCATCTCTAGACGCATTGGATCGGCTGCAAAAGTGTATTCTTAAAATTATAGGAGTCAATGAACTAGATTCGAATAAACCATTAAATATTAAACAGGTGTTTGTAGTGAATTCTATAGTTTATCAATACAATGATCTAAAAAGTGAGTTTTTACAAAATCGAATCAACACACGGTATAAAAATATTATATTGCCGCGACACCTATTAAGTATTGGGCAAAGAAGCTATGTGTATTATGCCATAAAATATTTTAATGAATTACCTAATGAACTGAAAAATCTAAGTGTAAATATAAAAGTGCTTAAAAAAAAATCAAAGAAAAAATTAGGAACATTGTTATTGAATAATCAAAAAAACAGTCTATTATGATATGGACCTTTTTTCTTTTTTTTTTTCATTTATTTATTGAATTGTATTATAGTACAAACTAAAATTTTGTTAAAATTAAAATTTAAAAATAATTTATTTTTAATATATTACTATGATCGGTGAGGTAAAACACAATTAGTATTAAGTATATAAATATTAATTCTAAGGACCAACCTATGTACGGGCATTTATGCCCCCTATAGGTCCTTTATTATATAATTTTTATTATATGTAAAGGAAAATTGGTAATAAATATTATTATTATAATTATTATGTTACACCCATAACCTGAGTTCTGCATCGACGATTCGTCTAACGAAACCTGAGAATTTTCTGAGTTAAGGGCATTAAATGATCTAAATTAATTAAGGGTAAGTATGATGGTTTTGATGTATAACCCAAAACATCGTGGCAACCCTTTGAGCGAGTTTGGAATCTTCTGGGGTTTTTTATATAAAAGGTAAGTTTAACGGAATCAGGGTAAGTAAAATTATGGTGTGTAAAAAGATTAAAAGTTAATTTCTTTACAGCGCAGCGTACAAACACCTCGTTGCGAGGCTAACAAAACTTTCATTTATTTCGCACATGCGCACAACAGTATTGTACAGTGTTTCATAGTGTGAACATCGGCTGCAACAAGACTGGAAGCATGTGTGTGACAGAGAGGGAGGTAATATGGAAGTGAGACAGTGAACTGTTATAGCGTCGTCTCCCCTCTCTTCTCTCTAGATAACTTAGCTATACTTTTAAATGGGGGTAATTCATGCATTGGGTCAGCGCAGCTTACTGTTCAGGAATGAGTGTCAGGCCTTTAGCACTCTAAATAATTCGAGATTGCCTTTCCACACATTTCTTGACTAGCCAACTGCATCTAGCTTCTAGCAAATTGCAGGGTGCTTGTTAATTATACCACTCACTCGACTCATTGGCTGTAATGTTATAGATTTCTCTGGAACTTATGTGTGGTATATATAAGCATCATTGGCCAGCTTAGCAGTTTAGAACGGGTAACATTATAGTGCAGTTCAAAGTTATTGTGGCGGTTCAGTGAGAAGTGATTACTGTGTTAGTGTGAAACTATAAGGTGACATTCATTGTTGTTTGCTGGGCAAATTTAACATAAATTATTGTATAAAAGTGCCTTTGTTGATTTCTAACTGTTGTTTTGTAATAGTACAATTACTTACCACATAATTATTAATAAAAACTCATCTTCGCTTACCTTGTGTCGGCCAGGGTTCTGCACACGAAATCGTGATCTACAAGCGTGATTTAGGGTTATGTATTGTAATAACTACGCTCATTTACAGTTAACTATTTCAACTTGATTTATTTCTTTTTATCATTCTCTTTTTTATGATTCAATAAAACATGATTCCTCCTTCTCTATTCTCTACATTTAAAAAGAACAAAATTAAATACTGAGGTAACAACCCCATCTGACCAAAACAACAAACTTCTCTCTCTTACTTCTTATAATTAAATTAAATTACTTATTTTACTAATTAATTAAAGCAACCCAGTATTTACTTACACACACATTCACATTTTATCCCTTCACGTTTAAAGCGCTTTATATTTGAATTTTCATAATTGATTTCGGTATTTAATTCATTTAAAATTGAAATGTTTTTATCTGGTCAACTGCTTATATTATGTACTCATCCTTTTATCGCCGTCTCCACGTGGTTACACCATCACTGTTAACTCCCGATTTCCGTAACACACTCCGAAAATAAGTTTAAACTGTTAGTACTTGCAGATTACGTCTGATTGATCACTATGACATGATTTCCCGTTGTATTAAGTTAAATCACATGATTTACTGGTCGGCCGGTCGGTTTACATTGTTGAGTACAGTTTTTAGGCAAACCGCGCATTAACGTATCTGCGCGGTTCCAAATTTAGACGCCGACTGTCCTTTCCAAGATGGCCAAAATGTTCTCATGCTGACCAACTTGCCCTGTGATAGGCCGAGCTGGCGTCACGTGACACAGTAATTAGTGACCACGAGGACCTGTAAATTCCCTCTGGCTGACTGGTGAGCCTTGTGATTCATCTGTGCGGGCAAGCATACGCACACTTGTGCACATACCTTAGCACCTGGAAATGTAGCTTATTGTGGGGCGGACAGACCAAACGTCAACTGGGTGCCCTGACAAGGAATGTCTATTGTTAAAATTGAGGCCCTGTGTGGGTAACTCCTGTGCGTTGCATTTACAATTGAACGAAAACCCATCACCCAATTCTGTCCTATTACAGTTTGTGTCTAATTAAAGTTTGTAATTAGCGACTTAATTAGGTATTCTGTTCCCACTGCATAACACGACAATCTGCGAGTCCATTGTAAAATATAGTATCACATATCTGTGTCTTGTTACTTGGGTGAAAGTGTTAATAAAGAAATATTCTCATTTTTAAAGAGTAAAATCATGTAAATATGAACCATGTTCATGTATTTTAGTTTTTTTTTAACCTTGTAGAATGTAGACAGACCATTCGAAACCAGTTGTTTGTTTCTTTCCATGAGTTGTGTAAACTCTAGAATGTCGTTGAGCTAAAGTAATTTTTCCATTGGTCTCATGATCACACACAAGTAAATAATGTTTTCTGTGTGTTAAGTGGGATGTAAACGTATATTAATGAGGATTTAATTTTTTACAGTTGAGGAGCTTTTTGTATAACTGTAAGGATATTTAAAAAATGTGACAGTAGGTTAGTGGAAACCATGTTACAACAGAGTTGAGATCATTTATTGTTTATTTTTTTTCATTTCAGGATTGATACAACAGTATGGAAAGGATCACATAGACTATTCAGATTGTGTGGCAGCTAAACAACTTTTAAATGATGTTACAGACTCCATGTGTGATAAATTACGACAGTCTGTAAGTTTAGTGCTGCTTTTGAGAAAGTATATTAAGTAAACATAACATTAATGCCAGTAATAAATTATATTATTTTAATTTTACCATACAGTATAATATATTGTAATACATAAGCTTTCACAGCCAGCTTCAACTTTGTTGAAATTATTATTGTTAGCCGGGTTGTTAAGCCCGGCTTAAAATGTTTTTAACTGTTTTTTTTTAATTATTATTTAATGGTACTTTCACTTGTGAAACTTACTTGTTGATATTCCCTCAAACGCCGTTTCGGAGTTGTATTCTCCTTCTTCAGTGAAGTTTGAATACAGAATGTGTCAAGTAGTCTGTAATTTTTTTTTTTGTAGGTGACTGGTTGTGTGTGGGGGTGTGGAGATGGAAGGGGGTTGGCGCGGGATTCTGAATTGTTGTATGCGTTGTGTATTATTGTGTCGAATAGTGTGTTTGATTTAAATTGTAAATGGTCATTGAGTGTGTTGTTTGGTTGTGTTTTGTTGTGTTTGTATATTTCGTATTGTTCTGCGGTGTTGAGTGTGCGACTTTTGGGTAGGTAATGTAAAATTTCAAGATTGTTTTTTATATTGGTGTAACTGTGGTTTTCTGTCTGGATGTGTGTGGCAATTTTGGATTGTATGTTGTTATTGGATAATGCTTTTGTGTGTTCAGAAAATCTGAGGAAAAAATCTTCCTGTCTGGCCTATATAGAATTTATTGCAATCGTTACAGTTTAATTTATATATGCCTGTTTTGTTGTATATGTCTATGTCTTTGTTTGTGCCGTTAATGTGTCTTTTGATGATATTGTTGGTTCTGTATGCTATTTTGTAATTGTGTTTTCTGAATGTGTTGGCAATTCTGTGTGTGTTAAGAGTTGTAGTATGTGAGTGTGATGTATTTGTTATGTTGTGTGTTGTTTGTATTTTTTGTTGTTTTTGTATAGGATTTGTCTTTGTAATTTGTTTATTAAATCAGGGTTGTACCTTTTTTTTAGTGCTATGTATTTTATTGTGTTAAGTTCTTCATTATAATCTTGCTTATTTAGCGGTATTTTTGTGAGTCTTTGTAGCATATGGTTGAAGGCTGCATCTTTATGTTGTGTTGGATGATTTGATGTGTTGTGGATGACCATGTCAGTTGTGGTTGGTTTTCTGTAGATTTTATATGTGTGCGTATTGTTTGTTTTGTTGATTGTTATGTCTAGAAAGTTTACACTGTTGTTTGTTTCTTTTTCTATGGTAAATTTGAGTTTGGGGTGTATCGTGTTTATGTATTTGTGGAAATTTTCTACTTGTCTTGTATTGCCATTGTACAATAATAATATGTCGTTTACATATCTGTGCCAATATATGATTTTATTGGTATATTTGTTGTTATGTGTTATATGTTCTTGTTCTATGTGGTGTATAAATATTTCAGCTAGTATACCCGATATGGGGGAGCCTATGGGGAGTCCGTCTGTTTGAGTGTATATCTTGTTAATGTACATGAAGTAATTTTGATCTGTAATTATTTTAGTGAGTGTGATGATTTCTTGTATGTGTGTTTCAGGTGTGTTGTTTTGTCTAAGTAAATGTTCAAGTGTTTGTATGGTGTCTTTGACGGGTACATTGGTGTATAAATTCGGTATGTCAAATGATGCTAATTTTGAGTTGTGTGGTATATGGATGTGTTCTAATATTTTGACAAGTTCTGTGTTGTTTTTAACAGAAGTGTTGTTGGTTAGATTTATGTGTTTTCTGATTAGTTTATGTAGGTGTTTGGCGATTTTGTGGGATGGTGCTTGTGTGTTATTTATCAAAGGTCTAATTTGTATATTGGGTTTGTGTATTTTCGGTAATGCGTTTAGTTTTGGGGGGTTAGGTTTAATTTGTTTTAGGTATTTTATGTTTTCTTTTTGGATTATGTATTTTGCATTATTTATGAATTTGTTAGTTTGTTTTTGGTATTTTATTGTGGGATCTTTGGTTATTTGTGTTATATTGTTTTCGGAGAAGAATTTCTCAGTTTTATTGTTTATTTCTTGTTTGTTCATTGTGACTGTTATGTTCCCTTTGTCAGCTTTTAATATCGTTAGGTTATGTTCATTTAGTTTTTGTTGTATATTTTTTAGCGTTTTATTTTCATTATTATGTTCTTTTGGTTGTTGTTTTAGTATGTGTTTTAATTTTCGTTTTATGTCATGGCGTATGGGTTCTTGGTCATTGTTGTGTGTGTTTTGTACGGCTGTTTCAGTGTCTATGATTACGTCAATTATATGTTTACTGTTGTTGTTGGGTTTATTGTATTTTAAATTGTGTTTGAGTCCTTTGTTTAATAAAGTTATTTCATTGTCATTGAATATGATGTCTGTTGTGTTTACCGTGTGTGTGTGGAATTTGTGTGTCGGCGTGGGGATTGTTTCTATCTTGCGTGTTATTAATGTTTGTTAATTTTTTGTTATGTCTATCTTTTATTCTCGTTTTGAGTTTGTCAATATTGTTTTGCGTGTGTTGTATTATGTTTTCGAG
Source organism: Magicicada septendecula (assembly GCA_034769895.1). Lineage (NCBI taxonomy): Eukaryota > Metazoa > Arthropoda > Insecta > Hemiptera > Cicadidae > Magicicada > Magicicada septendecula. The sequence goes on along the minus strand of CM068370.1, from coordinate 461,303,217 downwards.
TTCAATGTGGTGTATCATTCATGTTAGTTTTACGTATAAATTATAGGTTTCTTTGTTGAGTGTGTCTTTCTTGTGGTATAGATCGTTTATTATGTTACGTAAGTATATGTTTTCGGCTCTTTGTTTAGTTATAAATGATGCTTGTGTGTTTTGTTTTATTGTAATTTTTGTGTGTGGTGGTATTATGTTATGTTTTTGGCATGATTTGTTGAATGCTATTGTTAGGGATGTTTTCATTACCTTTTCCTTGACGTTCCTGTATCTGTGGATGATGTACACTCTGTTTGCGGTGTTAGTATTATTTTGAATGTTCATCATTACTTTTTCACAGCACTTAATAATTATTATTTAATGGTACTTTCACTTGTGAACCTTACTTGTTGATATTCTGTGAAGTTAATTATTTATTCACACATTAAATCATAAAATTATTTCTCTCCCACTTACCTGAAAATTTTCCTCTCGGCCCAGGATCCGTCACACGAACGTTGAAATGCAAGAGTGATTATAAGGTTACGCAACAAACGTACGCTACACCCATTTGTTTGATGGAATTCAAAATTTATTATAGCATTACTTCATTTTAAACAAAATTTCAATTACCTCAACTTTTCTCTCCTTTTACAATAGATAAAACATGCACATTTATTTAAACATTTTCTTATTCTAATATATATGTTATTAATCAAGGCGAACCCAGCTTGCCACACTCTCACATTCAGACAATATTTTAAAACCCCCACATTTACTTAATTCAGGCCTTTACAAGAAAATTATTTGAGTGGAATACTGTTACTTGTTTCCGTAGCGTCACCGCCGACCGCATGGCTCGTCCTGTAATATTCTCACACTATGTCCAAACGGTTGATAGTTCCCTTTTGTTATGTTCTATACTTTTTACTTACCTTACTCTCACGCCACTCTGACTTACCGCTCTCAGAAGATCCCCAACTATTAATCGGTCGCCACGATATTTTTTGGTTATATATCGAAACCTTTAAATCAAACTGTAATTGCCAGGTTCGTTAGGCGAAATCTTCCATACAGGATAGGTGATGGTAATGTGGCGTAATAATTAGCCTAACACATCGTTACGCTATTAATTCATTTTATTAACATTAATTTCGATCTTACGTTCTCCTCCAATTATAATTCTCATTAAATTCTTTATCTCAAGTTATAATTTAAAAAACATTCTAGTGAAATTACCTTGATTTTAATTCTTTTAAAATAGTGGTTTGATAGCGTTACTTTTTCTCATTTTAAACATATACCTACACAACAACAAAAATAAATGTTTCAACTAACTTATTCCACATTCTTATTTTAGTTTATTAAGGCGGCCCAGCAATGCCCACACACAACTCACATACCAAATTATAAAAACCCCGAATTTATTTTATCAGTTATATGGCATCATTAAAATTTTGATATGACTACTTTTACTTGGGCAACGGCGTCTCCTCCGACCTCGTCGCGTGGCCCGCACCAAGTCCTCGTTTGAGTGTCCAACAGTTATGCGTTCATCGTTTACCGCCTTTTCTTTCGACGCACTCACTTCATTCTGATTTAGTTAGTTCACTTTTGAATAATGTCCCGGGTTGTTACCGGCTAGGTCGGGTTGTCACTTATTACATTTAAACGGTTACTTCTGGCCCACGAGTCTTAGCCTGCGTGTAGCCGCCGCCGCGGCTATAAGTCGACTGCCTTTTTATGCGGGCGGACATCACTGCCTTCTCTGCTAACGAATTTCGTCGCCGCTCACCGCCTTTGCTGCTAAAGTCTTAGCAGTTGCACCCACAACACGTATTATTTGTGGGTGTTGGCAGTAGATGAAATCTAGTGTTCACTGGTTTCGTCACAAAGGTGGGCGGGATTTCGTCAAGACTTCCGCCTTGTCGAAAGCACATTGTTGAATCAAATTCACACCAAGCCATGTTGTTTTTTCGCTTCTTGGCGTCGTCTACGCGCCTGCTGGTGTTAGCGCCTGTCACTCAACACTACAGTTCCTGGAATTTTATTGCGTTGTTGCCCCTTGGCACATTCCAATGTACAGCTACACCCCACAACTTCTTTGTCTAAACAAAGCTTTTGTTTAACACATGGCTGGCCACACAGATGAAAACAATTTATGATATTTTAATTTTGTAATTTTGATATTTTAATAAAATAAAAAGCCCCTCCTTTTAGCCCCGTTACAATAACCCCCCCCCCAATGAGAGATCTTCTGCTGAAACAGAAGAAATCTCATTGCTAAACCCTAAGAGGACCAGCGAGGATATGGTGCCAACAACCCCCCATTAATTCTTAACACATCATGGGTAAACTACCCCCCTGGCTCGGCGACTATGGCTGCACCTGAACGAGATTACTGGACTTCTCTATTCGAGATCCCAACACCATAAAATCCAACAGACACGCACCACAGTGCACCTAACCTAACATGCCACCCCAAACTCCAAATCCCTGGCCTTATTCCATGCCAGATCCTCAACCGATATGTTCCCCCTTATCATGCATACTGGGTCGCCTTTGGCAAGTACTGGGCGCGTACACACACTCATAACTACTTTCTAAACAAACTCATCATTTAAAATTCCCAAAAATATTTATCGTTAAATTAAAAAATCATTTAAGTTACTTCCTCAAAAATCAAAAAAACAATCTCTTACATGAATCCATCAACTCTATTAATTCTCTTCAATACTAATGTAATTAATACTTTAACTTTGACTTGTAATTTTTTTTTTAAGAGGGGCCACAAGATAATTAAAACTAGGCCAAAGCCTAGCGAAGCCAAAAATGCGCTGGATCCAGTGAGACGGGACTTGCAATTAAAACTCACAAAATTAACAACCAATAAAATCTTTTTATTATAACTAAACTCCTTATATCTCCTTCGAAATTGTTACTTACAAAAATCAATAAATATAACATTTATATTTTCTGGTTAAAAAAAAAATTTATTTGAAATTAATAAATATAATCTATATTCTCCCTTTTCAAAATGTCATTTGAAATTAATAAATATAAAATCCATATTCCCCCTTTTAAAAATGTCTTTTGAAATTAATAAATATAAAATCTATATTTTCCCTTTTAAAATGTTATTTGAAAATAAATTTATATAAAATCTATGTTTTATATTCTCCTTTTAGCCCTATATCTAAACCCCCAAAAATACACATGAATATACAATACATGTTTAACCCTCAAAAATACACACGAATATACAATACATGTTTAACCCTAAAAAATACACACGAATATACAATACATGTACACGTTCCACAACACAGGACAATTATAACATCTATCATTAAATCTGTTGTTGTTGTTGTTGTTTTCCAATGGCTCCCCCTTGGTACATTTAACCCATTTGGTACCGAGCTTCCCAATAAAGACCAATAAAGATCATTAAATCTTGCCACACCCTTTCCCACCCCACGAGGTACATAATTAACAATTTATAAATATCCGTATTAGGTTTTAATACCTAATATGTGTATAACATATTATATGTGTATAACAGATTATGTTTGTAACACCAGTGGCCCCAGGACATACTAAATTCAAGAGTTAGCATAGTGCCTGATACTATTATAAAGTGCTGCCACATTGAGCACTTAGACTTGGAGTAATTACAATTAGAATACAGTGAACACCCCAGTGATCATAATTAATTAAAAGAATTTAAAAATAGATAAATTTTGTTAAGTCTTGAAAACAGTAACGTGTCATAAGGCCTTATAACCTTTTTAAAATTAATTTGGCCCAAAGGCCGACATGTTCCTAGGCAAGATAGTGCAAAACTCAACCTGTCCCAAGAGCATGTTCAACTCTGCATGAAAATCCACCTATGCAGGATTAAACTGGTGTCCCGACTTAACTACCAAAGAAACTTCTATCCCTATATGATCCAAACTGAATTTAAAAATGAGAAATTAAAGCATAAAATGAAAACTAAATTTAACCAGTGAAATTACATGTTGATTGAATGAATAGTAGCACTAAGGTAACCCTTAATACTGAAAATAAGAAGGAAATTTACATGCCTGAATGGGAAGCAGCCACAGATACATGTCAGCCTCTGGGCTCACAATTTATACAAACAAAGTTACAAAATGTACAAAAGATTCCCCCCCAAGTCCGCGCACTATTCTGTCCCGTTAACCGGGGACCCAATTAAAATGTTTAAAGCTTAAAGTCATTGGTGTAGAGTGACTTTATGTCCACTGGTTCTAGTGGGTTACATCACACTGTGTAAAAATAATATGGATTGGTGTCACCTTATATATTGCATGGTGTGAAGCGGTGGTCTCCTGGTCTACATGATAGGGTGTTTGTGGCCAGTTCTCGCTATTCTCCTCTGGCAGATGAATTGAGAGAGAGAGTCTAGATGTTAATTGTTCAGGATGGAGCTGTTCCTCGTCTTCCGGCGAGGGACCCGCAGATCTGTATTTGTTTAGCCTGCCATAGGTAGAAGATGGTGCAACGAAAAGCTCCTTTCTGTCGGAGAAAAAATGCAGGCGAGGCGATAGTTTGGACGACCAGCGAGAGACCGCCTTTTAGAACGCAATTCCGGCTATTGTTTGCTCGCCTTCAGTATCGAGCACCAGAGCACAGCACCAATCAAGCGCAGCTTGATTACCACAGCTGTAGATTGTATGCGTATGTCTACCTCTAAATACAGTACAGTATTTTTCGTCCACTTTGGCGTTAAATGCCGAATACGCACCGATCTTTCTTAGACTCAGCACACTAATAACAATCCTAAAGAAAAACAAATTGAACACCTTATTAAAACATGAATTCGCTTACTCTAACATTTGTGTACACATATATTCTAAACAATATAATTCATTAAACACTAGTAACACACATCAACGATAATATACTTAAAACTCAAAAATCATCTATATGGCAGACGGAAAAAATCAAAATTTTTTTTCAAAAATTTAAATTTATCAAAATATACTTTTTTCGGTATTTAAAAACATTTAAAATCATTTAATTCAATTAAACGGCAAAATTGCATCAATCCATTACTAGAAACAGGTCTTGTCTATAACATCAACCATCAGCTGATCTCTCTGGGTCAGTCAACGACCTTGACATACATATGTTATACACAGAACTACATCATAAAGTACATAAAACATCTTTAAAATTCTTTATCTTCAAATACAATACAATATAATAAAATAAAACATTTAAAATTAACATGGTTATTATTACAATAAACAATAAAATTGACATTTAATTTGACCAAAACTCACATATTTTATAGCTTTAATTATTTTCAAACTCTATTACAATCTGTCACTTCTTTCAATTAATTTTATATTTTGACTATGACTTTCTTTCTTTAATATTCACAATCTCAATTAGTTTGGGTGACTTAATTATTCATAATAATTTGATTTACTACCTTGGCATTGGTATATATAATCTTACCCCCCTTCTGACTCTAATACTCACTTAACAGCTTCAACTAATATGACACCCCTCTATCAACTATCTAACAACCAATCTCTAACCCCAACTTACTATTCAAGCTCCATTCGCATCATTCTACCCTTATATAAAAAAAATACTCTCTACCCCTTTGTACTCAGGATGTGTATTCCCTTCCCACTGCTCACTCCCTTATGTTGGTTCCTAGACTCCTCCTAGGTAACCCTTTCCGGCGCTAATCGGTCCCTTCCCGTCACAACGCCTGTCGTTGAGGACTCCTTATCACACCACCCCCCTTACAAAATTCCCATCAACTAATTCCTTTCCCCAAAACATCACCATCACCTACAAAATATCACCTGGTTTATTACCCCAGTATCTCAATCATTACGTATTTTCCCCATAGCTACTGTGTCACTATCAATACTCAAATTCTACATTACTTTTATTCATAACAATCTTACTTTATTCAACTCCCCTTCTAAACTTAACTTGGACTGATCTAAATCTCCTAACAAAATAATAATCACCCAACTTCTAACATTTGTTTCATTCTACATTTTAACTCTCCAAAATTCAAAACTATCTCAAATACATTTTCTCATTTAAATCACAATCTTTTAACCACATTGAACCTTTTTGACTTTTAAACATCAAACATTTTGCTTTATATAAATGGCATTAAAAAATTTTACAGTGTGACTCATACACTGTCATAAATACACAAAATACAAACACCAAACACCAATAACTCATGTACCTTCTGAAACATTTAACAACCATGTAATTCCACAAACTAAATACAATTTAACATTTATTTATGTATTAATTATTATCAAATTTAAACCTCATAAAATAATTTAAATTCATCATCAAAATTCAATTATATAACATTTTAAATCAATCAAAAATATTTAAACATCTCAAATTACTTTAATTCCCTTAAGTATTGAAAACACAATATTTTAATTACATTACTTCCAAAACAATTTATCATTCATTAATTACCACCTTCGTAATCATTTATTTAATCTGACAAAATATTATTATTATTATTATTATTATTATTATTATTATTATTATTATTATTAATAAACACATTCTGCTACATACACACGCTGTTTACATTACCTACTTGTTACAATACAAACAGTTAATTGCACTAAAATTTATTTACAAATCTTTATCATTCATTGTTCAATTTACCACACTTCATTTCCTAATTCAGCAGGGTCATAACGATACATTAAAATATTTAATATATTTAAATGTCCATTTATTGATTTCTTATCTAACCGCCATCGTTGTATAATAGTCTTATTTTTTTATAACACTTCTCATTCTTACTCACACTCAATTTATTATTATTATTGTTATAATACCCCATTAACTCGATGTCATTCACTCTACCATTATAATTTATAGGATCATTCCCTTTTATTATTTCATAAGCCTTGTCAATATTAGTTATTTTTGTCCAGTCTCCATCAGTACTTTTGGTTAACATCCTACAGCAATTTATTTTCTCATCATATTCATTTACTATACTCATTAAAACATCAGGTAAGTTATTATTATTTATACAGGTATCATCAAAATAATTATCAATCTCTATTTTACAAGGTAAGTATTTTATATTGTTTATCTTCACCACTTCTAACCTCTCTCTCAGCTCTTTATAATTTCTCTTTAACTGATATATTATTATCTCCCTATCTGCACACAACTCTCTCTCAAAACATCTTTCATCAACATAACACCTGTCACTACCCTTCTGAACTATCTCATTCCATGCAAAGGGCCACACAAACTTACTATATGTCTTGGCACTTCCAAGATCATCACAAAAAATAAAGGGACCATTTTGAGACACCATGTCTCCCACATAACTACTGGAGGAAACTCTGTCCTCATCAACAACCTGTGAAACCTCTGTTTCACCATAAACTTGGGGAAAATTTGCCCTTTGCCCTACATACTCATCTAATCTCTCTTGCCACTCTTTCTCTAATTCATCAACGCTAATTACTACTCCCATTACTCTCTCACTCTCACTCACTATCTCTATCTCATCACTATTCAATATTTTATTCTCTTCCACTATTTTGTCATTATTAATATTCGTAACATTGTCATCTAACTCCTTATTCATTATCTGATCTAATTTTCTGTCTAGATTTTTATTCACTTCGTTAACCATTTTCTCACAATTATTATTTATAGAATTTATTACCTGTTCTTTCATATTATTAAAATTTGTATTAATTACATTTATTTGCTCACTAAACTTGAAATTCTGTTGTTTAATTTCATTTCTAATTAATTTTATCTAATTATTTTGTTCATTAAATCTCTCATTGACGCTACTTTTAATTTCTTGGATTTCGTTTTTCTGTTCATCAAATTTGGTATTGAAATTGCTATTCACTTTACTGAAATTAGTTTTCATAAAATCAAATATGTCCTCTAATGACAATTCTTTTTCTTTTATATTTGTTTTAATTGTAATACGAGTGGAATTTGCTCCCGCCTCACTAATTAATACAGATCCGTCTACATTACTGTCACTTATTGACAGTGACTCTGTTTGAATACCAGAATCGCTATTTATTTGACTTTCTGTCTGGCGGTCATTGAAGCTGACTTCATTGTTACTATTTTCATTAGTATCCATTATTTATTCTTTATAATATTTGTTAACTTAATCTAATCGATTTGCTTAATTATAACACCATTTCAATCTTGTATAATTATCGTATAACATATCGTTCAAACTGTACATATTTTACGCACTTTTACGTATTTTTTGTGTATCGTTACTCAACCTTGAATCAAACTTGCATTCATCTGTAGGTGTGGAATTTTAATTATCATTTAATTAGAACTCGTTCCTAGTTCGTGGCGCCAATTGTGACGTTAATTATTTATTCACACATTAAATCATAAAATTATTTCTCTCCCACTTTACCTGAAAATTTTCCTCTCGGCCCAGGATCCGTCACACGAACGTTGAAATGCAAGAGTGATTATAAGGTTACGCAACAAATGTACGCTACACCCATTTGTTTGATGGAATTCAAAATTTATTATAGCATTACTTCATTTTAAACAAAATTTTAATTACCTCAACTTTTCTCTCCTTTTACAACAGATAAAAGATGCACATTTATTGAAACATTTTCTTATTCTAATATACATGGTGTCCCGGGAGGAGAGGGAAATAATTTGAGAAATGGTTCTATATTGTAAAAGAAGAAAAAAAGTTCATATAAACATATGTCTAGAAACGCTTTGTAAGCGAGTTACGGCTAGCGAAAGATTTCGCCCGGGTTTCGGTTCCCCCGGGTAAATGAAGACATTCTGAAATTCTGGGAAGGTAAATTAAGGGGCAAATTCTGTTGTTTCTTATGGTTTTTGTCCTGAAAAATTGAATAAAACAGGTCGAAGAACTGTATCTCCCATACGTTTCATGATATCTGATGTAAAACAGAAAAATCTTTGCCTAAAAACAAAAATTTGTTTTTAACCAAAATTGGAATTTTTTGTTGATTTTTATTGACTTTATTTACACCATTTTTCTCAGAATTAAATTCTTTACAAGTTTTGTTTTTAACTTTTATCCATTTATTAATCATTTAACAAAGTTATTGTACTTCTAACCTAAAAAAACGTTTTTTTAGGTTAGAAGTATAACAAAACAATTTGGATTACTTTTAAAACACTTTATATCAAAATTTTGGTCATTCACGGCTTGGCGTCTATTCCTGTTGAGCGTCAAAAATGGAATAATAGATTCTAACGGAAAATTCATAATTAACATTCAGTTGTCATGGTAACTGATAGATTCAGATTGGCTGAACTTGACTTAAGCCCATTGTTATCATATTTGAATTTTTATTCAAAATGACTGTATATCTTCTGATTGCTATTATTCTTCCGTCTTCCTCTCTATGTATGAAATATTATCACTACTGTTCGTATTTTCTTTCAAAGATCATTTTGACATCCCACAAAGCTGGGTTTTCTTATGTATTATTGTTTGAACATTTATGTTGATATTATTTAATTACGTTTCTTTCTTATTTTATGTCCTTAATTTAACATTTATCTTTTAATATGATTCACTAATTATCCTTGACTAGTTATTTGCCTTGGATTTGCTAATTTCCTTGTTAATTTCTTATAATTTGTAGTTATTGGTTTTATACAGTTAAGCATTTCATAGGCCTAAGTAGTAATTGGCCTTATTTACTTATTTTGTACTAATTACATATTAATTTACTCTCATACATGTTTTGTGTTGGTATTGTAAATGACTTGTTTACTTGTTTTGGATCTGTTTTGTAATAACTGAATGTTTTCATTAGTTTCTACATTATGGTTTGTCTATTATTGTCTGACTGCCTCTCCAGTCTTATTAGATTTATATTACTTTATCTTTTTTCTTATTTATTTTGCCATTGTTTACAATCTGGCTATTATCTCCTATTCTCTATAAAATATAACATTTAGGTTTATGGTCTGTATAATCCCTTCAGCCATATTCCTATTCATAGATTTAATCGAACAATTCTTTAACAGCTATTATGCAATGTTTGTTTACATTTTGTTTTATTCTTACTTATTTTTTGGTGATAAACATCATCACACCATTTAAATTTACTTAACTGACTATCCCTTAGAATGTAGGGTGTTTATTGATTTTGCCTTTATTTTCTTTACTATATTTTTTTCTTATATAAACTTTACTCTCTAGCCATGGTAACACTAACTTTTGACATTCTATGGGATTCCTTCCCTGAATACTATGGTATCCCTCATTTACAATTAATACTATCAATAACAAAATTCTTATTTAATAATACTGTTCACCATTAAACCTTTAGTGTTCATCACTGATTATTAGGTGTTTATGCCTATCAATAGGGTTTCTATTTATTTTGGGGTTTTACACTGTCACTTTGCACTTATATTTTATTTAAGTGTTATTAGTGGGTATTCCCTAACATTATACTCTCTTGGTCACTTACTTATGTTCACTATCTTTCTATCTCTCTATCTCTCACTTTACAAAGGTTAGTTATACTGTTAACAAGTTCATGTCATTATAGAGTCCTTTATTAAATTTAAACTTTATTTCTTTGGTTAGTGTACTTTGTTTGTCTTTACTTCATTGGATTTTATCAATCATCATTTACAATTATCATTTACATTGATTATTTAGCCGATACTAATAACTATCTTTTACATTTGTTATTTATTGGTTTCTTTTTCATTATTATATTTGAGTGTAACATTTCTCCTTTTTCTGTTCTATATTATTTATTTGGGTCTTTTCATTTCTTCTTGTTTTATTTCATTTATACTTGGTTTGTTTCATTTTCATTTACCTTCTTCTTCGATTTCATTTTATTTCGGTTTTTCCCTTCTCCTTTGGTTTTATTTTATTTGGTTTATCACTTTCTCATTTGGTTTCATTTTATTTGATCAATCACTTTCTCATTTGGTTTCATTTTATTTGGTCAATCACTTTCTCATTTGGTTTCATTTTATTTGATCAATCACTTGGGTTGGGTCATGTAGTCGTTTGTCCCATCATCGTCATTTTATTTTCTTTAGTTTAAACATTTTTATATAGTTAATTCATCATTTTTTCCCTGGTATTGGGATGGCTTATTTGTGTTGTAACAATGTGTGTGTGTGTGTGTGTGTGTGTGTGTGTGTGTGTGTGTGTGTGTGTGTGTGTGTGTGTGTGTGTGTGTGTGTGTGTGTGTGTTGTAGCATAACGGAAATTTTGCCGTATTTTACAATTTGATAACACATGGAAAAAGAAAGGAAGGAGCAATCTGGAATGAGTAGAATAAACCTAAGTGAAAGTAACATAAAAGAAGTAATCATTATAATAAAATGCCTTAACAGTACTATCAAACTCTCGATCCAAAGAAATTAGACACATTCAATTCAGAACAAAATGTGTTAAACCATATAGGATGATTATTATCCCAGTAACATCATCAGTATACCCAGCAAGATAAGGAGTAGTAAGGAAATACAGCCAGGGACCAATTAATTAAAATGAAAAATCTCCAAGGTACCAAAACCTATTTTAAAGGCAGAAGACTCTATCAGAGTAAACCAAAATAAATAAATGAAATTAAACTATAGTTGTTATACAAATTTAGAAACCCATATGAAAAAGTAAGAGAATACAATACCAGTAGGTTGATTTAATGTAAACATAATTATAAATAAAACAGTAGAAATTAAAAAAGGATTAAGGATAATAAATAGTGTGTAAAAAGTGAAATTCCTTATTCTCCAAAAATTAGAAACCTTATGACAAACTAGGTGAGAGAATAATGTGAATAGGGTATAATTAAGGGGAAACGCCCCAAACCAATTTTGAAAGGACAGCAAAAGACTGTAATTAGGCTAAGACCATAATTTGTTTATTTATCTAATTATTATGTTTAATTATTATCTGGGTATTCAATACCTACCATGTTAATATTAGTATATACTATATGTTAGCAAATAAGTGTTTATTGTATTTAAAAAGAATGTTAGTTTATGTCAGAATTTTGTTAAGAAATGAAAGGCAATATATTAATTCAAATATCTTATAAATAGTAACCCAGAAAAAATAATAATAACAATAATGAGAATTAATTATAATATTGATAGGAAAAATGAAAATTGATGATCATGCCAAATTCAACTTTGACCCTGTAATCAAATCAGAGTAGATAAATTAATGAAAACCTTGACCAAATTGATATAAATTATTCCCATTAGCATACAAATGCTTTATTATAATTATCACAACAACCTATAGTAGTAATTTAAAGAGTCAGAGGGTAAAATTGACTTAAATAAGGATTGTACCAGATAATACCTAGGCAATGAACCAAATATAAGTAAAATGTAAATAACTTAGTAAATGTTTAGTATAATGACACAATAGTGAAGGCAAGTTATAATGATTGAATTAGTAATCTTATCTGAGTACAATGGTAATGAAACATAGTGTAAACCATTTAATGGGTAATTATGTGAATAATGATAAGGCCTAGAAGCAAATTTCAAGGAACTTAATTTTTTAGTTTTATTCAAACCAAACTAGGTCATGTTTAGTATTAATTTGTATAAAATCAAAGCAGGAATATAGTTATGTAATTAAAATTTCATAAAAATACTAAATAACTAAATTATAGCCAGTAAAATATAAAAAATTGTTATTTATTTCTATAAAATCAAATTGTGAAGGAAGCAAACAGCTGATTGTAAACAATGAAAGGTGAGGCCAAAATGTTACAGAATTTTTTATATGAAGAAACAAATATAGTTAGTTGATTGTTAGACTCCAAGCAGAACGAACGTGTCAGAGTATTTAGAAAAAATCTGAATTAAATTTTAACTAACTCAAACCAAGATATATTATGGAATTAAGAAGGAATGAAGAATATACAGTAAATTAATGAATCCAATTTAAATAGTCATTGGAATAATAAAGCAAAATTAAACACCACTAAATCTAACTGCCAGAACGTATGGACACGATGGAATTATAAATCTAACCTAATATAGAACAGGGAACTGATTGAAGAAACTATTCGGCACTATACACGTATTACCGGACGAAATCCAGTGGAGGACGAAAACCAAACACTACAACTTGAAGATCTTACAATAACTACATCACAGAAGAGGAATTTATCAACTACTGCACTTTATTGAAGGAAAATTCCAGCACCAGATTATTGGCGAGGTAAAACGCCTGAAGGTGGCCATCTTTTAATTTCAGTGAGTAACGGCCAGCGCAATAAGAAGCCGGCGTGACGTCAGAATAACCAGCTTGTGGTTCGATTTTCTTTTTTACTAATATCTAATATATTTTTAATAATTATCTGTTAATGAATAAGTTTTTTCTAATTGTAATTATTGAATTCTCTAACTTGCCTTTCCTGACTATTTCGACAGTTCAAAGAATCCATGTTAAACAATAATTTAATTTGAAATAATTTTAGAATATGTATTAATCGACCTGAGATCCAGTCTCGACTCCGAATCGAGTTAGTCGACGCAAGTCGAATAATCTCATCATTCACAATAAATCTAATTATTTGTTTTCACTAGGCGTTTTATTTAATAATTAAATAGTTAAATTCAAAGACGTAAGTTTTTCAGTAATTAACAGGACTTCAGAAGGGAAAAAGACAAGCAGAAGAAGAAATAAAGACGCTGAATTGACAGCTACCTTCAATCGATTTGGACACAACATAATCTATTTACGCCGTGAACAAAAATTTCTTCACAAAGTCATACACAATTGATAATTCTTCAATTAATCAGTTAATTGAAAATTTAATAAAAATAATAAAAACACCTAAATAATTAAATAATAAAAAGTTAAATTGAAATAAAAAAATAAAAGTTTATAAAATAAAATAATATTAAAACAATTAATTATACTCAGAAAAAATTTAAATATTTTGTTTTATTACAATATATATACAGATTGCCCAATCAATACACAGGAACACAGCCTACTAAATTAGCTATCAAATCTAAATTTATGAATTGTCAGCCAGGTGTACCAGCATTCCAAAAAATGTTTTTGAATTGGAGATTTATGGGTCAGAAAATTCAAAAATGCATGAACTTTTTTGAGATCAAATCGTATTGTGTTGCTAAATTCTTAACTTGTAATCAGCTCAATAATTATTAAACATAAGTGTGAAAGCACTTTGTAGCAATAATTGCTTTACATTTTGTGATGTGAAGAAACAATCGAAGGAAAAGAAGTTTATTTTTGGTGAGCTGAAAAGCTGGTCTATCCTTTGGTGTAGGGAAAAATGCTAATCTTCAAACGATTTTATTGAAAACTTACATATGTTTTGAAAAGGCTACTCAAGCAGTAGATGTTTTAACTGTTACGGATATAATTTATATTAAAAATAATAAAATCTTCCATGATATTCTAAGTGTTATTAGTTGAATACAAATCTGTTTCAGGAAAACTTTGTACAGCTTTATGAACTTCAGAGGGACATAACTGGATTCGATAACCTCATTATTCCGAGTAGACAGTTCATACGACAAGGCTGTCTGAACAAATTTTCAACACGTAAAGGCTTTTTACAACGTATGTTCTTTCTTGTAAGTACATTTGTGTGTAAGCACGTACATTTTAAATCCCTTAATAAATTATACCTTTTTCAAAAACAATGTGTACAGTGTTTTGCATGCTTAAATATAAACATTTTGCTTGCATTTATTGTTTATTTTTATGTAAGTATAAAACATTGTTGTACACTGTGTCTCATAAAGTTTCCTGTATCAATAATTTGTAAAATTTAATGTTTCTTTGCATAAATACTGCAAGTGATGTTCAATATGACAGCTGCATGACAATCTCTCATTAACTACTTGGTTGATAGTAATTCTAAGGGGAATGTCATGAATTTCATAAGTACATCAGCCCACATATCTGTGGTCATTTATAACTTTTTACACTGATAGACTCCATTGTCTAAAAGGAAGTCGTAGGCAGTGTAGATTCATCAATAGTCTTCTCTTCCTGACAAAAACAATGAGGTATGATTTAGCAAACAGCTATTACAGGTGGTGTGGTCAATAATTACAGAATCGTGCTCATGTAGTGTGCTCATAAGACCTTCATTATTGGTATCCATCCTTGCTAAGTTGTACTTTGGTTTCCCAGATCCTCTGAACGGGCTCTCTCATATGTTTCAACAGGTGCTATTCTTTTAACTTACAACAGGCGTATTGTCACAGTCTCTAGAGATTTGTATTTTATTCCTGCAGAGATTCCACATTTTATTACTTATAACACTTCTGTATTAACAGTGGATCCAAAATAGATGACTCTGATGCAGACCAAAATTTTCAAAATACTTCTTCCTGTTGATAAATTCTTTTTATTTTGATTAACAAAATTCTTTTAATTAAATAAATGGTTACGTATTTATTTCTATTCAAGAATTAGTTTTTGAACACCCAACTGTGTTTATGGGTTGTGCTGTAAACTTTTTTGAATTGCATTTACTTGTTGTTTGTGGATTACTAGGAATTAAAACGTTGCTGAAAAACATTTAAATAAATATTTCTATTGTCAGTGGAATAAATCCGCTTATATTTTTCTTTTATAAAATTGCTAAACTGCTATAATTGTTATTATTTAGACAAAGCTTTTCGTCATCACTGACATCTTCAGGTCTTAAACAACGTCTGTCAACTGTACGTTGTAGGCTTTTATACTTTAGGCCCCTCCCCTTATGTCATCGCCCTTCCTATTGGTTCTAGCTGCTACCGCTCTTCACGGGAACTTTGTCCACATTTTTCCGTTAGGCATTTTACTAATGTCCGTCAAATTGTTTTACGAATCTCCCGTTAATTTCTTCATGTAATATTTTACTTTCTGACTTTTTTAATCTTTTACATTTTGTCATATTTAGTGTGTTATTCTTATTATTTTAATTTATTTTTGTTTATTGTTTAATATATAATAAAATATTTCTTCATTTGTAAAATCCACTTTTATATTCATTAATTTATTCTTATCTTCTTTTTTAACTTTTAGTATTTCTAATTCTTCTATTAGTTTTCTTTTTTGCGGATTGTTTTCTATTTTGATTATTTCCATATTCTCATTTGGATTTATAAATTTATGGCCTGATTCATTGAAATGCCTTGCATATAGTGAGTTCGTTGTTCTAACGCCTTCTCCTTTTGCATGTTCATTCATTCGAATTTTAAATTTTCTTCCAGTTTCGCCCAGATATATCTTATTACATTCCCCACATTTTAATTTGTATACACCGCTTTTTTATGTTAATGGAATTTCTTCTGTTTTAGCATTTTTTATATATTCGAATACATTTTTCGTTTTCTTTATTCCTATCTGTATTTCGTATTTTTCGAAGCATTTTTGTAACATGTTTGTTTGATATCCTATGTATGTTATTGCTCCTTTATATTTCTTTTCTTCATTTGTTTTTTTCTTTTTTGTTCTTTTCTATTTCTTTATTTTCCTCTATTTTCTTAACTATTCTATTAATTATTTTAGGGTTGTAATTATTATTTTTTGCTATTTGTTGTATTTTCTTTAATTCTTTTTGTTTGAGTTCTTCATTTTCTAGATAATTTATAGCTCTATAGCAAAATGAATTTAATGCTGCCATTTTATAATTGACTGGATGATATGATTCTTGTGGGATTATTAAATCTGAGTATGTTTCTTTCCTATATATATCGAATTTGAGTTTATTATCTTCAATTTTTATATTGATATTGTAGCATGACAGATATTCCACCAATAATTGATTCAATTAAGATAATAAAAATAATTAAATTACATATGTAGCGGGGCATTTTTGGGCATACCTGGGGTAATGACATAATTTGTATTTTTTTTTAATTTATAAATAATAAATAAATAAATAATAAATAACATAATTGGCAATAGGGACAGAAATTATAGACTTGGGGAAATTTCCTGTTTAAAACAAGAATAACAGTGGCAGCATTGACTGTGACAATTATTTAATGATATGGTGTGGACAATAACAGCCAACAACTGTACCAAGGACAATGACGAACCCGGAAAACGTAAACACGTTACACAACCAGACATCAGGCGATGTGTTGCGTCAGCAATTTATATAACAACTGTGTGTCATCGGTTCGTCAGAGCCTAGCCTGGGTGTGTCACGCCAGCAACTGTGTGACGCACCGAACAAAGAGACAGTCGGAAATTAACATCTCAGCGGACCAGACGCAAAATAAACTGTAGCGTCTGCCCGGCTCACGCCGGTTTTGGGCGAAGTTATTGTGTGTTCGCCGACGCGCCCGCAAAACCATAAAATGTGAATACTATATTTTAAAACATGAACTAAAATCAAAATTTCGTATTAAAAGTGTAATTAACAGTTTATATATATAATAACAGTTCGATAATCATGGAGTGAAGTAAAGTGCGCACGTAAAACCATGTGACGGTTTCAGGAATAATAATCGGCTTCAAATTCAGCTAAGTAGCCATGTATCAATGAGATTTTAATAAGGGTTTTTCAAAATTACTGGCGGAATGGGGAAATCAATTTTGATTTCATAATCATAAAGTATAAAATATTTAAAATGAGATCTCTAAAGTAGCTTTGTGTGTGTGTGTGTGTGTGTGTGTGTGTGTGTGTGTGTGTGTGTGTGTGTGTGTGAGAATATAGTTTTACTATAGTTTATAGTAATAAGAAGGCTGGTTTGCGTTCCCATTATAATTCTTAAAAATGTATTTCAAGAATCTGTTATTGTAATGCGAGTAAGTAAATTAAAAGAGATTCAAGGTAATCAACAACTATTATTCACGTTTTGTCAATTATTAATTCAAATTTTGTCTGTATGATTTTATTAACATGAAATATGAATAATAATAAAGTAATAATAACGTTTAATTATTGATGAACATAAATGATTGTTATTATTTCAGCAACCACATTCTGTTCTCCTAGTTCGCTGAAACGAACCTTGGTAAATTATTTTCTTACAGTTGGTAAGATGGCGCCCGAGAAATATACAATGTTTGTTAGTTAATTTTATGTGATACAAAAAGGTAAGTAGCTTCACATTTGGCTGCCGGCGAACAGGGACAATTTATATAATTATATTATATAAATATAAGCCTACGGGGAGAACAGAATGGTTGTTTGGAATGTGTATTTACGTATGTACGTAAATTAGACGTAGACATGAGGTTATGTTTTGATAGTGTTATGGATGTAGTGAATTATTTGTCGAATTATATAAGGAGTATTATGAGGTAATATACATAATAATTAGTATGTATGATAATTATTAAATAGTATAAAGGGTATTATAATAAAATCTTTTAAAATGGCTGAGATACAAGAAAATGATATGATCAAGATGATGAGATTGCTTTTTAATGAACAGAAAAACGATATGCAAGAGTTCAAAAGTAGTATCAATGAGAAGTTTGATATCCAAAAGAATAGTTTTGAAGAGTTATTAAAAAATCAGAATAAAGAGTTGAAACATGAAATACAAGAAATGAATAAACATTTAGAAAGCACTAACGAAATAATAAGAAACAGTTTAAATAAGTTAGAACAGAAGTTCGAGAAATTAGGTAACAATGTTTTAAGTAAGACAAAATGTAAAAATGACGAAATAGTAGACAATTTTGAGAGTATAATGGGGGTGAAGAATAATGTAGAAGCAAATGATGAAAATATAATAACAAAGAGTACTGATGAAGTTTTAGAATGCGATAATGAAATGTTTATGAAGTAGAGAGAGAGTGGAAGAATAATGTAGTAATTAAATGGGGACAGAGGGCAAATATTTTCCCCTTATTGTTTATAATGATGATGATGATTTAATGTTGTTTTTTCAGGGCAAGAGACCCTTATTGTTAAATGAAGTAATGTTGTATAATGTTGTACCCTCTGTCCGTAATAATTGTGAGAGTGTGATGTGGTGCTATGAAGAAAGAGAGTTATATGTTGAGAGTGAATTAGAACTATATAAGTTAGAAAGAAAGTATGATGAATTGAGAAAAATACTAGAAAGAGAGACAGAGAATAATTTTGATAATATCTTACCTAATTATAATGATTTACCTGACGTAGTAGTTGAGGAATACAAAACCGAGAAAACGATTTACCTGACGTTAACAAATAACACTGATATAGACTGGACAATCCTAACTGATGTTGACATGATGTATAATGGTATAATGGATGAAACAGAATGGATGGATTATTATGATAGCAACAATTATAATAATTCGTGTGTGGATAATAATGATGAATGTTTCAAATATATTAGATATATATATGACGATGGAGGATGAGCTAAAAGATCAGTGTTGGGACATTTTTAGATATTGTAAATTATTGGTAAGGACCCTGCAGATTTGGACATGAGGTGTGAAACAATTGAACAATGATTGACGTATACTTTGTAAATATAATGTAGGGAATTCATTTGTGTGTATTGTGAAATGTTAGAAAAGTAATGTGTATATGTTTTAGAAAATGTTGTGTTAATAATAATAATATTATTAATATTTTAGCACTCTAATTAAATAACAAAATAATTATTGAAGACAATAGTTAATGATTTGTAGAATGTTGATAATAATTGAGATATGTTATTTTAATAATCAAATGAATATTCAATTTTAGTAATCAATAGAAGTAAATAATTTGAGATCTTTAGATATTGTGATTGAATGTTAAAGGTTTGAATTTTATAAGGAATTTAAATTGTGTAATGAGATTCTGATTTAATAATAATTAATAAATAAATGAATGTTAAATGGTTTATTTTGTGGAATTTTGTGGAACATGATGATTAAAAATATGTGTTAATAATAAATTTAGAATTTTTGGAAATTTGATTGCAACACAGGATAAATTCATCATGATGATAAATAAAAACAGTTAATGAAAAATTGTAAATAATAATGTTTACAAATTTTTAGATAAGTGATGTAAAAGAGAATTGTTTGTTCAATGTATATTTGTGTATTATGTTATGTAATGTATTATACAAGTGTGTGTGTGGCTGGGAGGTTATCCAAGGGGATAACGTATTAAAAATTTGATATATTTTAATTAATAATGATGATTTGCTACTCAATAATTTTGTTTGAATTTAAAAAAAATAGATGCACTAAATACTTCTTATATTGTGTTATTATGTCTTATTGTGTTGATTGCATTAGTATGTTAGGAATAAGTATTATAAAAATATAATAATATGTTTTCAATGTGTTTATAGATTTTAAAATAAAATGAAAAATAGTTGTAATAGGTAAAATTTTCAATAGGTTGTAAAAGATAGAAGTGGGTGATAGTAATTGTTTGAATAAAATGTTTGAATCAGTTCAAGTTGAATTTTGTGGGACATAGATTTGTCCAAATCGAAGTAAGAGTTAAAGTAATAGTGGAAATGAAAATAATGCAATGTTGTTTTGAGTTAATGTATGTTATAGAATTTTGAGAAGTATAAGTGGAGACACAGTAGAAATGGAGAATTTATGTAGAGTTTTGAGTGATATGTTGTTGTTTATTTGTTGATGTTAATTTGTTGTAATTGTAGTGAGGTTATGAGATTGAGATTTTTTGGGGATGGCAATTTTGTAGTAGGGGTAGTGTAATGTGGGAGTCCGCAACATAAGGGTTGGGACGGGATTTGGTATAGTTTTAGTGGGAAGGGGCCGCCTTAGGTAAAAATCCAGGGGCCAGAGAACGGGAATTGAGCTTTTTTGGGGGGGGGGGAAACACGTATCCTATGTACAAAGGGTTAGAGAGTATTTTTTTTTATATAAGAGTAGAAGGTGGCGATTGGAGTTAAAATAGTAAGTAGTTAGAGGTAGAGAAGTGTTAGTAAAATTTTGATAGAGGGGTGTCATACTAGTTAGAGATTTTGTAAGGGAACGTTAGAGTAATAAAAGGGGTAAGATTATGAGTAAATGCCAAGTGGATAAAGTAAATTATAATGAATAACGTAGAATCACCCAAAGTAATGAAATGGAATAATGATGGCCATAATTGAAAAAAAAAAAAATAATAATAATAATAAAATAATTTTTGTAATTTTGAGAATAGAATTAATAAGAGTAAAGCAAGTTTAAAAGTAATTTTTTGATTTTATATGCCAATTTAATGATGTAAAGTGTGTAACATTTTAATTGTAAGTTGTTTATTTTAAAATGAATTATTAATGTACTATGTTTTCTTATGTTAGGTTATGTTAGGTATTCTGATATATACATGTTAGCGATAAATGAAAAACAAAACCAGTGCTTCTTAGCGCAAACCAGCACCGCTAGGGGGGAACAGATCAGTTGGGGATATGGTGTTGTATAAGGCCACTATTTAATATTTTGATTTGTTGTTTCAGTGTTTGGTGATGCTGTGGCGGCGGACCTGAGCTGGCCTGCGCGTCAGAGCAGGGACATTGAGTATCTGTCTGACTCTACGGTGTTGGGATCTCGAGAGAGAAGTCCAGTATTGTCATGCAGATGCGGTCACAGTCACCGGACCAAGGGTGAGTTGATTATTCTTTTTTGTAAACCATACAGGGGGTTGTGGCGACATATCCTGGCTGATCCCTCTAGCAAGTATGAATGTGTCAATGAGATTTTTTATGCTTCGGCATAAAATATCTCATTGAGGGGGTATTGTAGCGGGGCATTTTTGGGCATACCTGGGGTAATGACATAATTTGTATTTTTTATTTATTTATAAATAATAAATAAATAAATAATAAATAACATAATTGGCAATAGGGACAGAAATTATAGACTTGGGGAAATTTCCTGTTTAAAACAAGAATAACAGTGGCAGCATTGACTGTGACAATTATTTAATGATATGGTGTGGACAATAACAGCCAACAACTGTACCAAGGACAATGACGAACCCGGAAAACGTAAACACGTTACACAACCAGACATCAGGCGATGTGTTGCGTCAGCAATTTATATAACAACTGTGTGTCATCGGTTCGTCAGAGCCTAGCCTGGGTGTGTCACGCCAGCAACTGTGTGACGCACCGAACAAAGAGACAGTCGGAAATTAACATCTCAGCGGACCAGACGCAAAATAAACTGTAGCGTCTGCCCGGCTCACGCCGGTTTTGGGCGAAGTTATTGTGTGTTCGCCGACGCGCCCGCAAAACCATAAAATGTGAATACTATATTTTAAAACATGAACTAAAATCAAAATTTCGTATTAAAAGTGTAATTAACAGTTTATATATATAATAACAGTTCGACAATCATGGAGTGAAGTAAAGTGCGCACGTAAAACCATGTGACGGTTTCAGGAATAATAATCGGCTTCAAATTCAGCTAAGTAGCCATGTATCAATGAGATTTTAATAAGGGTTTTTCAAAATTACTGGCGGAATGGGGAAATCAATTTTGATTTCATAATCATAAAGTATAAAATATTTAAAATGAGACCTCTAAAGTAGCTTTGTGTGTGTGTGTGTGTGTGTGTGTGTGTGTGTGAGAATATAGTTTTACTATAGTTTATAGTAATAAGAAGGCTGGTTTGCGTTCCCATTATAATTCTTAAAAATGTATTTCAAGAATCTGTTATTGTAATGCGAGTAAGTAAATTAAAAGAGATTCAAGGTAATCAACAACTATTATTCACGTTTTGTCAATTATTAATTCAAATTTTGTCTGTATGATTTTATTAACATGAAATATGAATAATAATAAAGTAATAATAACGTTTAATTATTGATGAACATAAATGATTGTTATTATTTCAGCAACCACATTCTGTTCTCCTAGTTCGCTGAAACGAACCTTGGTAAATTATTTTCTTACAGTTGGTAAGATGGCGCCCGAGAAATATACAATGTTTGTTAGTTAATTTTATGTGATACAAAAAGGTAAGTAGCTTCACACATATACTCAAAGAATGTCAAAAGAAAAGAAAATTAAACTTCAAAGAAAAACACCACAATAAAAGAAAAACAATAATTAAGTAATAAAAATGCAACCATAAAAGTCAAAGAAAATAAATTAAAGGAAACTCATATTAAAAAATCAGAAGATTACCCAGGAGATTAGGAGCAGGTGATAAATATAATACCCCAAACACAAGAAGAAACAAGAAGAGGAAGATTAGTATCAGGTGATAAACAAAATATCACTAAAGCAAGAAAGAAGAGTAAAGTTAGTATCAGATGATAAAGAAGATACTCCAAACCCAAGAAGGAAGAAGAAATTTAAAAGCAGATAATAAAGAAGATACTCCGAAGCAACCATCGGACAAAATAACACTGAGTACCTTGGTTTACCCAAGAATGAACACAAGAAGGAAGACGAGAAGAAAGGAAGAAATAGGATGGAAGAACCAAAATAAAAACCTATTATTAACTACCATTAACCCCAAACCAAATGATACCATTAAAGAAAGTATAACACCCCAAAACCTTATGAAATTGTAATTATTTATAAACAAAAGTATTGTGTAGTATGATAAGAAGTGCACCAACTAAAGTTATTATATGGTAAAAAATAAACAAATCTTCACAGTCCATTATGACTAAAGGTCTGGTCTGAAAATAATAAAACTCAAATATAAGTCAGAACCAACAGTGAATGTGTGCCAGTGGAAGTGTTTTTTAATGTAATAAACTTCAAGTTGTAGTGTATCTATAACTTAAACAATGTGCTATAAAATAACTTATATTTTATAATTAACAAGTAATGAAATATTAAAATGGAAAATATTTCCAATATTTCATTAAATAAGGTCACTTTGTTATCTCAAGACATTCATAGAAATGCCAATAATAAAGAAAGTAAGTGGGGGAAATGTTTACTGTACAAGGGGATTTTAGATAATAATAGTATAATCAGAAAGGACTGAAAATAACTTAAGTTTTAATAGAATTAAGAAGTTTAAATGGCTGATAATGTTCAAAGCCATGAACTCAATATTTTAAAAGAGTTCCAATAGCATAAGGTCTATATTTAGAGTAAGATGTTTTAGTTATATAACAGCATACATACAAATTAAAATGTTTAAGTATGGATGCTGCATTAATTTATAAAATATGTTAAATGTATGTTCAAAACAGTTTAAGCAAACATGTCTAACTTTAAAGACTGCTGATTAATGTTAAATATTATTTTTTGTAACAGTAGCATGAATTAGATGCTACACATATCAATAATTATGTAAACAATTTTATTTCATGTCATGTTAACTTTTAAGAGTCAGAGGAGGTGTAGAATTAAATTTATTTGAAAAAACCATATATGTAAAATACTAAACTCTAGGCCAAATAATGAATTCACAAAAATTAATATAAACCAGTTAATTCACCAATGAACCATGTAAACTAACAAGATTTATGTAAGGTAGGTCAATTAACAACTACTGTAAATGATCCTATGATTTAAAAGAGTAATATAGAAAAATATCTTAAATTATTGAAAATTTTCGAAATGTAATAATTAAATATTTCAGAGGAGAAATAGTAAATTAATAAATTATCACTAAAAGACAGTTCAAATGTTATGTTAAATTTATAAGGAATGAAAAAGATTTGTGACCATTTGAAATTTATTATAATTATATTAATAACACTTAACATGGCAGTAATTGTGTACAAGAACGGAAACAGGTTTTTGGGCCTAGATTTCCAAAAAGACAGAAATATGGTAATTTTAACAAAAATCTCAACAAATATGGACTATGACATATCAAATTAAACAGAATGAGATAAATAAACCAATTATATGGTTAATAGTTCATCAAAGCGATCAAAAAACTAAATATATTCCATATATAATGTACTTTATAATTATGTAGATAGGAAATGAAAATTATTTTAACAATACTTTTCCAATATTAACTTGGCAAGATATTTCCTAAGATGAAGGAAGTAAGTTAGTTCTTTGTTAACATTCAAACGGAACGGTCGATGCAGAATCGCGTTCTAAAACCGTATAACGGAGTGTAATGGGTAAAGCCTAAAATCAGTAAAAAACGGGAGTTACATAAATTAACACTTTTCGATTTAAAAACTATGAAATACTCTACAACAACGGTGAAAACGAACAATACACCACATAATACAAGTGATTTAAACCATTAAAACTACCTAATATTAATATTTCACTATACAACATATTAACGATTTATAGCCACGAACAGACATAAAGTGAACACCTCTAACAGAAAACAATTAACACCAGTGAACACTGAACACTCATCCAGGATACCTCAAACAACATAATAGACAGTATACACGATTACGGAGATCCATAAAACAATTATAAAGGTGAATTTATCGTGAGATTTTCCAGCGACCATATATACGTTAACCTCATCAATTCAGCCAGCCGCCATGATGGTCCCATGATGCACTGCAACCTTCCAGACTGATTTCATAGAAGCAGCATTGGTTTGAGAATTCACATATACTAAACATTATATATTATTCACAATGTGTTAATTATTAATTATTAAGATTATTTTTTGTATATGTTATACTTTCTTGGCCTGCCCTTCTCTGACTATATAAAATAATCGTTGAAAGAACCTTTTTTAATACTTATATAAAAAAATTAACCTGTAATCACATATCGATATATCCCTGTGACAGAGTTGAACAATTGATCTACATCGATTTAACATCGATTTTTATAAATTATTGTTAATAAATCAATTTATTTCAACTATTTGGATTGTAAAATTATTTCACATTTTAATTTAAGGGTTTAATTAACTACAAGACTTCCTGGAAGACGAGAAATATTAACTAAAGGTGAGATACTGGAGCAGCGCTGAAATTCATCAATCGATAGCTGCAAGGAGATAATCTGATTAACTCCAGATTTAGTTAAGATCTACCAGAAGTGTAAATTAAACCAAAATAACCTCACAGAATTTGGAAATTTTAAACAAAATACAGAATCAGGATTATTTCTGATTTATTACCATAACAACCAAACATAAATTTTTTTTTGAACAAAATTTTTTTTTTCTTTTCTTTGAACCATACACAAGGAAAATAATTATTTGTAACCAGTTAACAGGTCTAGTTACAATATCCAGGAAATTAATTTCTAATCCTCCAATTTCTTCTTGAAATTTTATTGTTTTTTCTATGTTATTTAATTCTTCCGTAAATTTTTTAAATTCATTTACTTCACCTTCCCAAACTATTAGTATGTCATCTACATACCTGATGCATTTTTAATTCTTCTTTCTTTATCTACATCTTTTAAAATTTTGATTTCAAAGCTATTCATGAATATCTCTGCCATTAATGGTGAAAGCGGTGATCCCATTGGTAATCCATTCTCTTGTATGTAAGACATATTATTATTATTATTATGTTATGATCCATGTTATTTGTAGTCTTATATGTGACAACAACGTTTGACTTTTTTAAAATAGAAGACAGAATTCTAGGTAGAAAGCTCATGTATGGTATAGAAATGTATTTATACACACTGTCCCCAGGTGGCCTTAGCGTGTTTGCGTTTTTTTGTCTCATATGTTTTTTAAGGATATTATTTATTACTGCTTTTTTGTAGCCATTGGTGACCGCAATGTGTTTAATTGTATTTAGTTCATCTTGATAATCCTTGTCGTTGAGGGCCAATGATAAGAGGCGGTTAATAATGCTGTGAAAAGCAGCCATTTTCTGCGATACCGGATGATAAGATGTGGCGTGTATTACAGTGTCAGTTGTAGTGGGTTTCCTAAAAATATTAATCTCCAATTATTAATGTTTCTGGTGACCGTCAAATCTAGAAAATTTAATTTTCCACTGTCCTCGTGCTCCAGTGTAAACTGTATATTGTTATTAATACTGTTTAAATATGTGTGTAGCCTATCTATTTGTCTATGTGTGCCTTTATAGATCTAAAAGGTGTCGTCAACATACTGGCTATAAAATATTATGTATCATTGTACACACTATTGGAAAAAATAAAGGAGTTTTCGAAATGGTTTAAATACACTTCAGCTAGGAGGCCAGAGAGTGGAGAACCCATTGCCACACCATCATGTTGGCTAAAGAATTGCTTGTCATGCGTGAAATAATTCTGGTTAATAATCAACTCAAAAAGATCCATCAATTCATTAATACTTTCAACATTCAATTTATTAGTATTGACGAGGTTATTTCTCAAAATTTGTAAAGTATCAGCAACCGGTATATTCGTATATAAATTAACAATATCAAACGAAACCAGCTTATGATGAGGTTCGATCTTTAGATCCTTCACTTTATTGACAAAATCGATATTATTGGTTATACTGTGACTATTAACTATGTTTATGTTGCGTTTAATGACGTTTACCAATTTCTTAGCTGTTTTATAACCTGGTGTGGTAGTGAAGTTAATTAACGGTCTTATCGGAACACCAGTCTTATGTAGTTTTGGTAACCCTGTCAATGTGGGTGCGCTTGAATTGATGGGCTTTAACGATCGTCTAGTTCGCTCATCAAACAAATGTACACTCTTATTTATGCCCCTATTTAGACACTTGACGTATTGTTCAGTAGGGTCCGAGTTTAATTTCTCAATGTTGTTATTAGCGATAAAGTTCCGTATCTTATCAGTATAATCACTATTGTCCATAATGACAATAGTGTTGCCTTTGTCAGCCTTAGTTACGAGAGCACAGTTGTCTGACAGTTTGCGTTTTAAACCTGTTAAGATATTGTGTTCTTTATTATAATTATTAAAAGTACACGGAATCGAAGAATAGGTATTAGTATTCTGGTTTCTTATGATATTACTGAGCGTATTATTGATTAAAATCCGCGTCTCATCTTGGACCTACTGGTCTTCTATTGCTTTGACCACCGCTTCAGCATTTATAATTTCAGCAGCAATATGTTTATGGCTGAAGTTAGACTTTGATCGAGGTAAATTATAATTTAAGCCCTTTTTCAACAAATTAGATTCTTCTTTATTTAGATCTATTGATGTTAAGTTCTGCAATCGAGTATAAAATTTATGTTTACAAGTAATGTTGTTGGCTTCCTGCTGTTGTCTGTCTAATAACCTTTGGAATTTGCTTGTTTGCTTGCTGTGCATTTGATAAATAATTCGCTGTATATCATTGTTTATGAAATCAAGATAGTTATCAAGCAAGACCGGGTGTACGTCATTAAGTAATTGTAAATGTGCTCTATATAATCTTGAATTGAGATGGGATTTTTTTCTTGTATAATGATTTTAATTCTGTACAAGCGGATTTATTCCATTAACAATATGAATATTGCAAGTCGTGCAAATATAGTACGTAATTTTCAGAATATTAAGATCCAGCTACATAAAACCATTTTACATATCAGATTTAATAAAACTTGTCTGAATATTACACCTAATTACGCTCATATAAAATTTAAATGCTCATCCTTTGCTGATATAAAAACTAAAAGGCACGCAGAATTGTACATATGTGTAGAATTTTTTATATGTGTACTACGTTATCGGCACCAAAGAAGTAGTTCTTTGTTAAAATTCCTTCCTGGGCTGTTTAGCCGTAGTCCAATGTTTTCTGCAAAACCAGACTTTTCGGCAGTCCATCGACTGCCATCATCAGTGAAAATCGAGTGCGAAAACGTCAGGTGGTATACGTTAGTGACCACAGTACTGTGGTTAAGGCTGAAGCAATAAGTAGAAAGAAGTAGTTTCTATGGTAATATTTCATTTCGAATATGATTTTAAATATAAAGCTTAGAACATGGAAGTCATGTATGGTTCTCCATACCGATATTTAAAAATTCTGAGGATGGGACAAGTGTCCCGAAACATGTCAGTTGGATAAAAAGACATTTACTAAAGCCACAGACGGTGAGTTGCATAGCGTTTAGTTCATTAAATATTTCTAATGAACATTTTTACACCTCCATAGAATTTTGTTTCTTTGCGTATGAGCCACTCTGGACTACATTTGGTTTAACTGGTTCCTCCCTTCTCTCCTCTCTCTTCCTCTCTCCCACGTCTTCTTCATTCTTGATTGATGTCTCTCCCTCCTTATTTTATTTTATTTTTATTTTGTAGTATCCCTTTCTTAGTTTTTTTGAAAGTAATGTAGCGTAACCTCCAATAATTACATAACTATCGTAAATATGTGATTGAAAATAAAATGTGTTAAGAAAATAATTAGTTCTTGGAAAACCTTTTTAATTTGTTAGTGTATTTGTAAATAAATGTAATTAGAAAAAGTATACAATGCTATAAACTAAAGAGGGAACTAAAAGAGGGTATATGACAAGTTATTGCATAACAGTTAAATCCACTAAAAACCGCAGGACACTGTGGGTTAACACCCAATAGAAGTTTAGCCCTGAAAGTGTTAAAAACAGAATAAAGTAAGTGGTATTGATGTGCTATTGATACTTGTCGTAGATGTCAGATGTCTTATTGTACACAAACCGTTGTGGTCACTTGTTCAGCGTACATGGACAGTTGCCTCTTCATACGCTTACTATTGAAGAAAGAGTGGATACGCCTACGGCGAACGCATTCATAATCTATGGTAGTAACAGGTTAGATAGCAAATTTACTTGGTTTATAAAACAATTAATGTAATGTATATATCTGTATACAGTTCATTGTGTATCATCCGTTTACTAAATTTAAATTATTTAAAATGTAATAATCCAGAAAACTGTCTTGGCAATGATAAAGCTAAATTATTTAATATTATATGATTAAAAGTCAGTGAATTTTGTCCAAATTATCTGTTTTCAAAGCATATACAAGAAAAACAACTATGGTTTGAAATATTTTTACTATTCCAGACAGTTTCATCAGTCATTGAGAATTACACAGCACAAAGGTAAAGGGTACTGGTATACTAATAATCATACCAACTTCACTTATTTTAAGCAACATTTTTCCAAATACTATTGGTTTTTCTTACATAAGTTTGTTAGTGAATCTGGAAGTGTGCTGGTGTTCCTATAATAATTTTTCAAGTATAATGAAGTTCAGTGTCCACTAAGCAATTAATATTATGTAAGAAACAGACCTCTTGTAGTTTATTCAGGAGTTCCCATTCTATTTACCTAAATATCTCTAATTGAAATTAAAAGGCTAATTAAAATAACCATGTGCTATATCACTTGAATATGTTGTGGTTGGCGTGATTGATTGAAGGGTGGTGATTAAAAAAAAAAAAAACACATGTGAAACTAAAATAAAATAGTTAACCTGGAAATGTAACATCTCCACACAATCTTGGAGATACTCGAAATATTGTTACAGCTGAGTGTGGTGCAATAGTTAACTAAGATCACTTGTTAGAATACTCCTTTGGTGTGAACTCATGTAGTAAATGCATTTAATTATGTATACTTGTTATTTATCCACACAGTGTTTGGTTAATTATGGTAAATAATGTTTGAAACAATGTTAATAAAATTCAACACAAATAAAACTTAACAAATCATTTTACATTCTTTTTTTCCAGTAAAATTCTAAATTATTTCGGACACTAAGAACACTATCAACAGTCTCCATGGCATGGTCATCAGTATTACTTAAGAGACATAAAAAAACACTTCCTAAGCTTGTTACTATGGCACATAAAATGGTTATCTTAAATGAGAACAAAGTTAAAAAATCTCTCATTTGTGAAAAAGTTATTACAGTGATGTATTCTCCCCATTCATTTTATAATTATAAACAGAAAACTAATAAGAAATATTTAATAAGTCATACAGTAATATGTCTATTTATTCATGTAGATGTGTAGCCCATTTATTAAATCCAGTATGTGTAGAATTTAAACTTTTTTTGTAAAATAACCAGGTTGTAGGGCATTTATCTTGTTGTTTCACCATTTAAACTGTAGCTATGCCAGTCATCCTCAGTGTAGGTACTGGTAAAGTCTTTGGCAGCCTCATTCTAACAAGTGAACCATTATGAATACTGTCATTCAGCCAGGTGAAGACTTCTAGTCCCTGTTGGTAGCAAAGCTGAGAATTGCTACTGCTGCTACTATGTAATGTCAAGTATACAAGGTGACGAGAAGAATTGAATCATGGCCCTACAACACAGATATTTTAAATGTTAACCAATGGAATGTTGATTGTACAAGCAAGGTTTAATTTTAGCTAAACACTGTCGATTATATTGGTTACTTCAGTTTATTTTAAAAATATTACAAACATATTTTACTAAATATAACAAAATCATATAGATCCGTTTTCCAATTTAAATTTCGTTGTATGAAGTTCTTTAAACTATATTAAGAGATTTATTGTTTGTTTCTGTAGGGTATTAACGCTGGCAGCAAGTAGTCAGGAGGAAAAAGATAAATGGTTGGAAGACTTAACGGCTGCCATCGAACGCAGTAAACAAAAATCTTCAGATGAGAAAATCGGTTACCTCAGTTTGAAATCGTGTAGTAAGTACCTAGATAAAACAGAAACTAAGTTGTGTGATTTGTGAGTTCAGCCCAAGGTTGAGCCAAACCAGTCCTGCCCTCTGCTTCCTCTCTGGCACTATTTGTTTGAAAACATTGTTTTTCATTTTGTTTGTAGAGCAGTTAATATCCTGGAATAGTCCATAAAACAGTTATACAAGAAAAAAGACGCTCTCAACCGCAAAGCTACAGATCGCCAACATATATGGACACAATTACATGACTGAATTAATACACCACACAAATGACTGGACAAGAAAAAAACAAATACAAAACATACAGACAAAACACGAGAGAAAAATTAAAAACCTGACACCAATCAGCACAAATATAATTCCTTCACACAAATTCTACCCACGTACAGTAAACCTCACGGACGTCACAATCACTAAAAATGAACAAACACTCCTTGATAAATGCCTAAAACATAACATACATT
This sequence comes from Magicicada septendecula, assembly GCA_034769895.1. NCBI lineage: Eukaryota > Metazoa > Arthropoda > Insecta > Hemiptera > Cicadidae > Magicicada > Magicicada septendecula. The sequence continues at coordinate 461,271,342 of CM068370.1, read as the reverse complement.
ACAAACAAAACAACCAAACACTAACAAAACTCATAGTTGACACAAACAAATATACAAAAACACAGCACCAGAACATCAAGACACACTAAGACATAATGTAAACGTTATAATAGGAGCACATAAGACACCAGACAACAAGAACCACACCTCAGAAATACACACAGCCATCAAACTGAGAGAAAAGGCACACAAACACAACGTCACATTTGTAAAAGCAGACAAAGGCAACACCCCTGTAATCATTTCCACAGACGACTTACACAACAAAGTACAAAACTTCATGGAACAGAACAACATCACATAACTAAAACACCCACCGACAGATACCAAAACACAGTAAAACAACTAATCAACAAAGCCAAACACATAATGACACAAAAACAAAAGCCCTACATGAGACAAATCCGACCATCAGCCCCTACCCTCAAGCGCTTCCCAAAATCCATAAAGAAGAAATTCCGATCCGCCCCATTATCACAATTACCGTAATGCCTCTGCATACAAACTTGCAAAACATCTAGACAAAATTATCAGACAACACACACAACTAGACAACAACATTGCAGTAAAAAACAACACAGACCTAGTAACAAAAATAAAGACATACACATCCCCTATAATGCCACAGTAGCCTCATTTGACATTAAAAACCTGTACACAAACATCCCCATCTCTGAAACAATCACCGTCCTACAAATCAAACTCAAACAGAACAACACACCAGACGAACGTGTCAACGAAATAACAGAAACTCTGAACATTATCACAAAACAAAACTACTTTACATATAACAATAAATTTTACACACAGAATGATGGTCTACTAATGGGCTCACCCATATCCAGCATTCTAGCAGAAGTCTTCCTCCATCACTTAGAAAAAACAAAAATCCCCACAAACAATGACAGACACTCACATAAAATACTATATTGGCACAGATACGTTTATGACATTCTAATACTATACAGGGGAAACAAAAGACAATGTGAACAGTTACTAACGCACATAAACAAAATATGTAAAAACATAATCTTTACTGCCGAATACGAACACAACAATAGCATAAACTTCTTAGACCTCTCCATCGTAAAACTTGAACACAGGCGCAAATTCAGTATATACAGAAAACCGACTACAACTGACACACTCATACACAACTCCTCCAATCACCCAGTACAACACAAACTAGCTGCTTTTAGAACCATGATACATAGACTTAACAACATCCCCATAGATGAAAAAGACTACAAAGACGAACTAAACACGATAAAATATCTAGCAGAATCCAATGGATATGACAGAACAGTAGGCAATAAACTACACAAAACAAACAACAGACAAAGACAGAAAACAACAAATTCATAACACTAACATACATCAACAAACAAACTGAAAAAATAGCCCACAAATTCAAAAAAGCAGGATACAGAATCTGTTACAAAACTACTAACAAAACACACACACACACACAAAGCACAAAACAAATTCGATCTACCTGGTGTTTACAAACTAAATTGCTCAGATTGCAACAAATTCTACTTAGGCCAGACAGGACATAGCTTCAAACAAAGATACATTAAACACACAAAGGCACTCCACTCCACTACAGAATCCACCTTTGCAAACCACCTCATTGAAGCAAACCACACATACAAAAACATCGACAATAACATGAACATTCTGCACATACACACAAAAGGCCGAAAACTAGACACTCTAGAACAACTGGAAATATAGAAACACATGAAAACAAATAAAAACGACATCCTAAACGAACAGACACAATTCAAATCACACGCATTATTCGAAAATATCACACCCCAAACACACAACATCGATCTTTCGAAAATCGATTCCGTCGCCAACAACAAGACGGACAGTGCTTTTTGAAAAGCGAAAACTGATTCAGGTTATAAGGTAAAACATTTACGTTTTTACCCATAAAAATTTGTGTTCCGAGTCGGTAGTGAAATAATTATATTTAGTTAAGTAACGGACACGTCATGGACAACGAAATCCAATAAGTTAATATTCTCCCTGCTTCTCTATAGCTTTCCATTCACATGATATCCTTCACTGGTAAATTTGTCAAAGTTTTAGTTTACTCAGTAAATTGGACTAGTGTTTAACTGCTGTTAATATGATATTTTAATGAAGTGAGACATTTCAAAAGCTTCACTTCTGTGTCAGCATTCAGCATTGAGGGTACTTGATTTCTTGATTCAGATCCATACATGGCAATTGAAAAATACAAGTGCCTTGAGCCACATCTTCATTTCTTTTCTAAGGTGATGATATCTCCATCTTTAAGTTAATTTTATTGTTGCTGATTTTCAGTTCCAGTTTGTGTCTTGAATGGCTTCTCCAGACCCTGTAGTACTGAACACACAAAATATATATATATAGTCACTTTCTGCTACAGTCCGTTTCTTGATGTATATAATACATTTAATATTTATAATTAAATTTACCTCAAGATGTTATTTTTTTTTCTCCTTTTTTGGAACATGTTTCGGGTACTATCTTGTACCCATCCTCAGCCTTCTGGTTTTTTTGTCTGGTGAAGTACATATGTGTTGTTGGTTGACTATTATTATTGTGGCTTCCTGTTGGCTTGTGGTATTTCAAATTGGTTTTATTGTGTGTGATTGTGGTGTATGTGTTAGTTTTTTGTGCATTTTCAATGTTGAGTGCTTTGAATATTGTGTCATGTTTTGTATTGATTTGTATTTGTTCAGATATTAGTTTGTTTTCTGTTTTATGTTTGTATATTTGTAAATTTTCCCAAATGTTCATTATGGTGCCTTTGTGTGGTATATGTTTTATTAGTGTTACATTGGTTATGTCTGGGAATTCATGTCCTGTGTTTATTGCATGTGTGGCTAAATTGGATTTATATATTTCTGGTTTTTTGTATGCATTTAGGTGTTCAAAATAACGTTTTTTCAGCTGTTTTTTTTGTTTGTCCTATGTAACATTTATTGCAATCTTGGCATTCAATTTTGTATATCCCGTTAGTTGTTGTATTATCTTTGTTGTGTGAGCTATTTAGATTTTGTAATTTATTTTTATTAGTTTTGTATGCTATTTTTATATCTGTGTTTTTAAATAGTTTTGTTAGTTTTGTCATTTTATTATTTATGTATGTGAATGTGGCCCATTTTTTGTTTTGAATTTAATAGCAAAATTTATCAACAGAAAGAAGGTTTAGCAATGGGATCACCATTATCAAGCATAATAGCAGAAATATTCCTACAACACATAGACACCAAAATACAAAATATCATAAAATCACATGACCCAAATGGCATATGGATAAGATATGTAGATGATGGGCTATATGTATCAAATAACAAAAACACAAATGCAGAGAACATACTGGAACAAATCAATAACATACATCCCAAAATACAATTCACAGAAGAAAAAGAAAAACATAACAAAATCAACTATTTAGACATAACCATCACAAGATACAACAACCACATACAATATGCAATATATAGAAAACCAACTTCCACTAACATCATTATACCTAACCATTCTGACCACCCACCACAACATAAAATGGCAGCATTTTATTCGCTATTTAACAGAATGTACAAAATTCCCCTAAACAAACAAGAAACTGACAAAGAAAGAAATATAATATACCAAATTGGTTATGAAAATGGATACAATAAAAACACTGTGATCAAAATAGAAAATAAAATCAAATATAAAATAAAAACTGAACAATTAAGAATTAATCAAACTGAACAACACATAAATAATAACAACAACAAAAAATGGGCCACATTCACATACATAAATAATAAAATGACAAAACTAACAAAACTATTTAAAAACACTGTGATCAAAATAGAAAATAAAATCAAATATAAAATAAAAACTGAACAATTAAGAATTAATCAAACTGAACAACACATAAATAATAACAACAACAAAAAATGGGCCACATTCACATACATAAATAATAAAATGACAAAACTAACAAAACTATTTAAAAACACAGATATAAAAATAGCATACAAAACTAATAAAAATAAATTACAAAATCTAAATAGCTCACACAACAAAGATAATACAACAACTAACGGGATATACAAAATTGAATGCCAAGATTGCAATAAATGTTACATAGGACAAACAAAAAAACAGCTGAAAAAACGTTATTTTGAACACCTAAATGCATACAAAAAACCAGAAATATATAAATCCAATTTATCCACACATGCAATAAACACAGTACATGAATTCCCAGACATAACCAATGTAACACTAATAAAACATATACCACACAAAGGCACCATAATGAACATTTGGGAAAATTTACAAATATACAAACATAAAACAGAAAACAAACTAATATCTGAACAAATACAAATCAATACAAAACATGACACAATATTCAAAGCACTCAACATTGAAAATGCACAAAAAACTAACACATACACCACAATCACACACAATAAAACCAATTTGAAATACCAGAAGCCAACAGGAAGCCACAATAATAATAGTCAACCAACAACACATATGTACTTCACCAGACAAAAAAACTGGAAGGCTGAGGATGGGTATAAGATAGTACCCGAAACATGTTCCAAAAAAGGAGAAAAAAAATAACATCTTGAGGTAAATTTAATTATAAATATTAAATGTAATATATATATATATATATATATATATTGTAACGTACCAAATTGGCAGTTACATAAAATAACTAATTATTACGTCAAGTGACGGGAGATCATGAAAATATTTCAAAGTACATAAAATAAGGAACAGGAGAATATAGACAAAGTGTGTATCTACAAAGGTATATTATTGAAACAATCCAACAAAGAAGAAGGAAGAGTAATATAGCATCATCGAGTACAAAAGAGAGAGAAAATGACAACGAGCCAATATAAAATGTTAGAAACCAGGCCCAATAGGTCCAAATAGTGAGGGGAAACGACAAAAATAACTATTAAAATGAAGAGGAGCCAACAGATCCCGAATAGTGAGGGGAAACAACGAAAATAATCATTCAAATGAAGAGGAGCCAACTCAAGAACAACCGCATTGATGATAAAACAAACAAATTTATTTATTAGTATAAAATACTATGGAACAATGACAACCACGAATAGAAATATTGAAGAATATGACAAGACTAAGGGAACATTGATTATCACAAGTAATGTATAACCCAGGAGAACACCGATAGTAAACAACAATTAACCAGAAGAAGAAAGGAAGAAGAAGAGCAAAGGAAACATACCACGAAGAATGAAGATAATGTATGGACAGTACAAGAAATCACCATTCACCAGGTATACAAGGAACTATAGTGACCGGAAGAAGTGTAATGATTATTCGAAGATCAACTACAACGAAACCAGTGTTTAGCATAATTGAGTAATCACAAACAATAACAGTGAAAACTTAATATAAGTGTGACAACCTGTAATATGATGACCATTTTTACCGCAAATAAACACCACAGACAATACAAGTGAGAATGTTTATAACAGAGGAAAATGAGTTACCATTATAAGTGAAAGAATCCAAGATTAACTAGTTAAAATGTACAGATAATTAGTGTGACCAGTTTAATCAAGATTGTAACACAACATAGATAATCATTAAGACCACCAAGAGAAATGTGAGATAGAACAGTAAATTAATTGTTCTTAGGGACTGATAATAAAAGCTTTGTAAGCCTTAAATGAAATGTAACTAAATGCCACGGCAAGACAGAATAAAATATAAATAAAATCTAGAACAAATGGTAGCAAATAAGCTAGTTTGTTAGGTATAAAACAATCAATGTACCAAAAACTAGGTACAACCCAACAAGAAATGTAATACTATTAGACTAAGAATACTTGTGTTATTGTTTCAACAAATAGTGTAAACATGTGTATTACTTAATAATTAAACCATTGTAGTAGAATGCCATAATGAAATGGTAATAGTAGAGTCAAATACTGCATAAGAATATGTTGCACATTGTTACCAGATAACTGACACATAACCTCATAGAAAGTGCACCTATAACATAAAATCATGTATATTAATTAAACCAAGCAACTATCAACAATTGTTTCAAACAAAGACTAATTATGAATAGTAATGCAAACCAATAAATAACATATGTACTGAAATACACAGCAAATGAATCAGATTGAATATGATGTCATAAAGCCAAAAGAACAGAAACCCAATGTGACAAGATAGTTAATCAAAAAGCAATTTCAAAACTTATTAAAAGGTTACTAAAATGTTATCAGTAGTTAGAGAAATATCTGATACTGCTATGAGAACACATCACAAATGTAATAGTAGTAGTTTAGTAATTGAAATATTAGAAACTAACTAACTACCATTGTAAAACCAGATGTAAACAAACACTATACTAAGAATTGGAAAGCTCTCAGATAACGAAAGACTGATAAATGCATTAAACCAACAAGGTACTACAATTGTACACTATTTTAATTTATAACATTATATACCTTGTGTGATAAAATAATTAAAAAAGTGACAAATTAGAGAAATGAGAACAGAAGGTATTTTTGATAATACTATAAGTATATGAAAAATAACATTTTTGCAAAATAAAATGTGAACAAATGTGAATAAATGTATATATTGTAATAAAATAATTAAAGTGAGTCTGTATGTTCTTAAATTGGTGTGGCTCTCGACGTCTTACTGGCCTGAAACCCTTCCTTAAGTTTCCCAGCTGGTCGAGTCTCAGTGGTAGCAAGACCGGTCGAGTAGCGTAATGTTGATGAAGAAATATATGTTCAGCTTCACCGAAAGTTTCAAAACAAAAATTATTGTTTTGAAGAAAATTTAAAAAAAAATTATGTTTATAAAAAAAAATAATTAAAAAAAAAATTTCTTTTTATTAATTAATTAATTATAATCAATTAATTAATATAGGGCTGTGAAGTTTTAAAAAGTGTAATGCTCTTCTGAAAAATTTTATTAAAGTTTTGGTATATTTTAAATAAACTATCACCACTCATAAGATTGTCTTCAAACCAATCGATACTTGTTTACCTTTTTATTTTTTAGGTTATCTTCACTTATAGGTGGTAAAGTCCTGGTAGATTATTAATTAGAATTATATTAGTGATAACTAGTAATATTTATGAAAGAAATAACTATTTAGTGTTGAAAAATATTAATGTTTTATTAGTTAATAGCAATATTGACTCTTATCGATTAATATCGACTCTCAGGATATCGAAAAAGTTATAAAGTATATTATATAAAATTTATACAGGGTTCTTTAAACAGCCAATTATTATCAAAGTCAGAGAAATCGGGCCAATATTTAAAAAGTATAACGTTACAACAAATTAATAATTATTACTAAATACAGACATTGAATAATAATTTGAAAATAATATAATTGTTTTCACCAACAGCTGATATGTGCACGGAGAGGCATTGGAATTGTCAAAGAAAGATGGCTGCCGTCAAGTTGATCAAAATGTCGCTCGTTCCTGCTACGTTCCAAATAATGTATTTTCTGGCAGTATTCCTGTTCTGGTGTCTGCAAATCTCTTGTTAAATGTTGTGTAGTGCCTGGTGTAATGTTTCTGGGTTGTATTTAGTGTATTCGTGTAATTATAAGTTCAAACACTTTTCCCGATACCGACACTAATACTTGGTTAATGTGTTATACAGTTTTCTGGTGTTTTGTGGTGTTTTTCGGAGTAGATATGTATTGTTCAGTGTTATGTAGTGTTTCTTGATTGTTTCTGTTATGAGAGTTCTAGAAGTATTTTACAAGTCACTCGCGATTTCACAATAACGTACTATTCACCGCTCAACTTTACCGTTGTAAGTTAGGTTAGATTCGACATGAAACTCTCGTCATGTTAACCGTTCAAATACCAATAATCAACTAACTTATTTCCTCCAGTTTCAATTAAACTCTTAGCCAATATAATATTATTCTTAACATTGTTCAAATATATTTTCATATCCTGTGCATACTTTAAAGTTCACTATATGATTGCCTAAACTTTGGTTATTTGTCAATTTTATTCACTAGATGTTATTTAAATTAATCTTTCAGTTCATTCTGGTTATTTTCAGATTAAATAATTTCGTTTTATAGTGTTTTCTGTCCAAAAATAGTAATTTTACTTTCAGTTTGGGTATTCTCTGATAAGTCAAAACATTTCCAAAATTTACTTCCTGTTATAATGTAAATTCAGCCATTTTATCAGTTATATTTAATATTAATAATCCTATATTGTATTAAAAGGTTTATATTCCCTTATTTTCTGGTAATTAATTGAATTAGTTGTATTCTGAAACATTATTCTGAAATATATGACTCCCATGTCCAAATTTCTGAGTTTAGTCATTTTCATTTTTATTTATAATTCTGAATATAATTTATTAAAATCTCTCTAAATGGTAGGTGCAATTATATGGCTTGATCTCAAGTTTATTTTGTCTAAACCCCTTTTGTTTATTTGCATTTAAATGAGCAATTTCTCTGTTTTGATGAAGTTTGGTTTCCATTCTTTTGGCCTAGGTTTTTTAACATTTTTTCCTTACAAAAACTTTACAAACAATATATGATGTGTGATACCCTCTCTGACTTTTACATATAGTATTATAAATTAAACATGTTTTCAAATTACACAATAACAATTAGTATTGGTTACAATACAGATAACAGTTAAACAAATAAAGAATATTTTTTAAATAAATGGTTGTCTTCAAGTCAGACATTTTACAACAAAATCCTTATTTCTAACATGGAAATATGGTTTACAAAAAAGGTTTTTTACTAACTAACATCTTAATTACTCTCTACTATTTACAAGTAGTAACTATTTTTATAGTTCTGATGTTAGTTGTATCAGACCCAAACAAATGGCCTTATATCTAAAACATTTTTAAACATTCTTATACTATATACATAAAAACCTTATATTTATATTCTTATTTCTAACTGTTATTATAAGTAGGATTCTACAGTTTTTATACCGTCTTTTACACATTGTCTTTGGGGAATTGTACCCTGTCATTAATAAATAAATAGTATAAATTGTTCGAAAAGTATTATGAAATCTGTTTTTCTTTTTGCATATAAAACAAAATGTTATTTTAAACAGATTTATGTCTTATAAACAACATATTGTCACAGTACACATTTCAAGTCATTGAAAATTGCATATTTCATTGCATTCAATGTTTGTGATTGCCAAGAATGAAACACAAGGTTCATTTTTTATAATACCCAAAACTATCACTGGTTCACTTTGCACTTTTATATTATGTTATTGCTAAATGGTCGTATAGTCTTATTAACATAATAAATTGGTTAGCGTTTTTCAATGGAGATTTGTTCCATGGGTACTATATTATTGTTTCATCTTAGTTCACAGGCAACTTTTACTTTATACACTTCTCTCTCTTAAATTTGTATACATGTGGTTTTCATTTCGTTATACTTTTATTTTTAAATATTTATTTTGGGGATATAGGGATTTGGGTGTCTTTTATAAGAGCATGACATCTCTTCAGGATGCTGCCTTCTTCTTCTTTCATCAGTCTTCTTTTCTCTTGCCTTCTGGGACTGGTATCTTCTCCATCTTCTTCTTGATGCCATCAGGTTTCTTGGTATCTTCTCCATCTTCTTCTTGATCTTAGAAATACACCACCTGTATTGTTTGATCTTGGCTTATTTTAGGGTTTCTATTCTATTTATTCTTCCTCGTTGTGGGTTTGGTCATATTCTGTACTGCTTGGTTATTCACTTTCTTACCTTCCTGGGTTATACCTTGAAAACCTTTGGTTATGAGACTGGTTTTGTATGACTCATCACTAGTAACTCCTTTTATTTGAACTTGTACTTTTTTTAAAATAATAATGATTTCTTTCCACAGTTGCTATGAATTAATCTATTTATATTAAACTTAATGCCTTCTTCCAAATTTAAATATTATAACTTTATTATTCTATTGATCAATTGCCATTCAATATTATGCTTATATCTGTCACGCTACAATATTAGTGTTAGAATGTCAAACAAATGTAATTAGGTAAGGAATAATAGCGTTACATGTAATTATAAACAATCGAATATGGTCGCTAGGGACGCCATTACCAAATATTGTTTAAATGGTAATTACAACTATTTTATGTACTAAAACGAAAGAGAAATGGACTCGAGACGTTTAGTAATGAGTGTTATAGTGTAATTGGAACAAAATATGGTGAAACAAACTTATTTGTATTAAGAATCACCATATGAGTTTGTGAAATGGCTAAGTGAGTTAATAATGAACGGATTTAATCCTTGTTTAGACTTAAAATAAAGCCACAAGTGTCCGCGATTTAATGCCACTAACCATTCGACGATACGATAATTAATAAAAAAGTTATGACACTTATAAACTTTTCAGTCATTTTGTTTATCGATGCATATGTCACCCGTAGCCTCGAACCCACGCGATAAATTGTAAAAAATTAAAAGTTTTATTTAACCAAAGTGTTTTGGGGTTGAGAGTTTGACCCTTTGAACCAATCAAATAGCTTAAAATGACCAGACGAGAAGGAGACGCTTTGGTGAAGAAAGCATTCGTTCCGTATCACTCAACACGCAAGGTTCACGCAAGAAGTCGTCAAAATTATTTCAAAATGTGCGCGTCACTAACATTAGTTAGCCTACATACACTAACCTATACATGACAATATACTAACGAGTGTCCAGTGCATTAAGTGAACAGTGAAAATAACTCGACCAGTGTATAATAAAGGTCGTGTTTTGTGTTTTTTAAATCAGGGAGTACTCTATTTTAATTATTTTAATGAATTGAATTAAAATAATAACTTTCGTTGGTAAACGATAGATATTGTTTCGGAACTGCACTAGTCAAAAGTGCTTAAACCATGATGAAAAATTATCAGAACTGAATAAATGAATCATAGCGCAATTATTAATTTAAAAATAAATATTTTACGATTTTATCGTAATTGAGAAGATCGGAATTAATTTAAATACCGACCATCAATGTATAGTATGTGCTACTCTAATCGAATTGAAATTTTTTAATTATCAAATTATAGTAATAAATCTCCCACCTACCTGCAAAGACTCGGGTCCAGGGATTCGATCACATGTACGCTAGATACAAACGTGTTTCATGGGTTAGTGAAATAAGTGACTCGACTCCTTTTTTGGCATGAAGAGAATTGATAATTTAATTCTTTAGCATCATTTAAAATTTTGTCCAAAATTTGTTGTTCATGGTTTTACAGATTAAATTACATTTTTTTTTTCTTTGTTCTCTTTGTCATCTGCTACAAGTTAACTTAACCTATGATCTTACCTTACTTGTTACATATCAATATAGACACAGACAGAGCCCAGCCTGCAATTTTTACACACTCTCACAGACACACAAAAAAAAATTTACCCTGCCCTTAACATTTAAAATAATAACCCCCCACCAGCACGCGGTGACCATTCGAGCTCGTTTTATTCCGTAAATGACTGTGTCACCGTCACATAAAACTGATTGAGGTTTCTCACATGTTCACTACTACCACTGACACATTTTAGTTGAAATTGAATTTACTCTTGATATTAAAACTTATAAAATTTTGTAGAGCCCACTCGGCTCTGTGTCTGCTCAGACACGATCAGTGACGAACTGGGCGGCAAACTTTTTGTTTGTACACTGTTAGTACTTTTTAATGACTGTTTTCACACTTTCTAAGATAGGCCAAATTTGTTTTAACGGCCTATCTTGTAAACCCGAGGCCCCTGTTTTAAATTCACAATTCTATTGTCTGATGCTGCTTACTCTCTGATACCAAACTGCACACTGGAGACTGTGTCACACAAGCCTGCTGCTATGTGATTACGCAATGCGTCTGGCAATTGTTTTGGCTGGCTGTATGTATGTTGCATTGCTGTACTGGAGGCTCCTTACAGGTGAAGTCTGGCAATTTAAAAGTGATTGAATGGGTGATCTATGTTAATATAAAATTAAACTGTGGTAGCTCCCATATATGAAGTGAATTGTACACTTTTAACAAAATCAAAACCAAGATTAATAAAAAATAAAGAACCTTCTAATTTGACCCATTAAAATACCCCCTCGATGAGAATTCTGCTGTTCACAACAGAAGAAATCTCATCGACAAACCCCGAAGAGGACCAGTGAGGAACTGGTGCCAACAACCCCCTTGTTCTTAATCTGCATGGGTACACGACCCCCCTGGCTCAGCGACCATGGACTCATCTGAACGAGATCACTGGACTTCTCCGTAAGAGATCCCAACACTGAGAAATCGAACAGACTCGCACCACGGCGCACCTCGCCCTTTTAACATGCTACCCCCAAAAATCCTCAATCCCTGGCTAGAATTATTCCAGCTCCTCCGCCGATATGTTCCCCTTTTTTGCAAGCTGGGCTGCCTTTAGCAAATACTGGGCTCACACATACTCACATTACATGATACATTGTGAAATTGAAAAATTACAAAATTCTTTAAAATTGACAAAAGTTTTTTTAAAAAATTCAAAGTTCAAAAAAAAATGATATGCTCAAAAAAATTCTCTTCATTATTTTTTGTTTCCTTTAAAATGACTTGAATTAAGAGTTTTCTCTACTTGAACAAATCCTTAACCTAACATGTCTTAGTCTAACAATACAGTTCAATACAAGAAATCAGTAAACTAAACAATTAACAAAACAACAAAACATGGTAAATACACACATAATAAAACAATCCCTACCTAAAATATGCGTTCGCTGGCAGGCGAAAAATCAAAAATTTTTTTTTTTTTTCAAAAAATCAAATTCCCCAAAAATTTTAAAATTCAAAAAAAATTTAAATTTGTTCAAAGGTTTCATTTATATTTAGAAATTATTCAAAACTGGTTTAAAGTGATTAAATAAACAAATAAAATTAATTCCCTACTATACAAGCTTAGTAGGTGTATGACCTCATCAGCTGATCGAAACTAGGTCAAGTTCAAAACCCTTGACCTACATATGTTATATATAAGTTCTGAAAACACATTGAACATCTGTAATATCCTAACTTGAAATACAAAACATAGTAACATAAAATATTTAAAATTACAAAATATTAATATTAATGATAATCAAATTGGCATTTAAATTATTTAAAATAAACAATTCTTAATTTTACATTATTTTCAAATTTTATCAAAATTCTGTCACTGGTTTAAAATAAAAAGTTTATATTCTTTATCATGACTCTCTCTCTTTATTCAACAATCTTACGTTAATCTACTGTGGGTGATGTAAATTATTCATTCTCATTTACTGTATTATTAGATCTGTATACATATATAATCTTTACCTCTCCCTATGGCTCTAATATTAATCAACTTCAACTCCCATGACACCCATCTCTATCAAAATATCTATCCCAAAACACACCAAACCCAACTTACCATTTAACTCAATTCGCCGCCTTCTCTCAATATAAAAAAAAATACTCTCTAACCCTTTGTACATAGGATACGTGTTTCCCCTACCCAAAACCCAATTCCCTTATTTGGCCCCTGGGTTCTACCTAAGGCGGCCCCTTCCCCACTAAAATCTATCCCTATCCCGTCCCAACCCTTGTTGCGGACTCCTACATGACACTACCCTCTAATACAAAATTGCCATCCCCAAAAATCTCAATCTCATAACCTCACTACAAATACAACAAAACAACCTCATTAATTATAAACATAAATATATCATTCAAAGTCTACGTAACTTCTCCACAACTACTGTGTCAACATCAATACTTCTCGAACTTCTATAACATACATTACTTCAAAAACAACATTACATTATATTCATCTCTACTGTTTAAAATTCAACTTTGAATTCCATTGGGACAGATCAATATGTCCCGCAAAATATTCATCACCCAAAAACTCTCTTTTGTTAACTTGCATAAATTATTACTTTATTTCTTATTATCATTATTGTTATCATTACTCCAAAACATCTGTAATACATCAAAACATTACATTGAACTTTAATTACTTGTAACATTTACAAACCAATATACCAGTGACATATTATTGCTGATCAGCTGATCCTACTAACACAATAAAATTACATCTTTTACTTGAACCACTTACATGAAATATACATATTTATTTATCATTATTCCTCACCTCCTTGTTTCCCCTTTCTCTGATTTTGGTCATTTATGTTAACCTGCCAGACGATTTAATTATTGGCTTTTAAAAAAAAATACACACATAATAATGAAAATACATATTCTTATCAATGCTTATCTAACAGACAACAATAAAATAATCCACTTAAAATTATAGCATTAACACCTTATTTTTAAATATCTAAGAAGCTAGTTACCTGAACAGAGCACAAGCAGTTTTGTTTGATCAAACTTTGAATAAAAAAATGTTATGTTATAAAATTTACATTCGTGACTCCTTTGCGTCACCTCCCAGCCACACACACTATTTCAGATTATGGTGGACTGTGGCGCCCATTCGCTTCGGCAGAGACTGTATATTTTGGAGCAGGTTTTGCCTCTCCGTGTCTCTGCTTCCGCTATTAAGTTTTAAAGTATTGAACATCATCATGTTCTCGTACATAATCATACACCCTTAAAACGGTTCTACCACCGGTCTTGCTACCCCAAGGCGGGCAGAGTGGCAGCCGCTGTTCCATAGTTCCGGGAAGATTTCCTCTAATTGTCACCCCCCAATGAATTTCAAATCTGTACCAATTTCAAGTCAGCTATGGTCAAGGGACTTGATATGACCATAGCTGGCCGCTAGCCAAAACCACGGTTAGTGCTGGTAAGACAGTAACCGCCCGAAAAGTCGAGGAAATCCAAACTTTAATTTAATTGCCTGTTTCATCAATACTATTATGTGCGACACGGTCGTTAAGTGTGTAGACTTTATTTTACACTAAAAAGGTGTGCCGCACATTTATCGCCATTTTGGCCTCCGATGGAGGTAACACTCCCTGTTACCCCCAACCCATTTCGCTATTTGCGAGAGCACAGGCAACCCCCACAATAGCCACTTAATAGCTAATTAATTACTTAACAATTGAAAATTAAACTTTCTACAAATACAGTTCAACACTCCATTGTTCTATCACTCCATTGAGCACCAATCTACCCCCCAAAATCATCCCCACTTCTTGTATTAATATCAAGTTTATATTTTGTTACACATCGTTTCAAAACGTTCCCATACTCACTGATACTAACTCTTGACAATTGTTTTTGGTCACTTAATTCTAAAATTTATTTAATTTTGAAATTATATGCACTCCAAATTTTTTTTTTTTTTTCAAAAAAAATTAAAATTCAAACAATTTAAGTTCATTGTTAAAATCATTGTTTCTATTAATTTGATTAACTTAATGGTTTAATGGTTTTCAATATCTCAAACTCTGGTAAGTTACAATAATTACCTCATTATTATTTTAGCAAAAGTTTTCTTTAATTCTTTTGTGTCACAATAGGGTTTTGCTCAAGATACTGATTCAGCAGACTACAACATTCCTTGTTATGGTCACCAAGCATGACCACAGGCTTGAGTCACAACATACCACTACAACACACCTGTTTACTGTTTACATGAACACAGTTGTGTGCCAGACTCGTTTTCATAAACAACAGTTATAAACATTCTCAGTTTCAGCATTCATAATCTAAACATTCTGGTTGCATCATATATTGCCATATCTGCTTACTACACTCTTCAAGTTTTATAAATCTTTTATATAACATATTTGTCTCTTACCTTTTTATTCCAATTCGGATCAGATATATTTTTAATTCATTAATAAAATTGACCCTTTTAAATTATTTGTTTAACTTGAAAATTCTTTAACAATCTCCATCCAAAACAGTTTGATTTTAATTACGGCTGTATGAAGTTACTGTATAAAATATGTAAAATTACAATTTCAATTTGCAGTTGGAATTTACCCAGCACTAACATTGACAATATTAAGTTACTCCAGGGGCGGTTACAATTCTATTTCATCTCTTAGTACATTCAAAACAATTTCCATGACTTCGATTACAATTCTCAAAATGATTCTACGTGATTAACTGTTTGTTTTTTCTTAATATTTCAATAAATTTTACAAACATTACATCATTGGTTCTGATCTCCCTTTAAATTCCTCCACAATCACATTCTTAATACCAATATCCCCTACTCATAACCTAACATAGCAGGTACCACAAAATAATTATTGAACCTTTTGGTTGCATAAGTTTACTTTAAAATATTTTCCAAAATTATTTTTTTTTTTCTTAATTACCTGTAAATAGGTTGTGCTTTACTTGTACAGAATCATTGTTTCTATTAAATTATACAAAAATTTATTATTTAGTTTGTCTACTCGGCCACAAAACTTCTCCACTACCCACCTAATTAAGGGATGAGTTTACAAGTCATAAATAACGCCAGTTTCTTTAATTTTGAGGATCACCCTAATGTATTATTTAGAATTAAGGTAATCAAATGGTTCCAAAAAGTGTGCCAATTTGTGTAACTATTGTTTATGTGTTTACTCTAAGAGGAGGGTTAGGGAAATCGGGAAGATAAAAGGGATAAGGATTATTACAGGGTCAAGAACTAGGACTAAAGGTAGGGGACAAAGCTTCCTCCGGAAATAAGGGTACATGGAGAAAACCAAGGCTCGCGTGGGCAGGGGCGCGTCCCTGAAATAGACGAACCCCACTGGGACAAGTGGGGAACCTCTATCCGCTACCATTTACTGTTTTATATTATTCATAGTTATTTATAATTATTTAACTATAGGTTTATTATAGTTATTTAGTTGTATTTGATTACAGGATTTAATATATTATTTTAATTAATTTAATTATTGAAAACAACATTTTTGATTACTTTCATTAAGTATAATAGTTACAACTCATTCACTATCTCCTTCCAAATTATTTTTGTTGTTTATTTAAGTTGCAACATATTAATATTATTGTTAATATCACAACAAGTTTTGCTACATACATACATTATTTATCTAACGTTTTATAACACACAAATAAATTTACTAAACATGTATTTACAATCCTTCATCAATAATTATTCAGTTATATCACACTTCAATATCTAAAATCAGCTAGGTCATTACCATATATTAACATATTTAAAATTGTTCATTTATGAATTTCAACCTCCATCGTCAAAAATTAATCGGGGTTTCACATAGCAATTTTCAATTTTATCACTACACAAATGACTGTTTTGTGTGTTGTAACCATACAAACTAAACTCATTTATTTTATCCACATAATCATTAAACAAGTCAATATTAAGTACATTGGTTAGGTCTCCATCAGTAATATTCGTTATCAACTCAGTTATTTTTTCTTCATAAAGTAAATGATTATTATTTAGACATGTATTATCAAAATAATCTTCACTCTCTATTTTAACAGGTAAGTGTTTCATGTCAACTAACATCTCTTTCAACTCATTATAATCTCTCATTAGTTTGTATAATTCTATCTCTCCATTTAAATCTCTCTCATCATAATGCCATATCACACTTTCTCTCTCATTCCATGCAGAGGGTACCAAATTATTCAACAAAATTAAACAACTCAAATCTTTCATTAATAAGGGTCTCTTGCCCAAAAATAACACTTTTGAACACTCTGGTTCATCACAAATAAGGGGAAAATCTACCCTCTGCTCTACACATTCATCTACTCTTTCTTTCCATTCCTTTTCTAATTCAACAACACTAATTATTACTTCATTACAACTTATCATTTTCTCACTCTCACTTACTGTTTCACTATCTATTTTCAACGTATCGCTTTCTGATACCACCCTTTCAATTACATTACCATTTTCAATATTATTGTTACTATTTATCTTACTCTCTACTACCACACTGTTAATTATATTCTCATTTTCGACATTATTGTCATCACTTGTTAATTTCTTACTATCATTATTATTTTTACTTTTACTCTGTTCTCCTACTGACTCTACTACTCTCTCAATATCTCGTTTCAATTCATTACACCTATTTTCGCATTTTGTTTTTACCTCATCAATATCAAATTTGAGTGCATCAAATTTGCAATTGAATTCGGTCTTAATTTCATCAAAGCGATTATTTAATTCGCTACTTTGTCTGTCTAGTTTTATGTCATTATTGTCAAAACGACTATCAAATTTATCTAATTTTATGTCATTATTGTCAAAGCGATTATTTATTACATTGAATTTAGTCTCAAAATTACTATTCATTCTCTCGAGTTGACTAAGCATGATACTCATCATCTCGTTATCGGACCTATTACATTTTGTTGAGATCGGGGTTAATTGCACGCCCGAATCTTCAGTTACATTACTCTGGTCACTTAAATTTATCTCTCCTTTCTCTTGACTCGCACTTGGAGTCGAGTGTGCTTCAAAATTACTAATGTTTGAGTCGTCGAAAACTTCGACACTCATTTTATTTACGTTATTTTCGTTATCTGACATTTTGTATTATTGATATACTTAAACTAAATAAATTGCTTAAATGGATTAATTAAATAAATACTGTAATTACTTAAATTTTGTAATATTCTGTTAGGTTGCTATGCTAACCTAGAACATGTTTGTATCTCTGTAGATGCGGAATTTAATTAACTAATTATAATTAACTATAATTCGTCCCTGTTTCGTGGCGCCATTTGTGCTACTCTAATCGAATTGAAATTTTTTAATTATCAAATTATAGTAATAAATCTCCCACCTACCTGCAAAGACTCGGGTCCAGGGATTCGATCACATGTACGCTAGATACAAACGTGTTTCATGGGTTAGTGAAATAAGTGACTCGACTCCTTTTTTGGCATGAAGAGAATTGATAATTTAATTCTTTAGCATCATTTAAAATTTTGTCCAAAATTTGTTGTTCATGGTTTTACAGATTAAATTACATTTTTTTTTCTTTGTTCTCTTTGTCATCTGCTACAAGTTAACTTAACCTATGATCTTACCTTACTTGTTACATATCAATATAGACACAGACAGAGCCCAGCCTGCAATTTTTACACACTCTCACAGACACACAAAAAAAAAATTTACCCTGCCCTTAACATTTAAAATAATAACCCCCCACCGGCACGCGGTGACCATTCGAGCTCGTTTTATTCCGTAAATGACTGTGTCGCCGTCACATAAAACTGATTGAGGTTTCTCACATGTTCACTACTACCACTGACACATTTTAGTTGAAATTGAATTTACTCTTGATATTAAAACTTATAAAATTTTGTAGAGCCCACTCGGCTCTGTGTCTGCTCAGACACGATCAGTGACGAACTGGGCGGCAAACTTTTTGTTTGTACACTGTTAGTACTTTTTAATGACTGTTTTCACACTTTCTAAGATAGGCCAAATTTGTTTTAACGGCCTATCTTGTAAACCCGAGGCCCCTGTTTTAAATTCACAATTCTATTGTCTGATGCTGCTTACTCTCTGATACCAAACTGCACACTGGAGACTGTGTCACACAAGCCTGCTGCTATGTGATTACGCAATGCGTCTGGCAATTGTTTTGGCTGGCTGTATGTATGTTGCATTGCTGTACTGGAGGCTCCTTACAGGTGAAGTCTGGCAATTTAAAAGTGATTGAATGGGTGATCTATGTTAATATAAAATTAAACTGTGGTAGCTCCCATATATGAAGTGAATTGTACACTTTTAACAAAATCAAAACCAAGATTAATAAAAAATAAAGAACCTTCTAATTTGACCCATTACAAGTATATAGTCGCTCATTTGACTAAACTTTTTAAATTAACGAGTAACTGTTTTATTGCGCAAATATTCTAAACGACTGATAATTATACGTCAGATGACTTATAAATAAAATGTTTATGTTTATAGTATTAAGAATTTAATAAGTAATATACTTATTCAAAATAATTACTTACGTTTGCTAGGTAACTAACCTAGAACTAACGATTATAACTTTGTCACCAAGTAATGATTCTGTTCTCAAATAATTTTAATTCAATGAAAGCTATAACAAGAGTTTTTTTATTCTAGATTTTTTTCTCTTGTCAGTACATAATTTTAATAGTTAATGAATAAATAATAATATTTTTAACAGTGCAAGCACAGAGCACGTGTTTTGATTACAACTGCTGTATGCGTTTTGCTAAACGTACGATAGTACGATATATATCGGTTTATGGTACCGAATTTTATAATTTTAAATTTTTGTTTGTTTTTATAGTAATACATTAGTAAATATTGTTAAATAAGATCACATCTTGTAATCTGGTATCATGTATCTTCCAAGAACCCATGAATTTGGTAATATAATTGAATAAAGAGGACATAACCTCGTTCACCAAAACCATTGTACCAGACATCAGTGTTACCAGCCTTGAGGTACAAAGATCTCAGGAATTGTTTAAAGTAATTATTGTTTGTAGAGATATTATTGATTGTTTTTTAAAAGAGTTCATTGCATTTAACAATTGTTAATAAACCCCAATTTATTTACCAGTGGAACAGAGTTTTTGATTTTTTTTTAAATAGTTTAATTTTTCATGAACAGTTCTATCATAAGGTGGGGGTAGGATTTGAATGACCAATATCATTCAAATTGCAGTTAAACTTTTAATTTACTTTATTGTGCATGTGCATTATTTATGATATTCAAACGGAATATCCATATATGTGTATCAAGTGTTTTTTGCAGCAGAAGAAGTCACCAACAAGAACATTGAAGACATCCACATATGGTAAGTGGGGAGGTTGACAGTGAAGTGATAAATACTCTTTTAAACGACAAACCGTAACCGTGAACACTCACACTAATTTCATTAATAATAACATTCATAATAATAATTTAATCGTTGCAACAAGTTCTGTTACAACGTGGCGCTCCATCGCGGGGCTTGATTGATTGAACTCTACCAAACGTTGTAAGTTCTGTTGCAATATATATATATATATGTGCATTCTTGCACCCCCCCATTCATTTTGTTTTTTAAAATAATTTTGAAAAATAAATAATCCCCAATAAGTAAGTGTCATTGTTCATCAATATGGTGTACAAATTTCTTTTGTTTAGATTCATCAGACGAAGTAATGGATAAGTGTGGTCAAGAGGACGGGACCAATAATAAAGTATCACCGTTGCGAAGTAACACCACAGTTCATGTTTGTTGGCACAGAAACACAAGCATCAGCTTGGAAGATCAGTTACGAGCTGTGGAGGTAAATAAATGTATATGTATATATCTGTTTATTGTTTGTCATAGAAATTGTTTAATTCATAGTACTATATTTTTAACTTCTATTTCAGTGTCAATTTTGTCAAATGTTTTAGAAAAATATTGCTTCATAGACATTAACTGCCTGTGTTTAGGTATAAATATCTAGAGGTTTTTATATCATGTAAAATATAGTGGAGGTCCAACTAGAATCCAACTGAAAAGAGGACTAAAAATATTTTTATGCAACAGAATGTAATGAAGTTGACAAGTGTTGGATAGTAATTAATGGTGTGTGTGTGTGTGTGTGTGTGTGTGTGTGTGTGTGTGTGTGTGTGTGTGTGTGTGTGTGTGTGTGTGTGTGTGTGTGTGTGTGTGTGTGTGTGTGTGTGTTACAGTCATAATATATGGTCCAATCTTAGAAGTGACAATAGATGGTTACAGTTCACAATAGATTTGTTGAAGTTACATAATAATTAAAATTACTTACTCTAAATTAATTTATCAGTTTAAAGGTCAGAGCACCTAAATAAAAAGTCAAGGTTTAATCATTGAAAGCCACGAATAACATATTCAGTCACACAGTAATGTAATATGTGCATGCATACACATCGTTGTGTAAGGTTTTCCAGAAACACGAAATTTCTAATTCAATTTTTGAAAACTTATGATGAGGTGTATGTTAAATACTTAATAGTAGATGATTTATAATCACATGACCTATATATGTTGTTTCCAAATTAAAAACACCTGGAGGCCATACATAAACTCAGGAACATACTATCAGTTTCTGATAAGTACCATAAAAATAAAAAAGGCAGTATTTAATTGTAAATAAGTAAAAAGAGATAGTTTACAAATTTCACATATCTTTAATGGTACAGTCTTGTAGAGAAACAAACTTTTTACCTTTTTATACGCACCCTAATTCCACTTACCCTGATTCCGTTAAACTTACCTTTTTGATAAAAACTCCCCAGAAGATTCCAAACTCGCTAAAAAGGGTCGCCACAATGTTTTAAGGATATACATCGAAACCATGTGTAACGTTTTGTTGCTTTTCCAATAAATCCCCCCACATAACTTTTACTTACCTCGTGCGATCTTTTTATGCACTCGCCCTGATTACTCTTTACCCTGACTTATCAAAACAGAAGATTTCAAAATTACTTATAGGTGGCCACCAATATTTTTAAACAAAGGACAAATATGGAAACCTTAATACATTTTCCCCTTTTTGATTTTACTTACTTACCAGGTTCGTTTAGGCGAGATTTTCTATACAGGACAGGTTATGTTAAACGGACGTAATAACTACTCTCTACGCATGGTTATCATCACACAAAATCTGAGTTTATTTTAAGTCAAATAGTTATTGTATCAAATAAAATTACTGGACACCAAATTGTCCAATGAAGCTTGATAATACAGACATTATGAAAATCAACAATCTTCGAACACAAATTATACTATTGCAAACTGTAATGGATCTAAATTTACCTAAATATTATTGTGTAATTTCATAAATTCTATAACATGTAAAGATGAGGCCCCTTTGAGGTGACGCGATAGCCAGTAAATATTTTCATGACCATGTATGGTTATGCAGTAAAAGACGAAAATCTATTTATAGCCAGTGATTAATTCCGCCAGTATGTTGTTGACAAGAAACAGGAAATTACGAGTTGAAAAGGTGATGCTAAGATCAGCGAAACTCTTCAATGCTGAGGACGAGACGAATAGTGGGGAGCGGGGTGAAGCAGTTTGAAGACACAACAAACGAAAATTTGTAACACTGAATGCCAGTCGACTTCCATCTTTTGCTGTCTGCAGCAGCAATCGCGGGCGCCCGCATACAACAAAAATGTGAATCTTTCTATATATTTCAAAGTGAAAACCGTATTTGGTTAAATATTCATCAACAGTAACTAATTAAAACAAATTGACAGTTCGGCAGTAACATGTAAAAATGAACAGTGAAAACAGTAAAACAACGCATGCCATGTGGTGAAATTCTACACAGCATACTCAAGGGAAGTAAACATTTCAGCAATATATATATATATATATCATTTCAACATTTTAAAATGCTGGCTTTTTCATAAATTATAAAGTTGAGCTCAACCAAAATCAAAAAAGTATGTAAAGGTGTATGAGCATATGCATATAGGCCTAACAAGAAGTGTTGAGTTGCGTAATTTTGATATACGCAGTAGTATTTTGATGTCGTAGTTTGTTGATAATCAGTTTTACGCCTTAAGGCGGAATAATTGTGTTCATGAATTTTGTCATGCTTTTCAAGAGAAAATAAATAACGTTATATTTTACTTGATATACGCATTTTGTTATTTATATTTGCTCACTGTTCTCTGCCTAAGTACACTAAACGAATCCCTGGACCAAACATTACATATAATCATATTTATTTTAATAAACATATACTGAGTAACAGTGGCGGCTCGTGACTTAAGAGGCTGGAGGGCGCGGCCTTTAGGCTTCTTAATTATTTATCAACATTGAATTTAACGCACAATACAAATGCCACCAATCTTTTATCGCATAATTTATTAATAAAATAAGAATAGTAACACGTGCAGCATGCAAAGATTATTTAAAAATTTGAACTCACCTCAAATATTGTGAGCTGTTGTGGAGAGTCAGCAGTTTTATTAATAAACGTAACCACAAACTGTCGAAAGTGTCCACAAGAATGTCTATACTGTTTCCACAAAAAACTAATACACTATATTTACATTATATTATTTTTATGATACCTATACTTTAAACAGACCATTTATTTATATACAAAGTCCATTCGCCTTTCTTTTAAATTAACGAACTTTTCTAGCACTCTATCATCAAAGTCCTTCATTTCTTTAACAAGTTCCTTGCTGATAGATAACATCGCAAGGGCATTCAGTCTATCGTTTTTCATTGTATTTCTCAAGAAAGTCTTTAGTCTTTTCAGAGTCGAAAAGCAGCGCTCAGGTTCGGCAGTTGTCATGGGCGTAGTTATGATAATTTTCAGAAGTTTTGACACTTCTTTGAAAACTGACGTAAGATTGTTTTCTTCTATGAAGTTAAGAAGTTTTATTGCACCTTTAATATTAAAATCATGCCGCCTGTATAATAGTTCCAATTCACTCCGAAGTTTGTTTTCTTGTAAGAAAGGGTAATGCTGAATCACTTGCTTGAATTTTTCTTCCGGAAAGTTAGTAGAAAAAAGTGGAAATAAGTCAGTGGACATCAATGAAGCTGCTTCTAGGTGACCCGTGTAAGTAAACCTATCTTTTACGTGAGTTATAATGATGTCACATACTTCTTTTGCATCCCCTATTCTAGTGCTGCATCCAACATTATTGGTCCTTTTTCTTGGTTGCTCAGGGAACTCTTCATTTATTTGTGTTTCTATTTCATTTATTTTCTCCCTCTCTTTCTGCAACTCATTTTCAAAAATTCCGATGTCACTTTGCCACACTACACTGTCTTTGTTCCTACTTTGTAGTTGTTGGTACAGTATGTCCACATGGGGTAGAATTCTATGGAAAAAAGTTAGCCAGAACATGAAATTTTGGTCCTGAAGAGCCCTTCTGTGACCACTTGCCTCATTAACTGTGAGTCTGTTTGTACACTTTTCTTCAAGAACTTCGAAACATTCCTCCAACTTATATCAGTTTTCATACACAGCGTTGACTGTACGAATGTCGTAGTTCCATCTTGTTATAGAAACTCTGGGTAATCTGGTTTGCACTACTTCCTCTAAAACATTCATTCGTAGAGATGAGTGTGAAAAAATGCTGGAATGGCAGATAGATTTGAGAAAAAAACTCTAACTTTGTTGTTTACACTTGTTGCTTTTTCTAATATCAAATTAAGTTGATGAGCGTAACAGTGTACAAAATATGCAAACGGATACACTTCTCTAATTTTTGACTGTACACCTCCAATAGAACCACACATAACATTAGCGCCATCATAAGTCTGAGCTATTAACTTTTCCTTTGATGTGTGCAGAAGAGGATTGATGTTGTCCATGATGCACTTTGCTAAGGTTTCTGCACATTTACCTTCAGGAGCGAGAAATCCCCAAAACTTTTCGTATACCGACCACTTAAACACATACCTAATAACTAATACCATTTGACAGTGGTTTGTCACATCATTTGTCTCGTCACATTCGATTGCCACAAATTCAGAAGCGTGTATCTCCTTTTCTATTTCTTCCCTGCAGACACTAAGCATACAGTCCAATATATCATTTTGTATTATTAACTTTGGTGATGTTGACTTTACAAAACTCAAACAAATCTGCTAGAAATAATATTTGATGTCCAAGAGGTCTTTGTAGACTTTCCTTTCGTGCTAGCCTTTTAACAGTGCCTCCTATACCATCACACTCAGTTTTCCCATGGCTAGTTGCAAATAACGACCACTGCGCCCTGATCTTAAAATCTTTTTTGTGCAGACAAGGGTTTATAAAATTAAATTTATTTTTATATTGGCCTGCACAGCCATCACTGAAATAATGGATTTTTGTAACATGTGAATACTCTTCTTTAATGAACTCTGTCACAATTTCTTGAATTTTGTAGACCATACAAATATCATGTTTCATGTCATCACATATCACACAAAGAGACAAAACCAATCTTTCCCCTTCAATACTTTTAAGGTTAATTATAATAGGATGTACAGTGCAAGAGTCAGATGTCCAGTGGTATCCTTGGGCTTCGTCCTGGATAATAAAAGAGTAATTTTCACTCAAGTCATTTGATACTGTGGGAATGTTTGCATCAGAAGATTCTTTAAGTATCTTGAAATATTTTGATTGAGACTTTGCAACGTAAGAGTGTGGGACAACTTTTTCCAATTTAGATGAAAGGTCATCAATAAATTCACCAATTTTTGCAGAACATGTAATCATTTGTGTTCTGTCAGTTGAAATCCATTGATTAAATTCAATGGTGTTGTCTTCATCACAATCTTCAAATTTTGTTTGTAAAACGTTTGCTAGATTTTCTTTGGGTGGGCAAGTCTTTGTGATTATACCTTTCCCTTTCTGTGATATTTGTTTTAATATAGGGCCTGTTTGTTTTATAATCACTTAAAATTTTAGTTTTATTAAAAAAAAAATACTTAAGACCTTTTTAAATGTCTATGGCTTAGTTAAATCGCTGAATAAAAATTTTTAAAAAACTTACCTTTAACAGAAAAAAAACAACAAAGGAATGAAAACCCCATCAATTTTATTTTTTCATATGATAGCCCATGTATTGAGGATTATTTTGAAAAAAAGGTTTTTATGATTATCCCTTTCCCTTTCTGTGATATTCAATTTAATGCTAAACCATGTTTTTTACCAAAAAAACTACAAAGAATCAAATAAAAAATTTTTTCCAGCCTAAGTAGTTTTACTTAAAGGTGTTGTGTATTTTTTTCTAGAATCCTTATACTTTAGAGTATATAACTACAAAATTTCACAAAGATTGGATGATAAATAAAAAAGTTACAAATTATTTTCAAAAGTGTAGCAAGTCTCGTTTCGCAACATCTGATTGTTAAAAACACTAATATTTCAAAACTTTGAAAGCCTATACAATGACAACGGATAGAGATAGAGGGTTAAATTTGGTGTGGTTACTTATCACTGTAGGGAGAACAAATAAGCCAAGTTTCATCAAAATCTGAGATGGTGGGTGAGATGCCCTGGTTGAATTGACATGGAATGACCCAAGGAATTTCATATTATGTTACGAACGTTCACATTCACATTAACGTTAACATTTTTCCAACATTGCACAGTCCGTTTCAAACAAACACTATGATTGAATTTTCTGATTTGATGTGTCTTACACTTGTGCAACCTTGAAAATGTAAGCAAAACATTAAATGGAGGGAACAGCACAAGCCAACTCTTCTGCCCACTCAAGTTTCCTACACTTACACAGCAGCAGCAGCAGAAAAGTCAGTAATTTTTTTTTTCTAGGCACTCCCATATATATGTACATCAGGTTACAAATATATCTGCCAGTATTACTTTTGAGCATCTTGAGAATCACTTAATAAGATTAAAGTTCATAACATATATACAGCGAATGTACATGTCAGCACTTACATTTGGCACTTACAAATGGGCACATGGGCGAGATGTCCTCGCTTTATGTTGTCTCAACTAATGTTGTTCTGGTATTATGTTGTCTATCTATTATGCTACAGTCCCCATTATAAAATTACAGTGGTTTTGCTAACTGTTGACAATAAATATTCAATGCCAAGTTTTCAGAACTGGAAACAGCTGACTTTAAAAGAGAGCTTGATTCTCTTATTGAAGAATATACCAGTCAGAATATATAGGAACACTTACAAATCGTAATGGTAAGGAAGAAATCGAGAAGGAAGAATATGAACCAGAGTAACATTACAAAGTAGAGAGGGTGTACTAGGAATTCTACAACAATACAGTCAGCCTTCTGTCCGTTCATTAAGGCGGTAATTGAAGCAAGTGAAGAGCCAAATATGGCAACCGAAAGTAATTCCACTTCTGTTTCCAAGTATGACTCATCCAACTCATGTGTAGCTTGGTTTAATAGACAAAAATGTATATGATTACTTCAGGGCTGTCAGAATTCAGTTACAGTATAACTGTATCCTGTGGTACCTTAATCACAAGACATTAAATATTATATACATAAAAATCGTGGAGTGTTTTATAAACTAACCTTTACCTTTGCTATTGTTTCTATAGGAAAAATCATCTTGCCTTATCACGATATTAGCATCTATACCTGTAGATGTTCTGCTGTCTATCTGTTCCTCACATATACAAAATACTTTAACCTTAAATAGTGATCAGAAAAATGAATTATGCTAGGCCTTAGATATTTGCATAGGACAAAATTATTTCCAGTTTAATAATAAAATCTATAAACAATTAAATGGCTTACCTATGGGCTCTCTTTTATCACCTTTATTAAGTGAAATCTTTATGACATTTTTGGAAGAAAACCTTTTTACATCCAATAACCCCAACATAAAATATGTTTTTCATTGGGCAAGTTGATGATATATTTTGTATCTGGACGGGAACAGATAGACAGCTCCATATGTTCTTAGATTATGTTAATTCCTTTTATAGTAGCGTGCAATTTACACTTGAAACAGAAAATGTGAAAAGTTTAAATTTTTTGGATCTTACCATTACTAGGTCACAAAATAACCTTAGTTTTCAGATATATAGAAAACCTACTTTTACAGATACTGTTATACATAAACAATCACTAACATCATGGCACATAAAATTAAGCAGTTTTTATGCAATGGTTAATCGTCTCCTTTTAGTTCATTTATCCAGAGAAAATTTCAATAAAGAAGTAGATATTATAAAAGCCACAGCACAAAATAACAGTTACAATGAAAGAATAATACTCTTTAAAAAAAAAAATATTCCATAGAGACAGATCAGGGTAACAAAAAATTTCATTTAACAAATTACATTCCGTTTATAACAGATAGGATTAATAATAGGTTAAAAAACCATGGTCTTAACATGGTATCGGTAAACAAACGTAATATTTTTTCACTACTAGTTAATAATAAAGAAAAATCAAACACACTGGAGAAAAATGGAGTTTATGAAATACACTGTGCAGAATGCGATGCCATTTATATCGGACAATGTGGCCGTGCTCTGAAACATCGCATTTCTGAACATAAGATTTTAACCAGTACAGCCAATACAGGTTTTGCAGATCATTGCTTACAACACAATCACTTCATAGATACAAAAAACATAACACTACTCCACAACATACAAAAAGGTAAAAAAATGGATTTGTTAGAAATTCTAGAAATTAAAAAAAGCATTAAAAAATAACAAAATTTTAACAAATGAACAAACTGAATTTTGTGTATCCTCTTTATTAAAAGCTGTTATTTAGTTTAGTTAATTAAATATTTTGCATTCACATTATATTTAGTTTCGTTACTTTTATATTTTACATTCCGATTATATTCAGTTTTTACAGACACTTGACCTTCTTCCTGCAACCCCCTCCCCATCTTCACCCCTTGCACTGTTCCCACAACACATGCCCTAAACAGATGTCCACCTTACATCCTGTGTTTAGTCTTCATTCATCTCTTTGGCAATGGCTTAAAAGGTCAAAACAGCTGTCAGAGTTAAATAATATCTGTGAAACATACCAAGTGTTTATATATTTTTAAAAAACCTTTGTATCTTGCTTTATATTGGTTCAGTTAACTTTGTAAATTATATGTATAACCCCAACATTAAGTAAGAACTTACTGTAATTATATAGTCAAACTTGTGGATAATTCTGCTTCCTACAACAGTCATTCTTGTTTTTCAGAATCAGTTAAGTGGCTACCTGTTGAGAAAGTTCAAAACGACAAACGGCTGGCAAAAGCTGTGGGTTGTGTTCACAAACTTCTGTCTGTTCTTCTACAAAACATTTCAGGTAACAGTTGTTCTGGTATTGTACTAAAATATATTATTTTAAAACAAAAATAACTGTGATTGAGGAGGATATAACAATAACTGATGAAATAAGCGATGTTCTGTGAGGCGTGCGTGCGTGCGTGCGTGCGTGCGTGCGCGCGCGTGCGTGCGTGCGTGCGTGCGTGCGTGTGTGTGTGTGTGTGTGTGTGTGTGTGTGTGTGTGTGTGTGTGTGTGTGTGTGTGTGTGTGTGTGTGTGTAATGCAACTTTATTTTCAACATGCTCCATTACAATATAATGTAATACTACATGTTATGTTATTCTTATTAATTATTAACAAATATTAATTAATAAAAATTCAGTTATAAAACAATATATACATAGACCTGTAGCTAATAGTAATAACACAACAATGAATAACTATGGTAAAACTAAACACAATTCGTGACCAAAACAGACAAAAATAACAACAATACTATAACAATGTAAATCACAAAAGATCAAAATTTATACTGTTGACAAATATAAGAAAAGCTTTAATATGTTTTTTCATAATCATATCTTTTTCTTGCATTGGCCAGACTCCACCACACATTGCAATACTTCTCCTGAAGGCCGTTCTCTCTTTATGTACAATTTTGCACTCATAAAGGAGGTGACGAACTGTCTGTTCTCCACTTTTGCAGCTACACATTTGGTCATCTACTCTGTGTGTGTGGGGGGGGGGGGGAGTAAAATGGGGTGAGAGAGAGAGAGGGAGAAAAGAGAAAGCAATAACAAAACTACTGATTGCGTGATTCTTTTTTTTCTGATATTTATGCTATTGTTCTGTAATTATCTCTGTACATATGCTATGACAGATGTATATCAAAACAGTCATATAAATAAACTCAGTTTTTTCCACAGTAGTTTATTTGTGTTTGCATTATATAAGTGTGTAGTAACAGGTCATTGTGTATTTAAAGATAGTGTACACACTTGTGCTTTCGATTTGTATTATAATTCTGACTTCATTGATTGACATTATGTAACAGTTCTTTTGAAATTAGTACTGCATTATAAATATTTTTATTGTTTTTCATATTTGACTACTACAAAGAACTTGGTACTTTATATAACAGTCATTCTGGACATTGTAATGAGGGTTTACGCAGCACAATAATGGGATGGGGTCGTTTCAATAAACATATGAGCATTACGTCATATGTGACGCGACTATATAGCCAGGTTAAATATTTAGAACCACCAATGCCTCTTTCATCTTTTATAAGGTATGTCAGTAAACATTTACCTAAAGACGTACGATCCACAATTAGAACCCGGGAGTTTACTGATATAGCTGAATTAGAGAAAATCTTAGAAGCTTACCAGAGTATGAAAGAAGAAGAAGACAATAAATATCAATCAATAAATATTAGAGATAGAGAATCGAGACCAATGAATACCGAATTAAGACAACCAGACCATCTTATTAGACGTGATAATAATATGAGTAGATCAGTTGGGGGGTGCGTTGTTATGTCCACACCCTAATTGTAGAGCTAGCAACTATAATAGTTCTCGAAATCAGTGTTATAGGTGTAGGGGTCCTAGGGGTGGTGCCCAAGGGAGAGAAGATAATTATAATAGAGGGGAAAATTATAGTAATGAGTTTAAAGGGAATAATAGAGGGAGAGGTTTTACCAGTAATAGGGGGATGCCGGGGGGTTTGAACCACAGAGGGAGAGGGGGATATGTTGGTAACCTAAACGAGACTAGGGGTGTTGAAGCACTTTCTAATAAAACAGTAGAGGGGATCGTAGGGGGGTTTACAGCGAACCACCACCTCCAGCACAGTTAAACTAATAAGGACGGTTGAAAAGGAAAGTCCCCAGCCATCTAGAAATCACATAACAATAGGGTCACTTATTACCAATATACATAATGAATTATCCGCTGAAGACACAGGTGAGAGTAGCAGTAATTTTAGCATGGCAGAATTCGAAGCCGAAGTGTTTAATTCCAAATACACTTTGCTAGTAGATTCAGGGAGTGAACTGACCGCTATAGATGATAAAGTTTTTGAAAAAATAAAAAATAAAACCACTGAGACAATTCCACAACTACCAGTATTGGGAATTAGTGTTATAGGTGTAACAGGTATTCGGAGTACAAAAGTAACTAAGCAAATACTGTTACAGCTAAAAATAAATAAAAACAATAAATGTACTTTTTTTAGTCATTCCAGGTTTGAATATGGGAGCAATAATGGGTAATGATTTTTTAAACAATATTAAAGTTGAGTTAAACTATTATACGCAGACTATGAAATTAAACAAAGAAAATAATATAATTGAAATACCATTTATACGAAAAAGAACTGTAGAAATGAAAGCATTAAAAATAATTAGTAAGGGAATTTTAATTTCTGATAATGACATAAATGAATGCAGGCCCTTGATGATTAATTATTGTAATTTAAGGGTTTTCATTAATTATATCATTTATAATTAATTTATCATTTCATTAATCATGAATTATTTGAAACTGAAGAGAGTTGGGTTAAAAAATGAATAAAATCCTATATAAAACTGAGGAATTTAGTTATCAAGATAGGGAGAAAATAGTACAAGTAATAGACAAAAATAAATTAGTTTTTTCAGATGAACCAGGTCTAGTAAAAGGGTTTAAGGGTAGATTAATTGTTAAAGAAAAAACACCTTTTGCGCCTAAAGCATATCCGGTACCATACTCTAAAAGGGTAATTTTTAGTACAAGAGGAAATAAACAAGATGTTAGCAGAAGGGATAATAGAAAAATCCACCTCACCATATTCCAACCCTTTAGTAGTGGTTACAAAGAAAGACTTATCGATAAAACTATGTTTAGACGCGAGACAGGTAAACAAAATAATTATTCCAGATAGAGAGTCGCCAGAACCGGTGAGCGAAATTCTACAACGTTTCAATGGGACAAAATATATTACAACATTGGATTTAACGGCTGGATATTACATACATACATACATCCTCGGTGCTACAGCCCAGTCCGGGCCCTGGCCTCCAAAAGAAATCTTCCCCACTGGTCTCTACTCCCGGCCAATGTCCACCAGTTTGCTGCACCCAGCCTCACTGCCTCCTTACCAACCTGGTCCAGCCATCTTGTACGCGGTCTTCCCTTGCTTCTCCTTCCCATCGGCAAATAATTCATCACTCTTTTTGGGATTCTATCCTCTGCCATTCTCTGCACATGACCAGCCCAACGCAATCTGTTAATTTGTATGAGTTGCACGATCGGAAGATCTTTAAACCTTTCATACAACTCTCGATTATGCAGTCGCCTCCAAATGTCGTTTTCCCTCACAGGGCCATAGATTCTCCTCAGTACCCTCCTCTCAAAAACGGATAGTTTCTGCTCATCTAGTTTTTTTAACACCCAGCATTCCGAGCCATACATCAGGACTGGTCTAATCAAGGTCTTGTATAGGGTGGCTTTTGTATCTTTGCTTATTAATTTTGAATTAAAATGTTTCACCAGTCCGTAGTAACACCTATTAGCAGATAATATCCGTTTTTCAATATCTCTAGAGGAGTCATTTCCAGAGTCCACATATGACCCGAGATATGGAAAACCCTGAACCTTTTCAAATTCATAATCGTTAATGCGCAGGGACAGGGCACCAGTGTTGGTACCTACAACCATATATTTGGTTTTGCTTTGGTTTATAACCAAGCCCATAGCGTTAGCGGACAACTCCAGTTCCTGAAAGGCTTCCTTTAAGCCAGATTCAGACCTACTTATGACGTCAATGTCATCTGCATAGGCCAGAAGCTGTACCTCCTTGTGAAATATGTGTCCGTTAGTTTGAATTCCTGAATCTCTGATGACCTTTTCTAGAGCTATGTTGAACAACAGACACGATAAGGCATCTCCTTGTTTCAACCCATTCAATGTTTTTAAGGAGTTAGATAGATTTGATTGTATTCTGATTTGGCACTTAGAATTGGACATAACTACTCCAACCATACGCACCAACTTAGATGGTATATTCAACTCCTTCATAGCTCTATATAGCATTTTCCGGTTGATTGAATCATATGCCGACTGGAAATCCACAAAGATATGGTGAGTGGCCACTCCATATTCCAAAGTTTTTTCCAGGATTTGCCTTAGTGTAAATATTTGGTGTAATAGATATTTACCATATATCCGTCGTGCGACTTCGTTTTTCTCGTCTTATTTTGACGCGTTTCAGCAACGAATTGCCATCTTCAGAAATCTTAATCACTCATAGGAGATCGTTAAAAAATTAAAAACACTAAAATCATTACAGTAAAAGTGCACTTTTACGACATTGGAAACTCACAGACGCGAACATGAAAGTTTATGTTTCTCGCGTGGACAATATCGATCGACTGCTTTCGCGTGGACAATATCAATCAACTGATTCACTGTTTATATAGCCACTGATAAACCTGTTTTGCTTATTATAGCCCGTATGTACTGTGACATTTCATTTACCGGCGCCCGTGTGCAAGTATTGCCGTGTCGTACAATATGTTATGTGAAAATGTAAGTTTATCATTCAAGACAATCACTGTTGATTTTGACGGCTTTATATATTTCGTATTCCTCAAGCGCGTCCATGTATTTTCCTTTCCTGCAGCAATGCAAAGGCTGGAAATTTGTCTCAAAATCACTGTAGTTATGATTACATAGTATCAGGTGCCTGGCAAAATTAGATGTTGTTTTATGTAATTCCCTTCTGGGAAGATGTTCGTTATATCTTTCTTCAAACGGTCTGCCTGTTTGGCCTATGTAGAACATGTCGCATGAGCTGCAATTCATCTTGTATACGCCGGTTCTTTTTCTTTCTGGTATACTGTTTTTCCGGCTAAGAAGTCTCTGAATGTTGTTATTTGTACGGAAAGTTACAATTACATGGTGTTTCTTGAGTTCGTTAACTAGAATATTTGGTAAAATGTTTGTGTAATCTGCAGATATGTATTTATTAACCGGAAGTGTGTTATCATTGTTCGACTTTTTTAATTTCTTCTCTTTGTGTTTACTTATTAATTTATCCACTAATGAACTTTTATATCCGTTAGCCGCTGCTATGTGCTTGATGGTATTAACCTCTTCAATGTAGTCTTTTTCACTTAACGATATAGTTAGCAATCTATGCACAAAACTATTGTAAGCTGCCATTTTATGCGAGGTGGGATGATATGAATCGGCATGAATTGTGATGTCCGTTGTTGTGGCCTTTCTATAGATTTTAAATTGAAGTTTTCCTTCGTTTTTTAAAATGGTTAAATCTAAGAAATTTAATTGATTTTCTTCTTCTATTTCAGATGTGAATTTAATCTTATGGTGTATGCTGTTTATGTGACTATTTAAGTTTTGTATTTGTCTTTTTGTTCCATTAAATATCATAAACATATCGTCGACGTATCTACAATAAAAAATGATTTTATTCTTGTATAATTTATTCGATATTATGTTCATATTCTCATAAAAATTTAAATATATATCAGCTAATAGTCCTGACAGTGGCGAACCCATAGCCAGACCGTCATCTTGTGTAAAAAACCCGTTGTCAAATATAAAGTAATTTTGTTCCAAGACGACTGTAAGTAGTTTTATAAGTTCGTTGATTTTTTGCATGCTAAGTTGAGCTACTTCCTTTAAATTGTTATTTACAATTTCTATAGTTTCCCTCACGGGGATATGAGTATCGTTAGACGTAACTAATTTGTACACTAATATCCCCGTGAGGGAAACTATAGAAATTGTAAATAACAATTTAAAGGAAGTAGCTCAACTTAGCATGCAAAAAATCAACGAACTTATAAAACTACTTACAGTCGTCTTGGAACAAAATTACTTTACATTTGACAACAGGTTTTTTACACAAGATGACGGTCTGGCTATGGGTTCGCCACTGTCAGGACTATTAGCTGATATATATTTAAATTTTTATGAGAATATGAACATAATATCGAATAAATTATACAAGAATAAAATCATTTTTTATTGTAGATACGTCGACGATACGTTTATGATATTTAATGGAACAAAAAGACAAATACAAAACTTAAATAGTCACATAAACAGCATACACCATAAGATTAAATTCACATCTGAAATAGAAGAAGAAAATCAATTAAATTTCTTAGATTTAACCATTTTAAAAAACGAAGGAAAACTTCAATTTAAAATCTATAGAAAGGCCACAACAACGGACATCACAATTCATGCCGATTCATATCATCCCACCTCGCATAAAATGGCAGCTTACAATAGTTTTGTGCATAGATTGCTAACTATACCGTTAAGTGAAAAAGACTACATTGAAGAGGTTAATACCATCAAGCACATAGCAGCGGCTAACGGATATAAAAGTTCATTAGTGGATAAATTAATAAGTAAACACAAAGAGAAGAAATTAAAAAAGTCGAACAATGATAACACACTTCCGGTTAATAAATACATATCTGCAGATTACACAAACATTTTACCAAATATTCTAGTTAACGAACTCAAGAATCGCCATGTAATTGTAACTTTCCGTACAAATAACAACATTCAGAGACTTCTTAGCCGGAAAAACAGTATACCAGAAAGAAAAAGAACCGGCGTATACAAGATGAATTGCAGCTCATGCGACATGTTCTACATAGGCCAAACAGGCAGACCGTTTGAAGAAAGATGTAACGAACATCTTCCCAGAAGGGAATTACATAAAACAACATCTAATTTTGCCAGGCACCTGATACTATGTAATCATAACTACAGTGATTTTGAGACAAATTTCCAGCCTTTGCATTGCTGCAGGAAAGGAAAATACATGGACGCGCTTGAGGAATACGAAATATATAAAGCCGTCAAAATCAACAGTGATTATGTCTTGAATGATAAACTTACATTTTCACATAACATATTGTACGACACGGCAATACTTGCACATGGGCGCCGGTAAATGAAATGTCACAGTACATACGGGCTATAATAAGCAAAACAGGTTTATCAGTGGCTATATAAACAGTGAATCAGTTGATCGATATTGTCCACGCGAGAAACATAAACTTTCATGTTCGCGTCTGTGAGTTTCCAATGTCGTAAAAGTGCACTTTTACCGTAATGATTTTAGTGTTTTTAATTTTTTAACGATCTCCTATGAGTGATTAAGATTTCTGAAGATGGCAATTCGTTGCCGAAACGCGTCAAAATAAGACGAGAAAAACGAAGTCGCACGACGGATATATGGTAAATATCTATTATATTAATATAAGCGACTTGGAGACAACTAACCTAAAATGTATTATATATTTGGTGTGTTGTTGACCTATTCCTAGTGAATCCACACTGATATTCTTTTATGTTTTCCTCAGCGTAGGGAAGCAGCCTAGAAAATATGATGTTGGACAATACCTTATATGCTGTATTAAGTAGAGAGATGCCCCTATAATTTTTACATATGAGCGGATCACCCTTTTTATGTATTAAACACACCACCCCATTGTTCCACTCATCAGGCATTACCTCCTCCAGCCATATTCGCTCTATGAGATGGGCAAATTCCTTTGTGAAATCTCCTCCTGCGCTCTTTAATAGTTCCCCAGGTAAACCATCGGAACCTGCTGCCTTGTTATTTTTAAGCTTTCCTAGAGCTTCATACACCTCGTCATAGGATGGCACCAACTCCTCTCTATCATCCTCGAATTCTCCTGCTTCCTCTTCATTCTCAGATGCCTCCATCGAAGCCTCCCCAACTGAGCCTAGCAACTCTTCGAAGTGTTCTGTCTATCTCTTGATTACGCCAGCATTATCACTCACAAGGCCACCATTATTATCCCTACAGGCATTTGTTCTAGGCTGAAATTCCTGTCTCATATCATTCACCTTCCTGTACATATCTCGGCTCAGCCTTTTACTCTTATATTCCTCTATCTTTTTCATCTGTCTCATCATATACTCCCTCTTTTTTCCTCTATGAATCTTCTTTTCCCTCCGCCTGGCCTTCCTGTATTCCTCTTGAACAGCCCTAGTGCATTTCCTTTGGATCATAAATTTGTATGTCTTGTTTTTGAAGTCAGTTGCCTCTTCACACTCCTTATCAAACCACTCATCTCGCCCATGTCTCTTCTTCAAACCAACGATTTCTTCTCCCGTGGTCACTAACATGTTTTTTAGATTAAGCCAGTGGTTTTCTATATCTTGTTCCTCATGGCATTCAAGTCTCCACTGTCTAATTTTCTCATTAGTAACTTCCTCGAACCTCCGTCGTATTTCTTCTTCCTTTAGTATTTCTGTATTGTATCTAACAGTCTTTATTCCTTTTTCATTTCTATTATTGGAGATTCTAGCTCTCAGTTTTGCAACTACGAGATAGTGATCGCGGCAATGGCTGGATATTGCCAAATAGAACTGGAGGAAGGGTCTCGCCAGTATGAGGCATTCCTATATAATGTAAGGAACTATCAATTTTGTAGATTGCCTTTTGGACTAAACGTAAGTGCTTCAATTTTTATTAAATATTTAGACTACGTACTAGGGAGAGAGATTTTAGAGTTTACAACTGTTTATGTGGACGACATAGTAATAACTTCACCAGAAATTAATACACATTGTGAAAGGTTAGATAGAGTATTAAGTAAATTGCATGAGTATGGCATAACTGTCAAGTTTATGAAGTCAGAAATTTTAAAAGGAGGGGTTATTTTTTTAGGCCACATAATTTCAGCCAAGGGTATTGGTACAGACCCTAAGAAGGTAAAGGTAATACAAAATTTTCCAGTACCCAAAAATGTGAAACAATTGCAAAGTTTTTTAGGCCTGTGTAATTATTATAGGCAATTTGTAGACAAATTACGCAATTACGCAAGTTACCGTTTGTAGACTTAACGGTACAATTGGGGCATTTGTTAAATAAAGGTAATTGATGGCAATGGAGTTTACAAGAACAAACTGTATTTGAGCAAATAAAAAATAAGTTTTTAAACACTGTCATATTAGCTTATCCTAATTTTATAGAACCATTTTACATACATACCAACGCATTGGACATATCTTAGGGGGTAGAACTATTTCAGTTAGATGGGGATGGTAACCATAAAGTGATAGCTTTTGCTAGTAGATCCTTAGTAGCTAGTGAGAAGAACTATACAATAACGGAAAAGGAGGCGCTATCAAATAAATAAATAACGCCTGCAGAAAATTCAGAACGTATTTGTTAGGAAACAAAATAATAATAAGATCAGATCATCAAGCCTTAACATTTTTGAAAAACTGTAAACTAACGCATGGTAGGTTAGTGCATTGGATGTTAATACTACAAGAGTATGATTTAACCATAGAGTATTGTAGGGGTAAAGAAAACATAGCAGCTGATGTCTTATCTAGGACTGATTTTGACAATAATACTGAGGTAAATATGGCAAATACATATAAAATATTTATAATCAAAGAAGTGGAGGGAGTAGATATGAAAAAATTAATAAATAACCTAGCAACAGAACAAGGAAGAGATACAGAACTTGGTAAAATAATAATAGCGTTAAATCAGATACCCGATATACCTAACAAATGGGAAAAAAATTTTAGTTTGTATAATAAACATTTATTTCACCGTACAAATGAACAAGGTGATGATTGGAAATTATGTATTCCTAAAGTTATAATACCTGAAGTAGTGAAAGATTGTCATTTGAAGTATGGTCATATAGGTCCCAAGAAATGCAGTGACATATTAAAAGAGTCTTGTAAATTTAATAATATGGAAAAAACTGTGCGTAAAATGTTATAAGCTTGTGAAATTTGTCAGAAAGCCAAGGTAAATAATCGTAAACAGGAGGGTTTAATGCAACATGTAATACCAGACAGTCCTTTAGCAATAGTTGCCATTGATTTATATGGCCCGCTACCCAAAAGTCGAGGAGGGGTGAATTATTTATTTGTTGTACTAGATGTTTTTACCAAATTTGTAAAATTGTATCCTATTAAAAAAGCTACATCCTTGGTATTAGCTAGAAAGATAGTCAGTGAATACATTGCTGAAGTAGGTAGACCTAAAATAATAGTATCGGATCATGGTTCTCAGTTTACCAGCAACACCTGGAGGGAAACATTAGGTTGGGAAAACATTTTAGTTAAACATACATCAGTGTATCATCCCCAATCAAATCCTAGTGAGCGTGTTATGCGGGAATTAGGGCGTATGTTTAGAACCTTCTGACACCAAAAACATTCATTGTGGGCCACATTTGTGAACAAAATAGAAGGATACATTAACTGTAGCTTACATGAGTCCACTAGTTGTAGTCCTCATGAGTTAATGTTTCAGAGGAGGCCATCACGCATAATAGAGGAACTGATAAAATTTCTGAAGGGAACTGAGGTACCACATGGGAGGAAACTGGTGATTGCCAAGGAGCGACTTTTGAGTAAAGCAGAACAGCGGAAAAGAAGACATGATAGGAATTTAACACCCATCCAATATGAGGTAGGGCAACTGGTATTAATAAAAAACCACGATCAATCATCAGCTTTGGGCAAAGAGATTAAAAAATTCTTCCTGTTATACAACGGTCCGTATGAGGTTAGTGAAGTAAAAATGGAAAATGCGTATGTATTAATTGACTTGCAAACCCGAGAAATAAAGGGAACCTATAATGTAACACTGTTAAAAAGGTATTATGTACATGAGTAATGCTGATTATTCTTTTAATTCATTAAAATCATGGACGAATAAATGAATCGGGGGGGGGGGTACCTGAAAGTGTAACAAAAAAAATGTGACCTTATCTGTAGTTGGCCATCATAATTAATTAGATTTAAGTTATCAATGTATAAAGATAAACCATATAAGAGATATGGTAAATGCGATATTCCCCATTTTCGGGCGGTCACGGCTTCACCGCACCCTGACCATGGATTTGGCGTAATATTCTAAATTGGTGAACTTAGAACTGGGGGGTTTAGATCAGGGGAATCTAAGATTATAGAACTTTGGAACACGGCTATATACCTAAGTATTGGTGATAGACCGATTAAAGGAGTGCGAATATTAATATAGTAGGATTACTGGTATCCGGGATATCAGTAATGCCGAATTTTGTATAACGGTAAAGCAAGGATGGGGGAGAAATGTGAATGGAATATTTATAATGGAAGGTATTTATACGTTGTAATGGAAATGTTTAGTTAAGAGTTGATGGGACTCAGAGCGATCATTTTGAATTTTGGGGTAAGAGTTAACTAGAGAAGGTTATACAGAATGTTGGTCTGTAATTCTTATAAGGTATTATACTTAGACTAAGTATTCATCCATATGTAGGATGCAAACCAACACAGCTAAGGGGAACCAGATCAGTCAGGGATATGTTATTGTACCAGGCCACTATTTGATATTTTTTGATTTCATGTTTCAGTGTCTGGTGATGCTGTGGCAGCAGTCCTGTGCTGGCCTGCGTGTCAGAGCAGGAGCGTCAAGTGCCGGTCTGGCCTTGCGGTGTTGGGATCTCGAAAGAGAAGTCCAGTAAGGTCATTCAGGTATGGTCACAGTCACTGGACCAGGGGTAAGTTGACCACAATTTTGAATAAAACGTAAGGGGGTTGTGGCGACATATCTTGGCTGATCCCTTTAGAAAGTATGAGAGTGTCAATGAGAGCTTTTAGGCATAAATCCTCTCATTGGGGGGGGTGTATTGTAATGGGTCTAAATTTACCTAAATATTATTGTGTAATTTCATAAATTCTATAACACGTAAAGATGAGGCCCCTTAGACGGGAGGCGAGGCCAGTAAATAATTTCCATGGCCATATATGGTTATGAAATTATTTTGAAAGTCTATTTTTAGCCAGTGACCAACACATCAAGTATTTTGTTGATGAAAAACATTTCGCGACGAAGTTAAAAAGGTGATACTAAGATCAGCGAAACTCTTCAATGCTGAGGACGAGACGAATAGTGGGGAGCGGGGTGAAGCAG
The DNA here is from genome assembly GCA_034769895.1 of Magicicada septendecula. NCBI lineage: Eukaryota > Metazoa > Arthropoda > Insecta > Hemiptera > Cicadidae > Magicicada > Magicicada septendecula. Next base: position 461,229,647 of record CM068370.1, on the reverse strand, counting down.
CTTGAAGACGCAACAGACGGAAATTTGTAACACTGAACGCCAGTCGACCACCATCTTTTGCACAGTATAGCAGCGAGAAAGTTACATAACATAATCGCGGGTGCCCGCATAAACAGCATAAGACGTAATTTGAACAATGTGAGAATTCAACCAGTTTTGGACTTTTCAAAAAGTATAAATAACGTATTAATCAGTGATAATTAAAATAAACAGTTCGGCCGTAAGATATAAAAGTGCAAACAACGGACAGTGTACACAATGGGAGACGTCCCGCAGGATGAAACCACACGCATCAACAGGAAAGTAGATATTTCAAAAAATAATTAAATACTGTAAATACTGGCTTTTACCTAAATTTAAAGTTGAGCTCAACAGAAAACCTAAAAGTATGTAAATGTGTATGATTGTGTGTGTGAAAAATATGCATATAGGCCTAACCAGAAGTGTTGAGTTTGCATAACCTTTTATATACGTATTCATATTTTGAAATAATTATTGGAAATCAATTTTACGCCTTAAGGCGGAATAAGTGTGTTCATGATTGTTGTCATGTTTTTCGAGAGAAAATAAATAACGTTATATTTTACTTGATTTGCGCATTGTTATTTGTATTTGCCAACTGTTCTCTGGCTAAGTACACTAAACGAATGTCTGGATTATACCTTACAGATAAAAAATAATATTAAATTAATAAACAATTACTGAGTAACACTTCAACATAGGCAGTTTGTAAATGAAACTTTACTCATTTAGACAACTTTCTACATGCTTGTACAAGCAGCTTATTAATTTATAAAACATATTATACACACCAAGACTGTGTGGTCTCATAACATTATAATGAGTATTAGTAATGTCTGTAAGTAGCAACAGACGTGTGAGACTGACTTTAAACATTGATTATTGACATTGATGACCATATGATTATGTTTATGCGTGTCTTAGCACTTTTGTATGGCAAATTTTAAAATATGTCTATTATTATTATAAATGGTAATAAACAGTGTAATTTTTGTTTACTTGAAAAACCGTGTCTAGTCATAAAATATATTTGACTATATATGTGTCTAGTATATTATATTTGTTGACTATGTATGTCTAGTATTATGTATTACTATTGTCTCCTTCTAAGAAATCTCCATCACCTGATGTTTGGTATAGCATGGAACGTTAAAGAAGGAAGCAGACTGGTGGGCAATATCCTTAATACTGTTATTAACAAATGTATTGACTTGTTACTTGTGGAATGCTTCAGAACAGCTCTTCAGCCTTCAAAACATTTCTGGAATGTGCCTTTTAGTATAGCCTTGAGCTCTTCAATGATTTTTGTTCAGTGCCTGCAACGCTTGTCCTTGGTGTTTTTTATTTTGTATTTTTAGGAGAATATATCTGGTAAATACGGCGGTTGCTGTATGTCGGCTATACATTCTTGAACATCCAATGACTTACAGTGCTGATCGCATTGTTGAGGTGCAATTTCCGTGAATTAGCATTCTGTAAATATAGCCATTTTCTACGGATAGCTTCTTGGAAATGGTGTGAAATGTCTGAATAGTACTCTTGTCAAGACCACACCACCAAATGATAAAAATTCATGGAACACAATACCACAGTCTTTGACTTACCTTCAAATCCTTCAGAATTATGCGTGGTGAAGCTTTTGTAACATTTATAAACCTATAAAACAGGTTAATTACCTTCCGTCACGCTTCTTGAAATCCGAATACAGGACTACTCGAGTTTCGACACATTAAGTGTCATCATCAGATCCTCAATGAATATGGGTAAAACTACATTTGTTGGTGTATCCACATCTCGTCAAACGATAAAAACAACACATACGTAGTAACAAAAATATTTAAATAATTTAACACACAGTAAAAACAAGACAAAACAGAACGAAACACAATACACGCGGCCGCCGCGGACCTGCGCAGGAACACGGAATACAGTAAAATTAATCGATACCGATTTGACCTTTGATAAACTTTATCGAGCTGACACAGCTAATATCTCGTTCCATATCGTTGACTCTGCAAATGTGGATCTTCCTATATTTGATTTAGAGCTTGGGATGTGTTCTTTATAACGCAATTTGAACGAATGACCCATTTGTCCTATGTAGAAATTTGAACAATCCGAACAATTAAGCCTGTATACACCTGTACCGTCGTATTCATCGAAAGACATTTTGTTTTTTAAACTTAAGTTTGTTCTCGAGTTTATTATTTGCTTTTGAAGCCAATACTATATTTTGTTTTTTCAATTGGTTTTTTAAAGTGTGATGTAACATTTTGCCATACTCTATTGCGATATATTTTACTTTTTCTTTAGGCACGTCAATATTTATTAGTCTATTTTGTTTCTTATTTATTATTTTATCTATTATGTTACATTTATAACCATTGGCTATCGCTATGTGTTTTATAATTTCAACTTCGTTTTTATGGTCTTCTGTGGAGAGGGGCAATGATAGCAATCTATGTACCATGCTATTAAAAAATGCCATTTTGTGTGAATAAGGGTGGTAAGACGAGGCATGAATAGCATGATCAGTGGTTGTCGGTTTCCTGTAAATATTAAAGTTAACTTTATTATCAATTTTTGTTAAAGATAAAGCTAAGAAATTTATTTTATTATTCTTTTCTGTTTCTAATGAAATTGCAAATTTTTTGTTATGGTATTCAAATATTTATTAAGCATCTCTAATTGTCTGCAATTACCATTGTAAATCACTATCGTGTCATCCACATATCAACAATAAAATAAGATTTTGTTGTAATGTTTGTTTTTTGGTGATAATATTTTGTTATTTTCAATGTGGTTTAAATAAATTTCTGCCAGGATACTTGATAGTGGGGATCCCATTGCTAATCCATCTTTCTGTAAATAATATTTATTATCAAAAGTAAAATAATTTTGTTCCAAAATTACTTTTGTCAAATTAATAATCTCATCAACTATTTCATGGTTTAAAGTGGCTATTGATAATAATAAACTTTTTGTTATTTCCAAAGTTTCATTAATTGGTACATTCGTGTACAAATTGATATTCATATTCATAAAAACTTAATATTCATATATTGATAGGCAATTTTTGCCTGACTAGCTTCCAATTTAAACATTTTATTAGCCTCCAAAAGCGTTTTAAGACTATAAAACAGGTTAATTACCTTCCGTCACGCTTCTTGAAATCCGAATACAGGACTACTCGAGTTTCGACACATTAAGTGTCATCATCAGATCCTCAATGAATATGGGTAAAACTACATTTGTTGATATATGCACATCTCGTCAAACGATAAAAACAACACATACATAGTAACAAAAATATTTAAATAATTTAACTATTAAAAACCATTAAAACTATTAAAAACAACACTAAATATCAGATACAAGACATGTTTAGATTTGCGGATCGTACCGAATTTCGTCCAGATAAAAATTACATCTAAGTCCTATAGTGCTAAAAAAACTAAAGAATTAGCTACAACATTATGGATCAAAAATGAAATCAAACAATTATCTAGTAAAAAGAGCTTACTTTATACGGTACTTATGAAAAAACATCTCGAACTGTTACAAAACTTACATCCATCACAAATCGACAATGTAACATATTTAATAGAAAAACAAATAAACAAAACCGTTATTAAGAAAAATAAAACACAAAATAAAAAAATTAGTAACCTATTGAAAGAACAGAACGACCCTCAAAAGAACAATATAATAAGTCATCGATTTTATCCTCGTATAGTTAATCTTACTGAAATCAACTTCAATAATGAAGAAACTAACCTTTTAAACAAAGGCTTAAAATACTGTTTTAAAAACGAAGGATTCAAACAATCATTTATAAATGAAATTTTGAATGCTGAAACGGCAATAAATGCTATATCTGATGAGGAAACAAGAACAGTTGTAAGATATGCAGTTGATAATAAAATAAAAAAAGTTTTGAAAGCCGAAAATATAAAAACTAGTTATAATAAAGAAACCGAAATATTCAATGAAATAAAAAGGAAATTGATAGACAATAATAGCATTGTCACCAAAGCTGACAAAGGCCAGACACTCGTAATTTTAACTAACGAGGATTATAAACGTAAAATACATGAATTTTTCATAAACAATAATATTATTGAAATTAAGAGTGACCCCACTGATAGGTTTAATAGTAATGTGAAATCAGTGTTAAACAAAACCAAATATATTATAACAAATGATGAGAAAAAATATTTAAAAATGATAGATCCTAAAGCACCTAGACTTAGAGGACTTCCGAAAATACATAAAAATAACATGCCTGTCCGTCCTTTAGTAAATTTCACGTCTGCACCATCGTATAAAATTGCCAAAAAAATTGATAAAATTTTAAGACAATATGTAGTGTTTAATAAGAACTACAGTTTGAAAAATAGTTTAGAATTGGTAGATCTCACAAAAAAAACTTACAATTGAACCAAGACATACTTTAGCTTCATTTGACATAGTCAATTTGTACACGAATGTACCAATTAATGAAACTTTGGAAATAACAAAAAGTTTATTATTATCAATAGCCACTTTAAACCATGAAATAGTTGATGAGATTATTAATTTGACAAAAGTAATTTTTGAACAAAATTATTTTACTTTTGATAATAAATATTATTTACAGAAAGATGGCTTAGCAATGGGATCCCCACTATCAAATATCCTGGCAGAAATTTATTTAAACCACATCGAAAATAACGAAATATTATCACCAAAAAACAAACATTACAACAAAATCTTATTTTATCGTCGATATGTGGATGACACGATAGTGATTTACAATGGTAATTGCAGACAATTAGAGATGCTTAATAAATATTTGAATACCATAACAAAAAATTTGCAATTTCATTAGAAACAGAAAAGAATAATAAAATAAATTTCTTAGCTTTATCTTTAACAAAAATTGATAATAAAGTTAACTTTAATATTTACAGGAAACCGACAACCACTGATCATGCTATTCATGCCTCGTCTTACCACCCTTATTCACACAAAATGGCATTTTTTAATAGCATGGTACATTGTGATATATCGTTTTATTGATATTTAAATTTTCTTGATAATAGGTTACTGTTCACTATTTATTAACTGAATTCTTCGAGCGCCATCTTGTTACCAACTACGTATGAAAAAATATACGTACTTACCGTTTTTCTTGGGTCCTCGGGTTCTTTTTAGGCGAACAGGAGATCAGAACGGTTTATTTGCAATAACTAATTTAATTCACATTTAATTATCCAGATCAATATTATTTTATTAGATTCTCAAAAAAAAACACCATTAAGTTATAAATTTTCGGTCAAAATACAAAATTTCTTTTCTCCCTTATACCTATTAACTTTCGTAATTTAAGTGTGTTTAAGTATTCGTAAAAATGATCATTTTGCTTAAGCAGTTTTCAAACTAAGATATAACATAAGTACAGACAATTCTCTATAACTAAGACATAACGGAAACCAGCGCTTACACACACACACACATAACCATTCCCCGATTTTAAGAGCTCATAATTAGAAAGTGTTAAAATTTTGAATATTAAACCATAGTTGAAGATTTGTGTTTTCTTTATATTATTGTAGGTTACTTAGCTGATTTTTAAGTCCAGAAGAAGTCATGATTTTTTAAGTCCACGCACACGCGTTTGTTTTAATTAACACTCAGTTTTATATTTCCACCACTGTCATCATTCCAAGAAAACTGTTCCTTTTACTTGATTTAGATATGCTTTAAGTTACATTTGGTTGTTTTTTCGGTCTTCACATTTTAGGTACGGGCCCGCACTTACTGCCGAAACTTTTATACAGACCACACTCGAGTGGTGATGAGATGATACTGGGCAGAGAAAAAGGCGCTATTTTGTGAAGCGACTGTTGTAGGAGGTTCAATTCTTATTGTCTTAAAGTTTATATCACTCCGCCAGCTGCATGTCACCGTTATGTAACGGAATTACTCATCAAGGATAGGCTCTGACGTAACGCTCGCCTGATGTTTCATTGCATAATTTGTTTACCGTTACATAATGTGTTTACTGGTTTTGTGTTCGTCATTGTCTGACCTTGACACAGCTTGTCGGCTATCAAATACGTTCATACTGGTTTTACAAAACATTGTTAAACAATTCTGCACAGTCAATGTTGCCACGGTTGTTTTCATTTCAAACAAATTTACCTCTCGGTTACAAAATTTATAATTTCTGTCCCTATCACTCAACAAGTTATTTATTATTATTTATTTATAAAAAAAAATACAAATTATGTTATTTATTATCAATAAAATATAAACTTCTTTACATTGTCTCAGGTAGGCCCCAAAAATGCCCCGCTACAATACCCCCTCAATGAGATATTTTATGCCGAAGCATAAAAAATCTCATTGACACATTCATACTTGCTAGAGGGATCAGCCAGGATATGTCGCCACAACCCCCTGTACGGTTTACAAACAAGAATAATCAACTCACCCTTGGTCTGGTGACTGTGACTGCATCTGCATGACAATACTGGACTTCTCTCTCGAGATCCCAACACCGTAGAGTCAGACAGATACTCAACGCCCCTGCTCTGACGCGCAGGCCAGCTCAGGTCCGCCGCCACAGCATCACCAAACACTGAAACAACAAATCAAAATATTAAATAGTGGCCTTATACAACACCATATCCCCAACTGATCTATTCCCCCCTAGCGGTGCTGGTTTGCGCTAAGAAGCACTGGTTTTGTTTTTACTCTCTTATTACTAACATGTATATATCAGAATACCTAACATAACTTAACATAAGAAAACACAGTACATTAATAATTCATTTTAAAATAAACAACTTACAATTAAAATGTTACACACTTTACATCATTAAATTAGCATATAAAATCAAAAAATTACTTTTAAACTTGATTTACTCTTATTAATTTGTTTCTCAAAATTACAAAAATTATTTTTTTTTTTTTTATTTATTTTTTTTTTCAATTCTGGCCATCATTATTCCATTTCATTACTTTGGGTGATTCTATGTTATTCATTATTTCATTATAATTTACTTCATCCATTTGGCATTTACGCATAATCTTACCCCTTTTATTACTCTAATGCTCCCTTACAAAATCTCTAGTATGACACCCCACTATCAAAATTTTACTAACCCTTCTCTACCTCTAACTACTTACTACTTTAACTCCAATCGCCACCTTCTACTCTTATATAAAAAAAATACTCTCTAACCCTTTGTACATAGGATACGTGTTTCCTTCCCAAAACTCATTCCCTTATGTTGGTCCCTGGACTCACCCTAGGTAACCCTTTCCGGCGCCAATCGGTCCCTATCCCGTCCCAACCCTTGTTGCGGACTCCCCAAATACACTACCACTACTACAAAATTACCATCCCCAAAAAATCTCAATCTCATAACCTCACTACAATTACAACAAATTAACATCAACAAATAACCAATATATCGCTCAAAACTCTACATAAAATCTCCATAACTACTGTGTCTCCACTTATTTCTCAAAATTCTATAACATACATTAACTCAAAACGACATGGCATTATTTTCATTTCCACTATTACTTTAACTTTTACTTCGATTTGGACAGATCTATGTCCCACAAAATTCAACTTGAATTGACTCAAACATTTTATTCAACTAATTATTATCACCCATTTCTATCTTTTACAACCTATTGAAAATTTTACTTATTACAACTATTTTTCATTTTATTTTAAAATCTGTACACATTGAAAACATATTATTATATTTTTATAATACTTATTCCTAACATACTAAATGCAAACAACACAATAAGACACAATAACACAATATAAGAAGTATTTAGTGCATCCAATTTTTAAATTCAAACAAAATTATTGAGTAGCAAATCATCATTATTAATTAAAATATATCAAATTTTTAATACGTTATCCCCTTGGATAACCTCCCAGCCACACACACTATTATAATACATTACATAACATAATACACAAATAGCAATACACCTGGATTATTAGCATACATCAAACAAACAATTCTCTTTTAAATTTATATAAAATTTATAAACATTATTATTTAAAAGTTTTCATTAACTGTTTTTATTTATCATCATTATGAATATATCCTGTGTTGCAATCAGATTTTCAAAAATTCTAAATTTATTATTAACACATATTTTTAATCATTATGTTCCACAAAATTCCACAAAATAAACCATTTAACATTTATTTACTTATTAATTATTATTAAATCAAAATCTCACCAAACAATTTAAATTCATTATAAAATTCAAACACACAACATTCAATCACAATATCTAAACATCTCAACTTATTTAATTCATTTATTAAAATAACATATTTCAATTATTATCAACATTCTATAAATCATTAACTATTGTCTTCATAATTATTTTGTTATTTAATTAGAGTGCAAAAATATTAATAATATTATTATTATTAATACAACATTTTCTAAAACATACACATTACTTATCTAACGTTTCACAATACACACAAATGAATTCAATATTATTTACAAAATATGCGTCAAACTGTTCAAGTGTATCTCACTTCATGTCCACATCTGCCATGTCAAACAACCATAAAACAAAATGTTTAATTGTCTTTTATTGTCTTACAGTCTACCCTCCATCGTCCCAAATCAACCTTGGTTTTATATAACACTGTTGCTTTTTATTTACAAACAAATGGTTACTTTGTGTGTCATAACCAGAACAACCAAATTCACTCATTTTACCAGAATACTCATTAAACCAGTCTACGTTAGGTATCTTTGTTACGTCTCCGTCATTACATTCAGTCACTATCGGTCTAATTATTTTTATCAAATCATTGTAATCATTATTATTCAAATATATTTCTAAGCCTTCTTTCCATTCATCATACTTTCTATTCAAATTATACAATTCTGTTACATACCATTCTCTATTTACCTCTCTCTCTTCATAACACCACATCACACTCTCACAATTATTCCGGACAGAGGGTACACAATTACTCCACAAAAATAAACACCTCAATTCATCTACCAATACGGGACTCTTGCCCTTCAACCACAACACTTGTGGACTCAATAAATCATCATAAACATCACAAATAATAAAGGGAAAATTTGCCCTCTGTCCCCACTCTACCACAACATTATTTTTTCTCTCTCTCTCTAACTCACTGACACACATTAACATTTCATAGTCACTACCTTCCACCAACTCATCAGTACTCTCATTCTTTATATTTTCATCATTATTCTTCACCCCCACTATACTCTCAAAATTGTCTACTATTTCGTCATTTTTACATTTTGTCTTATTTAAAACATTGTTACCTAATTTCTCGAACTTCTGTTCTAACTTATTTAAACTGTTTCTTATTATTTCGTTAGTGCTTTCTAACTGTTTACTCATTTCTTGTATTTCATGTTTCAACTCTTTAAAACTATTCTTTTGAATATCGAACTTCTCATTGATACTACTTTTGAACTCTTGCATATCGTTTTTCTGTTCATTAAAAAGCAATTTCATCATCTTAATCATATCATTTTCTTGTATCTCAGCCATTTTAAAAGATTTTATTATAATACTCTTTATATAATGTAATTCATCTCATACACACTAATTACCCTCACAATACTCATAAACACATAAACAAATAATGCACTACATACATAACCCTATCAAAACATAACCCCATACTTGCGTCTAATTTACGTACATACGTAAATACACATTCCAAACAACCATCCTGTGCTCCCCGTAGGCCTATATTTATATAATATTATTATATAAATCGTCCCTAAGTTCGGAAGCCAAATGTGATATATCGTTTTATTGATATTTAAATTTTCTTGATAATAGGTTACTGTTCACTATTTATTAACTGAATTCTTCGAGCGCCATCTTGTTACCAACTACGTATGAAAAAATATACGTACTTACCGTTTTTCTTGGGTCCTCGGGTTCTTTTTAGGCGAACAGGAGATCAGAACGGTTTATTTGCAATAACTAATTTAATTCACATTTAATTATCCAGATCAATATTATTTTATTAGATTCTCAAAAAAAAACACCATTAAGTTATAAATTTTCGGTCAAAATACAAAATTTCTTTTCTCCCTTATACCTATTAACTTTCGTAATTTAAGTGTGTTTAAGTATTCGTAAAAATGATCATTTTGCTTAAGCAGTTTTCAAACTAAGATATAACATAAGTACAGACAATTCTCTATAACTAAGACATAACGGAAACCAGCGCTTACACACACACACACATAACCATTCCCCGATTTTAAGAGCTCATAATTAGAAAGTGTTAAAATTTTGAATATTAAACCATAGTTGAAGATTTGTGTTTTCTTTATATTATTGTAGGTTACTTAGCTGATTTTTAAGTCCAGAAGAAGTCATGATTTTTTAAGTCCACGCACACGCGTTTGTTTTAATTAACACTCAGTTTTATATTTCCACCACTGTCATCATTCCAAGAAAACTGTTCCTTTTACTTGATTTAGATATGCTTTAAGTTACATTTGGTTGTTTTTTCGGTCTTCACATTTTAGGTACGGGCCCGCACTTACTGCCGAAACTTTTATACAGACCACACTCGAGTGGTGATGAGATGATACTGGGCAGAGAAAAAGGCGCTATTTTGTGAAGCGACTGTTGTAGGAGGTTCAATTCTTATTGTCTTAAAGTTTATATCACTCCGCCAGCTGCATGTCACCGTTATGTAACGGAATTACTCATCAAGGATAGGCTCTGACGTAACGCTCGCCTGATGTTTCATTGCATAATTTGTTTACCGTTACATAATGTGTTTACTGGTTTTGTGTTCATCATTGTCTGACCTTGACACAGCTTGTCGGCTATCAAATACGTTCATACTGGTTTTACAAAACATTGTTAAACAATTCTGCACAGTCAATGTTGCCACGGTTGTTTTCATTTCAAACAAATTTACCTCTCGGTTACAAAATTTATAATTTCTGTCCCTATCACTCAACAAGTTATTTATTATTATTTATTTATAAAAAAAAATACAAATTATGTTATTTATTATCAATAAAATATAAACTTCTTTACATTGTCTCAGGTAGGCCCCAAAAATGCCCCGCTACAACATAGATTGCTATCATTGCCCCTCTCCACAGAAGACCATAAAAACGAAGTTGAAATTATAAAACACATAGCGATAGCCAATGGTTATAAATGTAACATAATAGATAAAATAATAAATAAGAAACAAAATAGACTAATAAATATTGACGTGCCTAAAGAAAAAGTAAAATATATCGCAATAGAGTATGGCAAAATGTTACATCACACTTTAAAAAACCAATTGAAAAAACAAAATATAGTATTGGCTTCAAAAGCAAATAATAAACTCGAGAACAAACTTAAGTTTAAAAAACAAAATAAGTCTTTCGATGAATACGACGGTACAGGTGTATACAGGCTTAATTGTTCGGATTGTTCAAATTTCTACATAGGACAAATGGGTCATTCGTTCAAATTGCGTTATAAAGAACACATCCCAAGCTCTAAATCAAATGTAGGAAGATCCACATTTGCTGAACATTTTAAGTTTACAAGATCATAACATAAAAAGTATTAGTGAGAATTTGGACATATTACATAAATGTAGGAAGTCTCTTAAACTGGACACTCTCGAAAGGTTTGAAATATATAAGGTCACTAAAGAGAATTACGATCGCATCTTAAATGAAAAATCAATCCATAAAAATAATATTTTATTCAACAGAGTCAACGATATAGAACGAGATATTAGCTGTGTCAGATCGATAAAGTTTATCAAAGGTCAAATCTGTATCGATTAATTTTACTGTATTCCGTGTTCCTGCACAGGTCCGCGGCGGCCGCGTGTATTGTGTTTCGTTCTGTTTTGTCTTGTTTTTAATGTGTGTTAAATTATTTAAATATTTTTGTTACTACGTATGTGTTGTTTTTATCGTTTGACAAGATGTGCATACATCAACAAATGTAGTTTTACCCATATTCATTGAGGATCTGATGATGACACTTAATGTGTCGAAACTCGAGTAGTCCTGTATTCGGATTTCAAGAAGCGTGACGGAAGGTAATTAACCTGTTTTATAGTCTTAAAACGCTTTTGGAGGCAAATAAAATGTTTAAATTTATAAACCACTCGACCATAGATACCAGACTTGCCAGAAAACCTTCTGCTAACACTTTCACCATGTTATAATAGTTATCTCAGTCTTTACACAAAATTTAATGCAAGTTCTTCCATCTTGCGTGTAGAATGTTAACAAAATGTTGCTTAATATACCAAAATATGACTTACTCAGTTACGTGTCAGATCTAAATTATGCATCCAGCGTGGTAAAAAACGGTAATCATTACAGACAGGTGTACACACATCACACACAAAAAATTGTTTTTTGTAGGATGCATTTTGTGTGGAAATTTCAAAAATTGCATGATCTTTTTGATAAAACCTAATATTTTGTATATTTGTTACGTTCATGTAACATTTACAATTTTGCTTGTAAATGTAGCCCACATATTGAGAATTTATTCTAAGAGTATATTTACTTGTAGCAATTTGTTATCAGTATTATCACAATTATTTAATATAATATTGTTTGATAATGTTTAAATGTTAACAGACGTTAAACCTTTTAAAAATAAAAGCATGATATCACTTATAGTTTATTTCTGCTCCATTACCATCTAATCTCGACTCTTGCCTAAGTACTTTTCCAGTGACTGATACAATCTGTCTTTAAAATTCAAATACTATCTTGAAATTTTGTAGTATTCCATGGCATAAGTCAACTATGTTATTACCTAAAACTTTCAGGCTCTAAAACTTTCATGGCAGCCATCTTCAGAGTGGGAACACTGGAGGTAAACTTCCTAGCATTAAATTTTTCAAAACCATCTGGGATAATTCGTTCCATCCCCCCCCCTTCTGAAGATGGCTGCCATATGAGCCACCAAAAAGTCAGTGCATAACAGAGACATTGGTTTTAGTTAACTGACCATAGCTAACAAGCTCAGATGTTTTAGATAATAATTCAGGCACTATCTATTCTTTCTAATGCTAATTCCAGTAGTTTCTACAGGACTTGATGTAAGTATACTTAATGAAATAGAATGCCAAATCAAGTTCATATCTTAATTCCTCCTTTATTTAATAAAATCATCTGCATCACTTTATTTATTGCAAATAATCTATTTCTACACAAGTAATTGTATTCAGGTATTCTGTTTTTTTGATCCTTCCCATCTGTACAGAAGTTCTGTAATCAAAATTGTTTTAGAGAGGTTAAGACATAGCTGATCATCATCATCATCGAAACATGTGTGTGCATGTTATTAGCTCTATTATGTGAGACATATCAAAATAAGCTTCGAGGCGACTGCGGTATTGCCATGTCACTTCACTCCCCCCATTCGCCTACACATAACCAAGTGTAACGTGCGACAACGCTGGATGGCGAGGGGCAGGGAAGAGCTGTTACTATTGTTTAACGTTGAAGCTTATTATGCTAAGTCCCGTAGTATAGTAGTTATAACAAGGTTACTAATGCTAATCTGTTGGTATAGCATATAATATCATGCCGTGTCCCTTACTTTGAAAAAATGCATCTTTTTTACATTGTACATCATTAATGTTTTCTACGTCTGTATAGGATGATTCACCTCTAGCCAGCTTACCGCTTCTGGGATATACAGTATCAACACCTTCAGAAAAAGATGCCGTACACAAAGATTTTGTGTTTAAACTGCAGTTTAAAAATCATGTCTACTTCTTCAGAGCAGAAAGTGAATACACATTCAGCAGGTAACCAACTATTTACACCAGTGAGCTGTTATTTTGGAATTTGTGGGAAGCAATAGCAGTTTTAGCCTGGGGCCACCAAAAGCACACTGAAACCTGAGAGTTCTTATTAAATTTTAAAGCTTGTAGAGGATCTAATATGTGTTTTATGTGAAATTCCGATTACTTATTTATATTTGATTACTATTGTTATACTAAAGTGCTCTGCTTACATCATAAGCTCTATAACCATAAATAAGTGAGTATTTGTATATGCTATAGTACATACACTAGTATTATTATTATTTTTAATAATAAAATATGACATTATTCAAGAGAATGGTATAACTAAAGATATTTACAATAATAAGTGCAAATCTAAAAGTGCGAAAATAAGGCATTACATAGTGAAGCCAGAATGCCTATATATGCAAGTGAATGTCCAGAACTGAATTATAATTTAGACAAACTAGAAATATTGAAAAGACGAATTACTAGGAAAATATTAGGCCCACGAAAAACTTCAGAAGGTTGGAAATTAAGAAGTAATGATGAAATTGTAAAGGTTTTAATTATTTACAAATGCACAACCAGACTACTTACCCTGACTCTGTTCAACTTACTATGGCGTACCTTATTACAAAACCATCAGAAGATCCCAAATTCAAGGTCTCCACGATGTTTTAAGGTTAAACATCGAAACCATAACACACTTCCCATTGAATAATTTAGTTAAATCAATTCCCTTACTTCAGAAAATTCACAGGCCCAACTAAGCAAGATGTTTACGCAAAAAATAGGTTAGGTTTTGACGCAATAAATACACTTAACACATGGTTATGGTCATACATTAATCTGAATTTATTTTCATTGTACCCATTCAAAAGTTACTAACCATGTGCATTTTTTGGTTAACAAATTACTCCATATTGAGTATTCATAAAAATTAGTTAAACAATACTATAAATGATTAATTATTAGTTAGCAAACCAGTACTTCGCATCCACTCTCTCTCTCTCTCTCTCTCTCTCTCACTCTCACTCACTCTCTTTAAACCTCCCTAAATTTGAGATCTCATTACTATTTCTGAATTTCGTATTTTAAGAAAAATTGATATTCCAGTTGTTACGCCATCATTCACAGTTCACTTTTTTTTATTAAACACTCCACCAAACGATTTAAAACTGTTATGTACTGTTCACTACTACATTTTTCTCATAATTAAAGAATTTTACTTCTTGTATTACACTTGTACAACCCACATTGGTAGGCCTACCCTTAATTTGTCCGCGGACACTTTTAACACGACCATACAGTATCAAGATGTTCTGTCGACTGCGCCAAATTTGGCTCGCAAGTTGTATACTATGCCAGCCTTCTACGCATTTACCACGTGGTTTCACCGGACACCCACTTCTTCGCCGGTCATCACCTATTGAATATTCCAGAAGCTTGTCGAAGCCGGAACTGCTTTTTAATATTGAAAAACACGTGGTTCTTTAATGCTACCTGCGTGCCATCAGACTAATTACTAAAACTCCTTGCCTTATATGGTTAGGTCTGTTCAGCTTGAGACGACAATGCGTACGTCATATACGCTTAGTCACACTATCCAGACTTCTAAATACATATTTTACCAATGGTTACATA
This sequence comes from Magicicada septendecula, assembly GCA_034769895.1. NCBI lineage: Eukaryota > Metazoa > Arthropoda > Insecta > Hemiptera > Cicadidae > Magicicada > Magicicada septendecula. The sequence continues at coordinate 461,214,151 of CM068370.1, read as the reverse complement.
GATTGGGAATTATTGAATAATATTAAAAAATGGTTCTGCCCTTTTTGTCCCGTTACAAAATATATCAAAGTATAGAAAATATAACAGACATAATGAGAAAAAGAAGACTTATTATTTTTTGGACATTTATATAGAATGGACGACAATAGGTTAATAAAGCAGATCTTCAAATATCTGTGGGGAAAGAAGCCAACATCAAGTTGGATTAAAGAAGTCCAAAAGGATTTAGAAAAAAAATAATATAAATGCAGAAGAAGCAATTGAAAGAGAAGTTTTTTGGGCAAAAGTATTAAAAATGGAAGCAGTCCAGGTAGGAGAGAGAAAAATGGAGGTTCAGAATGGACTGAAGACAGGAAGAAGAGACACAGTGAAAAGATGAAAGAATATTGGAGAAAAAAAAAAGAATAAAGAATTGAAATTGGCATGTGGTTTTTAGATGGTCGATACAAAAAAAAAAGACATTTACATAGGAAAATATCGGTATGGAGAACCATACATGACTTCCATATTCTAAGATTTATATTTAAAATCATTTTCAGCCAAACAGCCAGGCTGTGTCTTACCTGCCTTTTTATTGCTGTATTAAATGAAAAATATTATATTACATTAAAATGAAAAAATTATAATTTTATTGCCTGGCAACAAAATTATTTTATTTTTAACAATTACCATTGTTTCAAAAAGTTTAAATAAATTTTCAAGTACTTTACTCTTGTTAAAACGTATAAGGTTGCAGGTAAACTACCCCTTCCCCTTAACCGATCTTCACCAAAATTGAAAGTCATTGAGACCTCTACAATTCAGGGACGTATGCAAAAAATTATTTGATTCTGTTTGAATTTGCGGCTGTTATCGTTTGCCATAGAAAATACGCTTGATAAAAAAACGTTGCAGGTAAACTACCCCTTCCCCTTAACCGATCTTCACCAAAAACAATAGGTCTTGAGTACTCTACAAATCAGGACTGTATGCAAAACATTATTTGATTCTGTTTGAATTTGCGGCTGTTATCGTTTGCCATAGAAAATACCCTTGTTAAAAAAACGTTGCAGGTAAACTACCCCTTTCCCTCAACCGATCTTCACCAAAAACAATAGGTCTTGAGAAATCTACAATTCAGGGCTGTATGCGAAACATTATTTGATTCTGTTTGAATTTGCGGCTGTTATCGTTTGCCAAAAAAAAAATTTCCCTTGATAAAAAAAACCGTTGCAGGTAAACTACCCCTTCCCCTCAACCGATCTTCACCAAAAACAATAGGTCGCGAGTACTCTACAAATCAGGGCTGTATGCAAAAAATTATTTGATTCTGTTTGAATTTGCGGCAGTTGTCGTTTGCCATAGAAAATACGCATGATAAAAAACGTTGCTGGTAAACTACCCCTTCCCCTCAACCGATCTTCACCAAAAACAATAGGTCTTGAGTACTCTACAAATCAGGGCTGTATGCAGAAAATTATTTGATTCTGTTTGAATTTGCGGCTGTTATCGTTTGCCATAGAAAATACCCTTGTTAAAAAAACGTTGTAGGTAAACTACCCCTTTCCCTTAACCGATCTTCACCAAAAACAAAAGGTCTTGAGAACTCTACAATTTAGGGCTGTATGCGAAACATTATTTGATTCTGTTTGAATTTGCGGCTGTTATCGTTTGCCATAGGAAATACCCTTGTTAAAACATAAAACGTTACAGGTAAACTACCCCTTTCCCTTAACCGATCTTCACCAAAAACAATAGGTCTTGAGAACTCTACAATTCAGGGCTGTATGCGAAACATTATTTGATTCTGTTTGAATTTGCGGCTGTTATCGTTTGCCAAACAAACAAAATTACCCTTGCTAAAAAAAAACCGTTGCAGGTAAACTACCCCTTTCCCTCAACCGATCTTCACCAAAAACAATAGGTCGCGAGAACTCTGCAAAACCGGGCTGTATGCAAAAAATTATTTGATTCTGTTTGAATTTGCGGCAGTTATCGTTTGCCATAGAAAAAAAATCTACAGACAGACAGACACACAGACAGACAGACAGACAGACACACACACAGACACTTTTCGGAAAATGACTTTTTTTCATGTTTTGAGTGTAGTAGAATCAGAATCTGCAATAATCTCGAACACGATTTTTTTTGCCATCACCATACTTCCATTCCTTAAGGAATATGGAAGTAAAAAAGAAGTTGTAAATATTTGTTATATTCTTATTCAGTGTTTCATAAAAAATATGAGTTATAAAAATTATGTACATTTTGCATGAATTATAATCGTATGTAGGTTGACATCTGCTAAAAAGTGTTAAAAAATACCAGACCTAATATTATTAAAATTATTCTCTTCCGGGGTGTTTGACCGTGGTGCAAAGCTGTTGATTGCAGCAGACATTTCAGCCATGCCTACGATGGCCATCTTCAGTGCTAATTTCAGACTAAACAACAAACAGTCCAGAAGACAATAATTTTAATAACATTGACTCTGGCCATGTAACCCCAGAGACAAAATGGCAGACCTAATAGTTTGATACTTGCACAGCCAGTATCAAATTCTGTATTCATTTAATACAAATCTAAGAGCCAAAACATAGTTTGTGTACGAATTTCTCTTCATGGTAGTAATTTATCATTACTTATAATTGTTATTGCATATTGTAACAGTTATAAGAGAGAGAAGTAGTGTTATTGAATATGTACTTATCTCCCTTCATTTAAAGTATGTTCTGTGGTTGATTAGAAGAGGTACAAAACATAAGATTAGTCGGTTAATTCAGATGAAGTGAAGTTAATTCAAGAAGCACAAAAATGTATGCTGCAGTTGCACATCCAACCTTTACAGCAGTGTAAACAGACACGCTGTTCAGTAAGCTTGTATTGTCATCTACTCACTACTTATTGTGTTGATGTCGTGTTATTTGTATTGTGTTGCATTTGTAGTAGTGGGACGTCTTTGCACCCATGACTGAATAGCAGCTTCCGGGACGTGGTTAACCACAGAATTTTAACATAAATTGAACATTTGTGTTAAAATCTGAAAACCGAGGTTAGCCATTATCAACTTAATTTTCTCTGAGCAATTTTTCATCGACATTTCAAATCGGCAAGACGTCTTGAGGTAAAAATAATTCTAAAACAGTAACGTATGACTCGTGTGGTAGAGACATCAGTGTCGTTTAACTGTTGGTGCAACCTATTCATGGAATCATGGGAAGTTCATCAATTCTAAACCGTAACGTATGACTCTTGTGGTAGAGATGTCAATGTCGTTTAACTGTATGGTGCAACTATTTATGGAATCATGGGAAGTTCATCAATTCTAAAACAGTAACATATGACTCTTGTGGTAGAGATGTCAATGCCGTTTAACTGTATGGTGCAACTATTTATGGAATCATGGGAAGTTCATCAATTCTAAAACAGTAACCTATGACTCTTGTGGTAGAGACGTCAGTGTCGTTTTGAAACGCCCCCTTAGTCCCAGAATTTTTATTTATTTATTTTTTTTTTTCTGGGAAGGCGTCACTTAATATTTAAGACTAGGCGCATGGCCTAGATGGAAATAAAATGTGCTGAGCCCTTAGTGACAGGTCCTGCAAGAAAACACTTGATCAACAATAACAAGATTTTATTTATGCTTCTTGAATTTTAAACAATTGCTTTTACACTTACATCTTTGGTTTGAGTTTTCGCTTAATTCTTAACATCAATTCAAATATTTCTTAAAGCACCAGGGTGGTTGAATTACAACAAAAATATTTCAAAGTATCTCCAACAATTAAATAATGACATACCAACCTACTAAACTTATTATATTTCTTATAAACTTGTATTTTTGTATTTCACTTTAAAAGATTTGCTTTTATTGCATTAGTAAGGCATGAACCATTCATTAACATAAGATAATTATGAGTACCTAAAGATGACAATCCATGATCAGTAGATAATAAGATAATAATTAAATAAAAAAACCAATTACTGAAGTGTGTTGCAGTACCCTCATCTATCTGTTCCCCAGCACTAGGATTAATCGCCTTAATATTGAAACCTGTGATCACATTAAACCGAAGTTGAAGTTTGTTAATTAAATATTCAAATATGTCGTTTAATTTTTATGTTAATTAAATATAAGAATTTTATTGTACTATTATAAATTGAATAGTTAGGCAGAACCAAATAATAAATAACTAAATCAACAGGAGTTTAAATTTAGAATATTACGAACAGAAAAAATGGAACGTGCAGGATCACAAGTCATATGACAGGTAGATGCAAGTACTCTCCGGGTATTACATTTTCTTAAGGTCTGGATTTTGTTAATAAATGAATTTTGAAATTGGTTTTCTTTTTGCAGAATATAGAATTAAATATTTATATTATACAATGGTAACCCTTGACATTATGCAAAATCAATACATGAATACTTATAAGTTATAAATAACACAGTCATCACTGTCCACACTTTAGCATGTCTTCACAAAACATGTTCAGTAATGTTAACGCTGAAGCATGAGTCTAATTTCTATAACTGAGTTTCTGTGTGTGTGTTACCCAGTAACCTGCGGAGTATTTCATGTGTGAAGTTTATAAAATAAAAGGAAAGTTCCCACCTGATCTTTCAGATTGCATTAAGAATATTTCTACATTTCTGGTTGGGTGTGAAGAATGATGCCGCATGGCGTGACGGCGTTGGGGCTTCTTACGCAGGCTCTGCGGACAGGCAAAGATGTAGAGTGCCCATCTCGTCAACCCCTTTCCTCCCGACTAAAGCGGGGAAACCTGTGAAAAATTTTACTTGTATATTTGATTCAGAGAAATGCACATACCACCCCTACATTCCTTCGTCAATGCACTCAGATCACACACACCACTATAATTACAATACCGCAAATGCCGGTCATTAACTCCGGTCAAAATCACCCTTCAGGATTTTAATTTGAGTTTTAAATTTCACCTTGTCACACAGAAATCATTACACTTTAAGCTTAAACAATTTTTATAGGTTACCTTGTATGTTTAACTTCACATTATGAATGACTGACGAGCACGTGGTCTCTTCTATTACATTTATAACTATTTCAATTAATAACCAGACTTCATGGAACCACAATTATAAATTCATACTTCCTTTAATTCTTTTATTTTAAGCTTACTCTGTCTCTTAACATTATTTCTTTAATTTTACTGCAAAATAATTTTACCACGTGCTTGTGTTTTTACCGGCATGAACATGAACAGCCTGAGACACACGCACACACTATCGTTACATTTCACACACACAAGCCCCAATTAGATTAATATTTAAAATAAACCCTCAATACTGGCTCACCTGAAGCTCTTTATTGATTTATCTACTCATAGTAGTATGTCACGGTACACCATCACAATCCAAGCCGCACCAAGTTGAAAGAGAAAAAGAGGAGGATGAAGACACTGCATGAACTTATAAAACTAAAACGTTGCTGTCTAAATCTCATTGTCAGGAACAGATGCCACAGCCAACCAAATGACGTCACCAATCAAGATCGCAGTGGCCGACAGATTCTTGATATCGAAAGCGGGCATCACAACGTGCAGCGATAATGCACCGAATGCACGGAAAATACAATTAAACTGGCCTTGCGAGCATCGCAACATGCAGCGATAATGCACCGAACACACGGAAAATACAATTAAACTGGCCTTGGTGTTTACCTTTTAATATAACCACGGCACACCCTCACCCCAAAATGGCAACTTGGTTGCCGACAAAACTCAAAACTGTTGACACAGTCTAGGACCCCGGTCCTCTAGACCTCTACTTCCACATCACCAACTTGGCATTGCTGGGAAATCTCAGATACTTATCCGCACTTAGGAGAACAGAAGCTCAGAGTAAAAACGAAACGAGAGGAAGGAAGAAGTGGAGTGTGTACTTATGTGTGCCTGAATAGGTGTATGTGTATGAGTGTGCAGAACTGCATGCTGACCTGGCCAGGGCCAGCACCCAGCAACAAGAGACAGGAGGAGAAAAGAAGAAGGACGAGAATCGGGCATGCCGTAGAGCTCTGATTTCGGACCTCCTAAGGTCTCCAAAACTACAAACTGAGAACCGTAAATTGTATTTACACTGTCCTTCTACTGGCCCCCTACCAGGACCACATAACCATTATCCCTCCCACACGACTCCTCCGCCACCACTACCTCCCACGGGACCGCCCCAACGCCACCCTCACTGGTGACCCGACCTGCTTTCTCGCTCACGTACCAAAGGCTGACAAGGTACTATAACCTTGATACGTGAGTGATAATCTGGTCCGCCTCTCCACCTAGTATACCGACCACCCATATCCAACACAACAAGGGAACAAAATTGTAAAATAAAATAAACACAATATTTAAGAAAAACAAAACATAAATTGTATCTTTATTCAACATATAAAACAAATGGTGAGAACCTACAGCTTATTAAGAAATAATATTTAATAAATATTCAGAAATCCCTTACCTTTATCGGGTCTAGAGTCTTCATGTGAACTCGTACCTATAAGTGATTTAGGGTTACTTTGTAATAATTACTCTCTCATAGCATGTTTTAACTATCTCACTTTTATTTAACATTTCTTTGTATACTTTTTCTTTTTTAAATTTCTTTACTGATTCTTACGTAACAAAGAAAAACTAATATATTTACTTATTATAATTAAATGAAATATTTCTCTTATTTTATATGACAACCCAGTATTTGCTCACTCTCACTTTCACACATTTTACCCCCCTTTTTAATTAAGAGATTTCTTCATTTTTATGACTTTTGTTTTGCGTTATTTTAATAGCAATTGTTGATTTATATAATTTTTTACTTTCCTGTGGCCGCCTCAGGGACGTGTCGAACTCAGTCCGGTTTTTTGTTCACATTTGTTCCGAAATTAGTTCTCACTGGTTTAATTTTGATTCCAACAAATTATAACTGTTCTCACTGGTTTCCATCACTTTTAAATTACGATTTAAACCATGTTTTTTGTAAGTTTTACTAGACTTTGGCTCGCGAGCCGTTTACGTTCAACCAGCCGGTTGGGTGATTGTTAAGCGACAGATGCACACCACGAGCGTCCAAAATGGCCCGATGTTCTTCAGTCACGGCAACTTGGTCTGCCATTGGTGCATAGCGGTACCATGTGACACGACAAATATTCAACACTGTATGTAGTACCTCCACTGTAACTGATCAACTACCCGTGTACGTGATAATTCAACTGTAAAGATGGGCACTTCCGCGCTTGCTCGCATTCCAGAATACCTGCTATCAGTGCTTGTTGACATATTTTCTGGACCAACATGCGGATGGGTGTCACCTTCAGGAATGTCTATTGTTACAGATTGAGGCCTTGTGTGTGTAACTACACTGCGTCGTATTCACAATTAAATTTAAACCTATCGCACAATTCTGCCCCGTTACAATACCCCCCCCCATGAGAGGTTTTCTGCCGAAACAGAAAAACTCTCATTGCTAAACCCTAAGAGGATCAGTGAGGATATGGTCCTAACAACCCCCCTTTAATTTCTTAATGCATCATGGGTAATCCACCCCCTAGCTCGGCGACTATGGCTGCATCTGCACAACATTACTGACTTCTCTGTTCGAGATCCCAACACCGCAAAGTCGGACAGGTACACACCACAGTACCACCTAACCTTGTAACATTCCAAATAAAATTCCATAACTGGCCTTGTACAATACCAGATCCTCTAACGATATGTATCCCCTTACATCGCCTTTAGCAAAATACTGGGTGCGTACACATATTCATTATCAAACTACACACTATCTCCACATATTAATTATTAAAGTAAAATTCACAATCATTTTATATTTGCTTCTACACAAAATTCATTCTACTTTTTCAAACTTAAAAAAATTTTTTTCTTTTTTTCAAATCAAATCAACTTATTTAAATTGTTCAAATAATATAATAAATCTAAGTCCCTTAGCAAAGATTCACACTGACGTTAATTTACATCATCTCTTTCAATTAATTTAATCATAATTTTCAAAATTCAAAGTCTTTATGAATTTATTTTTCTTTACAACTCTTAATTTACATGTTAGCAATCCTGTTAAACAAAATAAAATACACAACTTATCCCTATCATCTATTCAAACACAATTACACATGTTTACGAAATATACCATAATATAAGCATCATGAATCAGCTGACACCTTCTCTATATAGTGAACATTAAAAATTAAAATAAACTTCTTTACTGCAAAGAACAAAAAAAAAATTTTTTTTTTTTTTTTCAAAAATTTAATTCCCAAAAAAAACTATTTTGCCAATTAATAAAAATAATTATTCAATCATTTAATTAAATTCATTAACAAAAGAATCTATGAATCAATTATACGAAACATACTACATCTCTTAACACCAGTCATCAGCTGATGCCTTATGGTCAGGTGAATGACCTTACCCTAGACACACTACACAAAATTATACAATGTAAACTACATAACACATGTTTATAATTCCTACACTCTAACATAGTACAACAAAAACATAATAAACACCTTCTCTCCTAGAATCAATCTTTTCAAAACCAGTAAATTCATCTATAAAATTATCATATAGAGCAAAACATATTTAAATCAACTACCTTTGAACAAATTATCTACTTGAAAACGTTAATCATCTTCCATTGTCATAATATTTCTTAACTCAGAATAAGACCATTTAAGTAGCTCATCAGCATAATTCATTTTAATGTTTACTAATGCGTTACTACTCTTAGTAATCTCCTTCCACACACACTATGGCTCCCCCTGGACTGTAGCGCCCAGTTGCTTCCACAAGGACTGAAATTAGGGAGGAATTTTGGCATCTCCTGTCCTTGCTTCGGCCTTACATTTTTAAAATTCAGATATCATAATACCTGATTACATAGTCACAACCTTAAGACGGGTCTGTCACCTTTTTGTTTGTTCCCACGCGAACAAGGTGATAGCTGCTGTTCCATAGTTCCGGGGATTTCCTCTTGAGTCTCCCCCCCCTGTTAATATCAAATTCACACCAGTTTTCAAGGCAACCAACCATGGTCAGTTTTACAATTTCTGCCCACAGCTGATTGTCGTCCAAAACCACGATTAGTGCTGGTGAAATAGTAATCGCCCGAAAAGGCGGGGAAATCTCTTCATTAGCAAGTTTTTACTGCATCATTTCTATACACTGTACGATAGTAATTGACATATAATATTATATAAGGTCGTACAGTGTATTTTATGCCCTATTTAGGCCTGCGATGATGGTAACATACTTTGATGTTACTCATCAACACTCACCGCTATCTACAGTGACACATGCCGCCACTGCAATAGCCTAACTTATAGCTAAACTCAAATCCTTCTTCATTTACTAACACCATACTCCACAATTCATTTTCTCATCTGTAGACAACTAACAACCCCCCAAAATCACCCCTTAATCTTGCACAATAACATAATAAACATTAACCTTGAACATTAACAGCTTACAATTACACATTGCTACATTAAACTCAACAATCAACCTTTAATTAGTTATCATTTACTACAGTTAGATTCCCCAAAATTCAAATTTATTATCAACATTCATTTTACATCACATTTGATTTGTTATTATATTTCAACTTTGAATTTCCTTTTAACATTTTCATCATCAATTAGTTTGGGTGATTCTCCGTCATTCACAATGATTTGATTTATTAAATGGGCATTTAAATATATAACCTTACCCCCCTTCTTCCTCCTAACAACCACTAACGGATTTATATAGTACGACACTGTGATCTTTTGTTCTGCTGATTTTATGTATACGATATATTGTATGTTACACTTATGGTTATGTTTACAAAAACTGGGGCGCCATCTTTGTTACATATGTTATAGGCCAGGAATTCGTTACGCGAAGTTATGATGAACGGAAGTTGCTTGAAATAATAGAACATCTGTATATAATTGTTACCAATGAAATACCCTTTTTATTTACTCTTTACTTTTTACTCTACATCTTACACAATAAGTATGTTAAACAAACTCTAATCCCTCCAAAAGCATAATAAAAGTAAAATTGTTATTATCTGATATTATATACTTACTTGACTATATTCTGACATATCTTTATTAATTGTAATATAGTAATATATGTAGTGGTGCCCCAACCCAGCACTTAGAAATTCCACAACACACACGCAATCTCTCTCTCTTTCACTCTCATGGTACAAATTTTATTAATTTTGGAGCTCCTTTTATGTCATTGAAGTTTTAAATATTTGAATTTATATGATTTCTAAAATAAAATTTTATACTTGGAAACAAAATAAGGATTTAAGGTACAGAAGGAACGTTCTCACCCATTTCGTAGATGTTCCTGGTTGTTATAGTTTCGGTGCGGTAAAACTTCGCGTACGGTACCGCGAGTTTTACGTGTACACGTTACGGTCACATTTTGTTGACGCACTGTATTTACTATATTTATACTGTTTATTAACCACCTACGGTGGTCTAAAAAGTTAAAATTCACTAGTGAGTGAACGGTTTGCCGGCCCGCGTTGATCACTGCTGCAGATGAAATGACCAAGTCTTTGTTAGATTTTGCTGAGGTGGGGTGAACCTACGTCACACTTCCATTGTTAAGCTGTTGACAGCCTCGTGTTGTCGATGTAAACTCATTCTCCGCCTCTGACGTAATTAAGGATCGGCACTCTTATCGCCACAAACTGCATACTGTTTTTTGTGGTGTTTCACAGTTTTTGCTATGAATTGGTTCAAATCCTGACAAATATTGTTATACACTCCACTCACTGTATATTCGTATCGGGTGTTTAAGGTTGGGTTTAGTATGACCAAAATAGAAAAATACAATAGTTATGTTCTATTTACCATATTTAAAGTAATCACAAAACGTACCATGATTGTACCATCACAACACCAATCTCTAAAAATATTTACCTCCATTAATTCTCTACCTCTACTTAAATTATTCTCCAATTAAATACCTCTTTGTACCTAGGATGTGTTCCCTTCCCGTATACTCATTCCCTTATTAGTTCCTGGCCCTTTCCCAGGTAACTCCGCCAAACCCTATTTAAAACTATTCACCTCCCGCCACAACGCCTGTAGTTGAGGACTCCTTACCACACCACCCTCTTTACAAAAGTTCACCACCATCTATTTATTCTCCCATTACATCACTCTCACTTTCTCTACATACATGCACTATCGCTACTGTGTCCCTATTACTACCCAGTTTCTATATTATTTTAATTCCAAAATTCTTACTTGTCTAACACCCATTTAAAATTAACTCTGACTGCCTCAAATGCCTTATTATATAGTCCGTTCAACTAAAGAAGATCGCTGACTTTCAAAGCCTGCTGTTTCCAAATTTTCAAAGACAAAAAAATAAATGAGCATATTGTTGGAATCGGCATTCCTTTCTGCGTTACTCGTGTACATTTTATATTTTTTTGATTCTTCGTTTTCATAACGTTAAGAGATATATTAAAAAAGTCACTGTTTTTTAGCCCTTCTACAATGATTGTCAACTTTGATAATTCATTACAAAAAAAGTACAGCGTCAACAAATTTTTCCTGTTCAACGATTATTTTTACATTCATCCTACATCATATATTCCATTTGAACTCTCTGCTTTTATTTTTATAGGCGTTATTAATTTTTTTGTTGACCTCGAACAACTCATAAACGGGAGCACTGTTAGAGTTGAAATTTGTGCCAACACTGAGAAGACAACGCTAACGAAAGTTCAAGTTGAGTGAAAACAAGCTTAAACAGCTACTATATTTTACATCAACTTATATTTGAAGCGCTCTTTCGCTAAAATGTAAAGCAACGGACAAAGCGTGGAGTACACTCAGTTCCGTACTTGGCCCATTTTATCCGCGCGCCGACGACAACATGAACCATAATGTTAATATTGTAATAACTTGTGTGTCGAAATCTAATAAATCGAAATAAATATTGTTTTTATTTATTTGTCTTTACGGAGATATATTACTGCTTTGTATATATTTGTTTTTGTGCTGTACGGTATTATAATAATGAAACGTTTTCCATTAATGAAACAGCTAAAATTTTAAAAGAAATTAAGACATTACTTTTGAATTATGCTAACCTTTACTCGTCGTTGGACATTACCGAGATCCCTAATTCAATTCAATTGTGCCACAGTGTTAACATTAATAAGATGATTTCATTATTGTCAAGTGTTGGTTATCGCATTTCAACAGAAATATCTTAATTATGTCAAAGTTGCAGTAGTTTCATTTCTAGTACAATGGCCGCTGTCTGTGCGGCGGCAGCCGTTACTTCTTAGAACTAAATGTCACCAAGTATTTGTTTTATTGGCGTTAAGTGAATGTTAATTACAGTTGTATATAGCTACACTTTGTAATATATTAATTTAAAATGTTATTAAAGATTGAAAGCACATTTATGCTTGCCCTCTGATTATGTAGACCGAATTGCTTACCGTGCGTCACAACCTGATGAGTCAACCGTCTGTAACCTGATAAGGCCACCGCTATCACACACCCCACCACATACACAAAATACCAACATACTTTAGTTTGGTGGAGTGTTCTGTTTTGTAAAGTGTTGTCGTCTGAGATAGCTGAAGTGTTTTGTTCAATTATATTTTTTAATCTTAGAGATGGCGAGTGACGAAGAAAGTTTACCATCAACAAGTTTTTCAGAAAGGAAGTACGATAAAGAGTCAAGGAAGAGAAATGATCGTGAGTGTCCGGGAGTTTTTTAAAAAAGAAAATGATACCTTGAAAAAAACTGGTGACCCTGTAATACCTTTTTCATAAATAGCGGAGAGGACCGCACGAGCTTTACAAATTGGAACTGCAACAGTGACACGAGTGTGTCGTGAAAAATCAGCAGCAGTTAAAGCTGCCCAAAGCTCCGTCTCGACGCCTGGGAAAGAGAGAAAACATGCGGCCAAAGTTACCGAACTAGACCCGTTTCAAGAGGATGCGCTTAGACGGCACGTCTACGGGTATTACAAACGTCGTGAACACCCCACACTGGATAAAATGCTGGTATCAGCGACAAATACAGGATTGTTTAGCCGTGCAAAAACTTCTCTCTGGACAGTTCTTCGAGGTGTGGCAGAAAAGTAATGAGACTGATTTTTTATTTACCAAAGTTTTTATTTTTTTCAAACATCAATCTTATCCCCTTCAAAGTAGTTCCCTTGGGCAGCTACACACCGATGGAGACGTTATTCACTGTTGGTAGCAGCGCTGGAAGTCTTCAACCGGTATGGTCTGTAGCATGTCCGTTACACTCTTTTGGATGTTTTCTAAAGTCCCTAAATGCCGTCCTTTGAGGACATTTTTCAGTTTAGGAAATAGGAAAAAGTCACAGGGACTGAGGTCAGGTGAATAGGGGGGCTGGGGAACCACAGGAATGCCTTTTGAGGTCAAAAATTCTGTGACGGAGAGGGCAGTGTGACATGGAGCGTTGTCATGATGGAGCATCCATTTGTCTGCAATGTCCGGTCTCACGCGAATGACCCTTTTTCTGAGCCTTTCAAGGACGTCTTTATAAAAAACTTGGTTGACAGTTTGTCCTGGAGGAACAGATTCTTTGTGGACGATTCCCCTTCTGTCAAAAAAACAAATCAGCATTGATTTGATCTTCGATTTGCTCATTCGAGCTTTCTTTGGTCGAGGAGAACTCGCAGTGTGCCACTCCTCACTTTGCCTCTTGGTCTCAGTATCGTATTGAAAAATCCATGATTCATCACCTGTGATTACACGACTAAAGAAATCTTGCTCATTGGCGATTCTGTCAAGAAGATCAAGACACTTGTTTTTTCGATTGTCCTTCTGCTCAATTGTGAGGTTTTTCGGCACCATTTTGGCACAGAACTTTCGCATGTGCAAATGTTCAGTCAAAATTTAATGAACGGTAAATCTGTTCAAATTTAATTCTTCACTCAACATTCTTAATGTTAATCGACGGTCTGATCTCACAAGAGTGTTCACACGTTCGATGTTTTCGTCGGTTTTAGAAGTTCAAGGCCTCCCTGAGCGGTGTTCATCTTCAACGTGTTCTCTGCCTTCCAAAAATGATTTATGCCAGCGAAAAACTTGAGCTCGGGATAAAGAATGTTCCCCATACGCTTGTTTTAACTTTTCAAACGTCACACTTGCCGATTCTCCAAGCTTAACACAAAATTTAATGGCACAACGTTGCTCCAAATTACGCTGTTCCATTTTGCGTGACGCACAACCAAAACACACCTTCACTAATAGCAGTCACAAAAATCATGTAGTTAACGGAAGGAGTTGAAACTCGCACTGAGAGATGGGAGGGGGCTGATACACGTGCTCTGTCAAGGACAACAGCGCAGCGTTGCCAGATCGCTTGCAGTGTTCCCAGTCTCATTACTTTTCTGCCACCCTACGTATTCCTAAGTAAATGGTAGAAAAGTTTTGATGGAAAGGGAAGACATCATTGCTTGGCGTTGCCGTTATCTGAGCAGTGTTAAACAAAAGGATTTTACACAAATTATATGGCTTGATGAAACATGGGTGAATGCTAGTCATAGCGAAAGTAAGGGATGGACTGACAACACTCTCGAAGGAACAATGACCGTTCCAATCAGCAAAGGAGGCAGGCTCATTGTCCTGCATGCCGGCACATCAAAAGGTTTTGTTCCCAATGCTTTACTTATGTTCCGGTCTAAGAAGACAGGAGACTGCCATGAAGAAATGGACCATAACAGATTTTATAAGTGGTTTGAAGAGCAACTATTGCCGAACATTGACCCAAACTCAGTAATAGTTATGGACAATACTCCATACCACACAGTGCAAATAGACAAAGTGCCTACAATGTCGTCAAAAAAATCTGCGATGATTGAGTGGTTGGAGAGACATGGAGTGCAAGCAGGGCCAGAACTCAAAAAAGGCGAATTATTAGACATGGTTTTAGCTCATAAGCCAAGATTTCCAAGTTACAAAATTGACGAGCTGGCAAAAAGTCATGGCCACGAAATAATTTGACTGCCTCCTTATCATTGCCATTTCAATTGTATTGAAATGATATGGGCACAGTTAAAAGGACACGTGGCAAGTAACAACAAAAAGTTTACTTTGACGGAAGTGGAGCATTTGATAAATGAAGGGTTTGGGCTAATCGGCGAAAAGGAGTGGGCAGACGTCGTCCGACACGTGGAGAAGCTGACCAAGGAAGCCTGGGAAGCAGAGGGAATCCTTGACGAAGTAGTAGAGCGGTTCATCATAAACATAACGGGAAATATTTCCTCATAGTCAGAAGAGGATGACATGGACATTGGCGATGACTCAATTCTGGAGGGGATCGCACCTTTGCCATTATCACCTTAAGTACCCTTCATTGTGTTGTGGTATGTAGCCTATATAATTATGTAATTAATATTGTAGTACAATTTTTCTAATGTTTAAGAAATTTTATTTTGCCTGAATTGTTTTATAACGCATAAAATACGTTGAAATTTTAATTGTTATAGAATATAAAATGTTAAAAACTCGTAACAATAATTTAAAATATTATTGAGGACATTAACAAAAATATAAACGTTTATGTAGCCGTAGGTCTTAAAATAAATAAATTCTGGTCACTTCATTGTTTTTGGACACATAATTCAGACACCAGAACAAACGAACAGACATCTGGTTAATCACTACTTTCTTTAATAATTCATAATGCACTTCACGGGTAATTAAAGTTGGAAAAATATTTAAAGCGCATCATAAAAAAAATGTCGGCAGTTTATTCATATCTCCGACAGGGAGGCTGAAAAGCCTTGTTTGTTAGGTTAATATAGGCTTACCGCAAACAGATTACAAACGCATTCCCTACTTACGGAAGGCCCCTGCATTCAGCACACCTAACTGGCGCTATGAGGCCAACCTGCTGCGCTGTGGTCTACTACGCCACGCCTGTTACTGTACGCGTCGCTTGACCTTTCGCTCTAAACTTATCTCACAGTTAAAATTCAGCAAAGCATCTTAAACTAATTTCAATAATTTAACCAACCAGTTGGGATTGTAAGCTTCAATACAATATAACACTTGATGGTTAAACGTTTCTAGATTACGAGAAAACATGATCTTAGAAAAAAATTAATAACTAGTAAAAAAAGAAAAATATGAACTTGAAATGTTTACATGTTGTGTAGAATGAGTGGGTCAACAATCCTTGAACAAGAAAATTTTTTCAAGGCATTACTTACTAAGAAATAAATTCATAAAATTGGCAGTTACGGTAAAACAATGAAAAAACCGTGACTTTTTCTAAATATTGCTTTACCGTGAAAAAACACTTAGCTGTAAAATTATGAAATATAAACCACTTAAAGAAAAGCGATTGATGATTATAACTATGTGTTTCTTTAATTTTTGGCTCTACTTTTGTGGAAATGGCAGGCTTTGAAAGTCAGCGATCTTCTTTAGTTGAATGGACTATAATAATTAAAAATTGAATGGCAACCTAGGCAGACTACTATAAGGACCATTTTTTCTGATGTATTGGGACAGCAGACTAGTTGTCGTAGGCTAGATGTATTGCTTCAATGTCTGTGTCAAAGTTCATTTTATATCTGCCCTCTGGCACATAATGGGGAAACAGATGGCAGTACAACCACCCACATGTTCCACTTTCTTCAATTTTAGATCCATCTGTGCATACTCTTAGCCATTCTTGTTCAGGGTATTTTTCATGTATCATATTAATAGTTGGGTGTTTCAAGACTGCTGGAAGGGTTTTTATTTTTGTAGAATTATCCGGAAGAGACAGGTTGATTAATACTGACCTAAAGTATTTTTGGGACCATAGGTTTACAAAATTAGATAGTACCAGAATTGTACCGTCACAAAGTCTAGGAGTTTAGAAAGGTCTCTGATGTGGAGTTCGCTTTACTTGAAATATTCAATGCCATAAATATTTTTCTACATGAACTAGCATTTCTTGAGTTTTAAGAGTTTGGCTTTGGTTTGCTTTTTGGAAATATCAATTGACGCTGACATGTTTTTATGCCATTTGCTGGTTTGCGTGACATGTCTCACAGAAAAAATTGATCCTAGCATACCTGTATGTAGCTATGCTACAATTCAACAAGACTTTGAAATTGTTCCGTCACACGATGCTGTTGTTTACTGCAACAATTACTGCACTACATAACCATTTTGTCATCAGTTTATTATGTCCACTTTCTTTATGATAGCCACTGCGGAAGTGTATGATCAGGGGTGCCGATCCCCCTTCCCCAACACCTATGACACTTCCCCCCCAAAAAAAAAATCCCCACCCTTTTACTGACAGGACCTTTTTTCTCTTTTACAGTAAAATGTCTTACCTAATCGATCAAAGGCCGGGGCTTTCTAACTCAAAACTATTACAAAATATTACCTTTTACCGAAACGGTATATTGATTGTAGGTAGTTATAAACCAAAAAAATAAGGATTTCTAATAATAAATCACAAATTAATATTTTCAGTAAAATGTGATTTGTTTTACAATACCATTACTCTATGACTTTATTGAAAAGATACTTAGTTTTGCAACTTAAACGTCTCACATCTTTTTTTATTGATAAAATGCTATAAAAAGTTTTGGACCTTTAAGTCTGTTTTTGGACCTTTAAGTCTGTTTTTGGACCTTTTTGTAGTGTACTAAAATGTAGCAGAAAGCAAGATAATATAGACACAAAGTTCTATTGCACACTGTACTTTATTAATACAGTAAATAAAAATAAAATATATTTCAAAATTACATTATCATAATATGAACAATGTAATATTTTAAGCTTACAATCACAATATTTGTGGTATCTGAAGTTGAAACATAACTTATAAGTAAGCAAAATATTAATAATAATAATAATCATAAGTAAGTTCAATAATATTTTTTGTCTTTGTTTGGTGGAAAGGGCAAACTTGTCAGTGACTTCTTCGTGCGGAATCTTGGTTAAAACTGCAAACTCACTGTATAAAATTAACAAACTTTTTAGCCAAGTATCACTCATCCTCGTTCTAAGACGGTTTTCGACAATTTTGAGACGGCTCATGGTCCTCTCTGCTGAACAGCTTGTTATGGAAAGAGACAAAAGAATTTTATAGTCTATTTAAATTGGGAAAGCCAGAAAGGGCATCCTTAGTGCTTGCCATAAGCCGCCACATGGTGACACCTTGAACTCAATCTGTAGCCTGTTTGAAGCATCGAGTAGAAGACTAGATCCTTTTTTCCATGCACACCACACCTACAGCCCGCTCGCAAAAGTCAACTGGGTAGATCTATTGTGTGTCTGATCCATGTCCGTTATAAGTTTTTTACAGTTTTGTAAAATTGGGGAAGATTTTTCATGCAATACTAAAAAAAATCCCCCAAAAATTTTCTAAATGTCGTCCCAATGGCGACACGATCGCCTCATGTAGGCACCCTTGTGTATGATAACAAATTGTTAATACATTGTGTGAATTTGTTATCTGAGTATGTATTGCATAAATCAGATATGGATTTTCTCAAGCCTGGTAATGACAAGAGAGGAAATAAGAAGGCAAGAAAGTAACACCAGGACGACTGAAGGAGTAAAACAGCCAAACATGTTTGTGTAACTTACACATAAATAAATAAATTGATTTTATTGGCTATATTTAATACATTCTCCAAGGACATGTGATATTGTGATTATTCAGTAATTGAGTAAATTTTGAATACTTATCAAATTTCTATTTCTATAATAATTACAGCCAAACTAATTAAAAAAAGGGTATATCACGGGTTAGGGTAATAAAAACACTTGTTAATAATTATATTGATTATTATTAAAGATAATGTTAATAATATATTATTAGTACACAATTGAATTGCTAATATTGTACTGCTGATGATTTAACAGTTAAATTATATTATTCTTTTTTTTTAATAGAAATCAAAAACAACGAAATAGTGGTACGGGAGAACAAATATGATTTTGAGAAGTTGGCACTGTAGAGTTAGGCAACAACATCTTAAAATCAATGTTTGCTGCTTCCAGGATTAATATTAGCGTTATATGTGTGGAACGTTTTATAAATAGATTAAAGTAAAACGATTTTGTTTATAAATTTGATTCACAACTTTTAAATCAAAGTTTGCCAGAATGTTTAATACAATCAATGCCAAATCATCCTTAGAAGGTAATCCACTGGAAGAACAGATAACAAGTTCAATAAGGACATCATTTAACAGATTTAGTTGTAAGGACAACAGACTATAATATTAGTTGTATTGCTGAATTAATGGTAAATTATATACAGTTAACTCCCGGTTATCCACAGAATTGGGTGGCGCAATCACCATGGATAACATCGAATTCCATGGACAATCCACAGTATGTATAAAAAGGGGCAGAAAGTAATGAAAATTGTTTATTAATCATAGCTGTTTATTTAAAGTAAAACAATACAGTAAACCCCATTAAGATGCTCATCAAGGGACATCTTAACAGCGTATTAAGAGGAATATTACCAAGTAGCTAATAATATTCATATTAGTAACTGTAATATATTCATATAACAAGTAACCAAGGAATATTCATAGTGAAACTGTGTAGCTAATAATCACATTTTCTGTGCAGTTTAAATACTAATTCCCACAAACCGACATTTCGTCAGAAGTTGTACTTGATAAATTGTCTTATCATGTTATCTACATCGGCATATTATAATTGGTGTATTATCTACTTTGAGTATTTCTGAAGTTACTACCTGTATATGTACAAAAGTTGTATAGGACTATAAAAAATTCAAGTGAATGTCTCCCACGTTTTCATCCGCAGCAGGGATTAGATTAGGAATGAATTACCCCAAACACGTACATTAAAAAAAGTCAGAAAAGAAAAAAATACATGTCAGTGAAGTCACTGCTAACCTGTTGGCAAACATCACAGGTGATGTTCAGCATCGATATCCAATTTTTCAAATCTGTTAACCAAGCTAATAGAGTACAATGGTTTTCAATTATACCACGTAAACATAAGACAAAGATACTGAGAAAATTAAATGTTCCCACAGTCGCAGTAATGTACATACGCCCGGATGACTCATGGTAGCCAGCTGTAGAGCAACAAACAATACTGTACCTGTCAGTGATCAGTGATACACTGTGTCCCTGGGACTTACCTTTACATTACTTAAAGAACTGTGATAGAATATTATTAATGGTAGTCAGTAAACTGTGTATTAAGATTAATGGAGCAGAAGCTTTTAATCACTACAGCAGAAGTCGGTATATCACTACAGACTCGGAACACAAAATGTTTTTTGTTGGTAAAAACGTAAAAGTTTTACCTTATAGCCTGAACCAATTTGTGCTTATTATAAGCTTCATCAGAGGCTGCAATTGGGAGCACTGTCCGTCTTGTTCTTGGCGATGGCGTTGACTTTTGAAGGATCGATGTGTTTGTGGGGTGTTATATGTTTAAATAATTCGTGTGATTTGAATTTGAACAATTGGAAATGTACAAACACGCAAAAACACATAAAAACAACATCCTAAATGAACAGACACAATTCAGATCACACGTATTATTCGAACATATCACACCCCACACACACAACATCGATCCTTCAAAAGTCGACGCTGTCGTCAAGAACAACATGGACAGCGCTCCCAGTGGCAGCCTCTGGCAAAGCTTATAATAAGCGAAAACTGGCTCACGCTATAAGGTAAAACCTTTACGTGTTTACCAACAAAAAACTTTGTGTTCCGAGTCGGTAGTGATATAATTATATTTAATTAATCAATGGACACGACATGGGCAACAAAATCCAAGAACTTTATTATTCATCTGAAATTGGTTTCTGCTTATTAAAAAAGAATCCGCAGGATCCTCCGGGTAATCTTCAATGCAGATAAACCATTCGCAGATAATCGGGAGTTTATTGTAATTCCATTAGTTTATGTATAAATCAAAGACTAGACAAAATGATTTTTTCTTTTGCAACAAATACTGGTAAAAATGTTTCACTGCTCAAAGCTACCACAATTCATACAGCAAAGAATATTAAAAGGTGAGAACTCACCCACCGTGTCCTGTTCATTGTGTAGTACACTACAACATGTATTATGTCTGTTACAGGTGGATGGAAGTAATAAGTTCAGCAACACAGCATTCAGGGCGAATACGTTTGTTCAGTCGCAAGGACAGTGCATTAGAAAATATTATAAAATAGGATGAAGATAAAACATGGATATTTATTTCCATTACACTTCTTTACCTCAGTAATAATATGATATTAACATTGATAAGGATGAAAATTATAAAGAACAAAGAGCAGAGAAAAAGAGTTATCAAACAGGTTGTCTGGTGAAGGGGTAGATTTTGAAAGCATTCACAGTTTCATCATCATTCCGTCTGTGATATATTTGTGTAATAAAAGGTAAAGCGAAAGAAAGAAAACTCATTTTGTATTGAAACTTTATGATAAAATATATATTTTTTTATATAATGTTTTATGTGTATTTATACAGAGTATAAATTAAATTTTTTATTGTAAAAGAAAGCAATTTTATTACAAAACAATAAACGTTTTATTTTTAATAAACTGGTATTTTTTATGTTATTAGAAACTGTCTAAAGTATATATTGAAAATACAAAAAGCATTTTAATAATTGTAACTTGGACTAGATTATTGAAAGCAATAGTTTTGTTGTAAGATGATAATTTCAATGCATGAAAAATGCAAATTTTTCATGAAAACATTTTTTCTTACCAATAGTCACACTTTGCAAGTTAAAATCTAAATCAATATAAGTTTCTAATATGAATGTGTGCAGTTTTTGAATGTGAATTTTCCAAAGAATTATTGAATCAGTAAAAGTGTACAGATTTGTATGCCCATGGTTAAATTAATGTTTATGCTTTGATAATTTTCTTTTATAATTGTTACTTGTGTTACATTTTAAATTTATGTTCTAATAGAAGCTTGTGTTTATTTTTACATTTAACAAACCAATTTATTCCCAAGAAGTGAATGAATGGCCTAAGTGAAAGATTAAAAAAGGGCAATTATGTGAGATGGTGGGTTCAATCTTTCAATTCCATTCGGGATATAAACAGTATGCTACAAATTTGTATAGCTTATATATAAATGTGTTGTTTTTTTAATACTGTCACATAAAAAAAAAACACTAGGCATTATAAAAAACGAAATAAATTATCTGCCACAAAAGTTGAAAGTGCGGCAGTGCAATCACTGAGTGTGACTCGAGTCTATTTATAGCAATATGTTCTCTCAAATTTGTATTTGTCATCATGTTGCAGATTATGTTTACTAGTTTCAGTAGTTTAATGCTGCAGTAATGTAGCAGCATTTGTTTTCACAAACAATCATTGTGAACCATGTTAACTTCAGCAGTGAAAGTGGATAGTATAACACTAGGCTAACTCATAACTGAAGCACTGATACCACTGAAGTTGTATTTTGTTTATCATTGTTTTGAATGTGTGTTGTGGGGGGGGGATAGACAGAAGACTGGCAGACATTAATATTTTTAACTTTTATGTTTAATAGCTTTTACATTTGTTTAAAATGTAAGATCTGGACCAACAATTTCCAACTGGTGACCCATGATGTGTTTTTATGTGGCCCATGACCTTATCGTGGAAAAGCAATTTAGTAATTATTCTATTTACCTTAATAAAGTATTATTTTAACTGAGAACAGCCTTGCAGGCAAAACGTATGAATAACTGTTTCACTGAATCACTAATAAAATGTACAGTAGCTTTCACTTCATTTGTTTATTGGAATGTTTATTTGCTTTAGTCCTCTTTTATTTTCGTCATATTACAGGACACAGTCTATTTCATTCCATCCCTCAGCTAAACAAAACAGACATGCTTGTCCAATTTTTCATCCTTGATTTGTAATCAGTTATATACGTAATTCAAAATTATGTTTCAGCTTTTCAATTCAATGAGGACATTCCTGCATGAGTGGCTGCAGCAGCCTCAGTTTTCACATTGAAAATCTTATGTAAATTACAGTGTTTAATATATTTTTTATGTCTTCATTATTATACGATATGATAAAGATTGTACTTTAATATTGATACTAAATTTACCTCAAGATGTTTTTTCTACTTGGGACATGTTTCGAGAGTTCCTGTTCTCTCATCTTCAGCCTTCGCCATCTTGTTTCTGGTGAAGTATTTGTGTGTTGGCTGCTGGATGTTATTAAGGTTGTTTGTTGGTCTTTGGTCTTTTAAAGTTGTATTATTGTGTGTGGTTGTGGTATATGTTTTTGTATTTTGTGTATTTTCGATGTTGAGTGCTTTGAATATTGTGTCATGTTTTGTATTTGTTCTGGTATTAGTTTGTTTTGTGTTTTATGTTTGTATATTTGTAGATTTTCCCAAATGTTCATTATGGTGCCTTTGTGTGGTATATGTTTTATTAGTGATACATATTGAACATATTGAAACAAATCAATAACATACATCCCAAAATACAATTCACAGAAGAAAAAGAAAAACATAACAAAATCAACTATTTAGACATAACCATCACAAGATACAACAAACACATACAATATGCAATATATAGAAAACCAACTTCCACTAACATCATTATACCTAACCATTCTGACCACCCACCACAACATAAAATGGCAGCATTTTATTCGTTATTTAACAGAATGTACAAAATACCCCTAAACAAACAAGAAACTGACAAAGAAAGAAATATAATATACCAAATTGGTTATGAAAATGGATACAATAAAAATACTATGATCAAAATAGAAAATAAAATCAAATACAAAATAAAAACTGAACAATTAAGAATTAATCAAAATGAACAACACATAAATAATAACAACAACAAAAAATGGGCCACATTCACATACATAAATAATAAAATGACAAAACTATTTAAAAACACAGATATAAAAATAGTATACAAAACTAATAAAAATAAATTACAAATTCTAAATAGCTCACACAACAAAGATAATACAACAACTAATGGTATATACAAAATTGAATGCCAAGATTGCAATAAATGTTACATAGGACAAACAAAAAAACAGCTGAAAAAACGTTATTTTGAACACCTAAACGCATACAAAAAACCAGAAATATATAAATCCAATTTAGCCACACATGCAATAAACACAGGACACGAATTCCCAAACATAACCAATGTATCACTAATAAAACATATACCACACAAAGGCACCATAATGAACATTTGGGAAAATCTACAAATATACAAACATAAAACACAAAACAAACTAATACCAGAACAAATACAAAACATGACACAATATTCAAAGCACTCAACATCGAAAATACACAAAATACAAAAACATATACCACAACCACACACAATAATACAACTTTAAAAGACCAAAGACCAACAAACAACCTTAATAACATCCAGCAGCCAACACACAAATACTTCACCAGAAACAAGATGGCGAAGGCTGAAGATGAGAGAACAGGAACTCTCGAAACATGTCCCAAGTAGAAAAAACATCTTGAGGTAAATTTAGTATCAATATTAAAGTATTATATACATCAAGGAACGGACTGTAGCAGAAAGTGATTGAGATAAAGATTGTATATTTTTGCATTACCTGTTAAAACCCAATCACTTATGTATGATACAGCCTGCCAGTAGATTCCTGAGTCTAAGTATGGCCCCTCAGCTCCTTTAAGTTGGAAACCACTAATCTAGACTATGAAACACTATTTGTAAACACTATGACAGATATTGTACTATACATTTTATTTAATATTTCTCCATAATCTGTAGCTTCTTGAGCCCTCTGAGACAAGTTCGTTATGAAGCTACAGATCATAATGAAAGGTTTCAATCAGCTTGCTGTGTATCATATATTACTTAGTTTTCTTTATGTTAATGAATAATAGTCTTATCCAAGAAATACGTATGATTCATTTTGTGGTCATTGCATCACATATGTTTTGTAATTTGTAATTTATTTACTATATATATATATATATATATATATATATTTTTTTTTAAACATTTGTTCAAACACAGAAATGAAAGTGATGTAAAAAAGTATTTTTCTTAAAGTACCTAGGCTAGTAAAAACACGAATGTGTAAAGATACTTGTAAACCTGGAATTAATATTCAGTGCCTTCAAAAGTGAGTGATCAAAGTGACTTAGCTTGTGGCCATGAAATCGGTCACCTTCCACTGATTCATAAACGCTTGCTTGATTGATTATTATAACACTGTTATTTGAATTTAATTAGGCAATTCTTTTAGATTATTGTCATTAGATAAATGTTTCATAGATAAAAGTTTCAACTGGGCATAAAGAAAGTCCACATACCTAATTTATTACAGCTGTGTATAAAACTTTCTTTTATTTGAACTAAGTATCACCTTAAAGATAAATAAGCTTCTACTTTCTGTTTCAATAATAAACATTGCTGATGTGAGGCCAGTGCCATAAAAACTTCCCACTGTCCGTGTTGTATCAGTTTTCAGTTTTTTAAGTATGCAGTTTAATTGTGTACCTCTTCTCTGCATTAATTGACAGCTTACTTGTTCATGTGAAAGACAACCAGAATACAGCATTTAATAGTTGTTAATATATTTACAACATTCCAGGCAGGTAAATGAAAACTATCTACAAATGTTATTATTAGAGTGAAATGTTTTCTTATAGTTATTATTATTGTCAGTTTGTATAACAGATCTTAACCATTTGTAAGGCCCCTACACACCTTCCAATTTATGAAAGGAGATTGCTATCCATACTGTCCAATTTCTTTCTCCGATCTCGTCATTTTAGTCAGTACCATTGAGATTCCCGACCTAGTCATACCCTCGTAATGGCACCGTTTTTGTCGAAAAATCAAAAAAATCGGGGTTGCTCTTACAACACTGTTGATCCTCCAAAAGCCCTGATAAGAAAGGAAATTTTGGGCAAAAAAGTGGTTAAAGGGAAGAAAGAAATATACCCATCCGATATTGTTAAAGCAATTGAACTCGGACAATTTCCAAATTTTTTTTACGAATGAATGAACAATTTAAACATTATTTTATACGGTCCAAGTCACTTTATATAGTATGATATAATGATAAATTAAATTTCAAATCAAACCCGCTGTATGACACCGCGCTACAATCAATTATGAGATAACACACGGCGTGACACGCGTTTGCTCAGAGTCCAGTGGGGCCACACGCAGTGCACTGTGTCGGACGCTTGTATAGGTTTTATTATTGTACATATGTGTGTTTTGTGTTTTTGTGAATTTTAATATTTGATGATCTCCTTGTGAGTGATAATATCTGATGAAGCGTCATGTGACTCGAAACGCATCATAAATTTACAATTTGAAGTCACTTGACGGTTTCAATAAGGTAAATCATTACGAATGAACAATGTTTTATGGAACTGCTGAGAATGGTAAAGCCTTTCATAGAAAAATGTAATACCATTTTGCGAGTTCAATAAAATATTTCTACATTCGTCTTCAGCCATTTTACTCACTATATACTCAAAACAAAATGAAAAACACGTTCAACAACTTGCAGTCCGCTGAAAAGAAAAGAAACAACTAATCGGAACCAACACCCGACTGCGCTACACACTATACGATCTAGGATGGAAGGCGGAGGGGATCTGTCCTAAGTCGGATGGGGAGGACTGCCCGACCTTCCTAAATCAGATTCCAACTTTTTTGTAAGGGGGATCTGTCCTAAGTCGGATGGGGAGGACTGCCCGACCTTCCTAAATCAGATTCCAACTTTTTTGTAAGGACGATCGTCCTGCACGCTATACAGCTATACAATTTGCTATTTTCATCCTACATTTAGGACATCGGGTCGGATTGGATTGGAAGGTGTGTAGGGGCCTGTAGAAACAGTAAATCCTAATCAAATGAAATGTGTCCTAATCGTAACCTGTCTTTATAAAAATTTGCATTTTGTAATTGATTCTTCAGCTTTTTTTTTGTAAAGGTCTGTCTATGCCTATCTATTGCATATTAGCTGTCCAGTTCATAAACTGGACCATTATTTTTATTGTAATGAATTGTAAAAAATGTAATGACATAAAGAAACCTATTTTATATTATATATAATAAGTTTGTTATTCCGTGATATAAAACTACAATTGATGTAGCTACAACAATAATTAAAACACATGTAACTGAAAATCCAGAACACGACTTTGTTGTGTTTACTTGCCAAACTGCCACCTGTCATACTCTGGACAAGCCCTTTCAATGTCCCCCCACCATTATCAAGTCCTAAACCATGACTTAATTGACCTTCAATAACAAGATGAACAAAAACACAGACCATGGCCTTAACATCTGAAAAAGCAAACCAAAATTATGGAGTTGACTATTAAGTACTTTCAAGAAACAATATTATGAATCAGTAATTCTAAAAATGTTATTAAACTTTGATTTACTCTTTGGTAAACGGTATCTGAAATATAGGACATCACACTTTGTCTGATGTCTGATATATCAGACGTTATTTAAATTACCACTGCTATTAGAGCTACCAATTAGAAACATTAATACTTGAGAATCCAACCATCAATATTATTTTTATCATCATCATCTGCAAGGATCAAATGTTCCGGCCTCAAACAGTCAGAGTCCTAGAGCTGGTCACTCCAGCACTTCCTCGGATGTCCCAGACCTCTCTATCCCTTTGGCTTATAGTTCCATAGTTGTTTGGGGATGCAGCATTCATCCATTTGGCAAAGCTGTTCCCACCAATTCAACCGATACTGGACAGTCCTGTCGAGTATACTCATAATGTTCGGTTCCTGTTGTATATCTGTGTTCCTTCTATGATCATGAAGAGTATACCCTGCCACGTGCCTGAGAAATCTCATTTCAGCCACTGTTCTTATTATTATCTTTATCTATGTGATATTGTGTTGGCCGTATTTGTATATTCTCAGTTCCTGGCGGCCTTAAGATTTTTATTGTTTATGTTGTTTTTGACAGCATTTTTTTTTAATTTGTTGGAATTTTCTGTTAATATACACATTATTACACTTACTCGTTGCATTTTTAGAAGTGTTTAACTCAAAAATTGTTATGGATTGTGGTGTACTTACAGATATAAAATCAGGTAAACTCCAAAGTCACATGAGCATTTAAGTTGTATGTTAAAAGACGACTGTTTACAACCTTCTTTTTCCAGGTTGTAGTCTTGTTTTATACAATAATAATGGCAAGCCATAATTTAAAAATTTGTTAAAAATAAAATAGCATTGTATTTCAGTCTGTAGTTTCTCTGTACTGAACCAAAAAAATACCCTAATGTGGATGCTGCACATAGAACATAAATACATGTTATTATCGTTCCTTTTTTGTAGAAATGTAGCATTATTTTTTCTCATACAATTAGCATAATATGTGAGTGTATTTACATGTGGTAGTTTGGTGGGCCTGAAATTTTTTTTGTAATTTAAGGAATCAGTTCAATTTTCTCCCAAAAAACTGTCATTATCGCTTAGGTAATATTTTAATATTTATATTAAAAAGTTAATATACAACATGATATTGTATTTTGTAACACCAGCGTGTGCCTTAAAGAGACACCATTCATAACTTTAAAGCGTATATCACGTATATAAGAGGATGAACAGTTACAGGCAGTACAGAAATTGTAAAAACTGCCTGGGTCTTCCCATATGTATGTGTGTATGGCTCCCAATTCTGGTGCCCAGAATGTTAATTAGACTAACTAAACTACTAAGGTACTGCAATACAGTATTAAGGGCAACATGCCTTCAGAACATTTTGGTGAAGCATGTGGTGTTTTAAAAGCGTTATGATAGCATAATTGCAAGAAAAGAAACAGTATAGTGGTGTGTGTGGGGGGGGGGGTGTACAACTCTTGTAAGTGATCCAGATGCCATATATCTGCTACTGATTAACACGATAGAAATTCTGAATCCTTTTTGTGAAAAAGCTTGGTCACTTTTAGCTCCTTCCCAAGTATTACTTTTCTTTTCAATTCAAAGTGTTCTTCAGTAGATTGTCAGAACAAAACTGGATTCTACTGATAGTCAGACTGAGTATGGACATACAACTAGACGAGCTGCCAAGCAAAAGACCTGTACATGCACTGTATGGATGATATGTTTACAATGAATTGTACGTGTCTATATATCACACCGTTCTTTCCATTAGTTTCAGGAAACCTGTGACAGTCAAGAGACATGTTTCATAAACTGTGCTCTGCAAGAGAGGGGGGGGACATATTCTCAGAATTGCATTTGTTCTCTCTCAAACATATTTCCTTACTTGCTTATATATATATATATATATATATATATATTTGTTGTTGCTTATATATTTGTTGTTTCTTGCTTATATAAGTACCTTTTTTCCTAAAACTAGTAGAGAAACTAGAATTTTACTTATACACATGCTAAGTGAAAATTAGTGCTCTGAAAACATGCTCCGAGACTCAGAAAGCTTAGGAACTGTTGGTCTATATTATAATTGGAGTTAACAAGTACCGTAAATTTGTGTACTGGACTATTTTATAATTCTTCTGTTTATGTAATTCGTGTATTTTCATTTTTCGTGCATTATATTCACAGCATAGTAAAAATGTAGTGTTCTTGTTTTTAAAAAATTGTAACACCATATTCACTTAAAAATTAAAAATGGATACAGATATGGTATTTAGTTATACCGCGTTAAAATTTATCCAAATATGATTGACGTCATTAAAATAATAAACACTATTCTATATCAATATTTTTTTCTGAATAGGAATGTATTGAATATATCTTTGTGGAAGTTTGCTGTAGTGTCTTTTTAATACAATGAAATAACTATTTGTCACTTCACTCAGATATAATAATACTGTACTTTTTCATTATGATAAACAAAGCAAACCGGATGTTCAGCTATTGTCCAATACTGAACACTCCTTGTTTCTGCTGCCTGTTTGATAACTCCCTTTATGGGTTTTATAAGTGTATACAACAGTTAAAAAAAAAAATAGTAATAATAAGTTAATCAAATACTAAAACTAAATGTTATTTTTACATCAATTTTTCCATAAGTCTGTGTAAAATGTGGCACTAGGACTAGTATTAACCCAGACCAATACATTAGAATTTCAGCTAAGCATAGTATGTTAATTCGATATTATCTACTTTTATTTTTGTTTCTAATAGTACCGTTTTTTTACTTTACTTTTCTAAATTAAAATCTGATTATTGTCAAATATGTTTATTGTTTATCTGGTAAATATGTATTAAAAATTGAAAGTTTTTTTAATTCAACTAATCACGAAACAAGTTTATGTACTATTGGTACATTTTTATAGCTTGAATTTTGTACTACGAAAATGTAAAATAGCTTGAACTGTATAAAATATACACTTCAGTTTTTATTTATACCACTTAAATATTTGTGCGCGCGCGCGCGTGTGTTATTTTTTCTGTGGTGTAATGATTTTGACGTTTCCAAATCGAAGCAAGTCTGTTTAACACTTTTCATAATTTTGGAATATGTGTTATCATGTTGCGTTCTATTGTATTCAGAAAAAACTAATGAACGGACATTTCAGAACATAATTTTCTGGTTAAAAATTAACTGGACAACTTGTTTTTGTAATTATCACAATAATTAGTATGTTGTTAGAATATTGTTCACTTACGTATTTTATTAAAAGAAAATATTGTGAAAGTTAATTATTTGTTAAAAATCTACTTTAATTTTTCGTTGTTAAACTTTTTTGTTGATAGATTGTTGAATTTGTTGGATATTGTTAATTTTACAAATTAATGACAATGTGTAATTTTCGAAGATTTGAAATTGTTGAAAAGTAACATGTGCTAAAAGGTTTTTTAAAGATTTCCAATGTATAAAATGTGATTCATGTGTCCCTTGAATTATCATAATAAAACCAGCTTTAATAATAAATGTACCATATGTAAAAAAAAAACCATATTTGTTTATTTAAAATGTTCTTGTTGATGTTAGTGTAATTTCCAGATGCCTTCAGATGGAGACCATTTATATTTATAATTCAGTGTAAAATTAAACTAAGAAATTTGTTTAAAAAAGTAATGTGATCTAAAAAAATCATTTTATTCATTTTTCTTATTTACGCTGTATTGTAATATTATATACGTTGGTGTACAGGTTTATATATACTTCTGGATGAATCTCGGATTATGTAAAACTTTATTGAAACATGTCACCCATTACAACGATCTCATATCAATATTAATACATTTATTTGAAGTATTTTTATTGAAAATGACTAGAAATGTGTTAATATATACTGTTTTAAATATAAAAAACCATAATACATAAGGAGTATATGAATAGTAGAAAAGTAATGAAGGCGTCAACTGGAAAATAATGAGTCAACGATTCCATAAGCAGCTGTTACAGAGTTGTAATACAAATTATATAATCTGTGGTGATCGTTTTTAAGTTCTATGTATATGTAAATAGATGAATGAGTTGTTGGTTTTAATAATAAGTTGTCTTGAAGTCAGCTTTAATTTTTGTGTGTGTTTAACTATCGGATAATGCTGATAAATTAGAATTGTGTTAGGCGAATTCTGACACACAATTTTAAAAATGACTTGATGTATTAATTGAAAGTGTAATGTTTATATTGTTAAGTTTTAAATGAGATTTTTAAATACACTCAATACATTTGTTTTCTGGGAAGAAATTATTTTCAAATTTTATAAGAAATTGTATTTTCTGTGTGCATGCATGCATGCACGTGCCTATACACATTAAAGGAATATTCGTAAGTATAAAAAAAGTAGTGTTTACTGTAAGCGTTAAACTACTGGTAGCAGCTCTGGTATGTATTTAGATAATGAATGAAGTGGTTTATCAAAACTGTCAAAATGTATCTCTGTGTACATCAAAACAGATTGATGTATGCATGATATTATCAATCTGTGTATGTAAACACAAGTGTATAATTAAACATGTGATTGTGTAAACACTTATGCCTTTTATCAGAGAGATAACACAGGACATATGCGCTTAAATCAGATTTCAAGATGTCCGTAAACTTTTTCTGTTCAGTTGTGTGAAAAAATAAACTGCGCACGATTTGGAAATCACATGTTTCATTCTAAATTAAACATTCTGAAATGTGGGGTGTGTGTGTATACATGTGCAAAAATTATTAGTGAAAGTGGAAAATGTTAACAAATTGCTTATCATATTTGGTTTGTTGATGATTTTGTAAATGTTTTTTTAGTTATTTGTTAAAGTGCAACAAAACAAAGTTTATATATATATATATTTTTTTTGAAATATATTTTTATAAATATAAAACCTTTTTGAATAATATTGTATTTACATAAGCTATTTTCATAATTTTAATGTAGTTAGTTGATAAGCGGTACCATTTCGGACATCACAAGTTGACATTTTAGAAAAGAAAAATTTATGAAAGAATAAAAATATTTTATTTATTTTGTGTTTGTCATTTACTATTCACTCTCACTTTTACCACATATTTTTATTTAATGAACAGATTAAATGTTTGCTTTGCGATTTTGTTCAATTTCATCTTTGTATCCAGTTTTATCCAAAGAAGAAACCGTAAAGGTCAGAATATGACTATTGAATATGAAACGTTAATGGCCTTTTTATTCGTGTGGTATTGCTTCCTTTAAATCTCCATGTGATACTGCCCAAGCATGTATATGATGCACAAATTCATTTTTACTACTGTAAAACAAATAACTATGGTATATTATAAATTTGTTTTGTTACAGAAGCTGTGTGAAAATATTCATATTTTAGTGAAAGTATTCTTAGAGTTGCACAGTTCGTTTAATAATAACGTCAAACCATTTGTTATAAGAGATAACCATTTGTAGCACAATAGATAAACCAATAACTTGCTTAGAAATTTTAGTGTTGAACTTCAGCAAATATAGCTAATATAAAAAAAAAAAAAAAAAAAACTATGTCAGAGAGTGAGAGAGAGAGAGAGAGAATGCACAATATTCTATAGAGTATCTGGTGTATATTATACATTTAAACACCATCACCTATTTGTGCCTACGTCTGCGAAATGTATGTTTCTTCAGTAACATAAAATGTGTTGTATTAATGTAGAGGGTGACAGAAGAATTTAAATATTTTATTCATTACTTTTTGTAAATATTTATCATTAAATTTATTTTCATCTGTTAACTCGTATATTTTTTATTAATTTTTTTCATATTTTGAAGTTTAATATTATTAACTTATTGTTATAATTTTTGTTAACAGTTTTATTATAAAAAACTCTTCGTGTTTAATAAGTGGTTGTGTATTTTGTATTTAATTAAATCAATAAAAATATTTTTAAATATTATCGAATGGAAATATGTTCAATTCTTAGATGTCCTTCATATCAAAGGCTCTTCTTATAAAAAGGACATGTGATCGTGTGAATGTATGTTAAAAACATAAACAGTTTTATAAACTTATTATATATAGTTAAGGGAAATTGTTCAAGGAACCAGAAATTGCTGTGTTCATAACTCGTATGGTCAAATAATTCTGAACGTGATAAAAGGAAGTTAACAAAACGCTGCAGCATCTGAGTCATGGACATAATAAATACGTGTGACATTCCTATATAAAAAAATTTATAACATTGTTATCACATATAAATAAATAACAATATTTTAAATATAAGGTTATCATATCTATATTCTATAAAATAGCACTTTTAAAATGCTATTAAAAGTAATATTGTTTCTGTGAAAGTAGTGAAGAATTAAATATTCATAATATACATAACCCGCATGTTAATATGTTAATTAATTCAATATAATATTATTTAAAAAATTTATTCTTAGTTTTCCATATCAGGATATAATCTTTTCATATATTAGATATTGTTACCTTCGATATTAATTGACATAATATAATAATACAAAACAAACATTGAAAAACTCTTACTTACCATCACTCGGCTTCAAGGTTGCATCATACGTATTTTAGGATGCAGGCGTAATTTCTTAAGGTTGTGTGAATAAGTTGCACAACACATTGGTATGAAGAGAATTGAAATTTTAATTTTGATTAAGTCATCTAAATTTAAATATACAAAAAAAAACAAATATTATCCTGCTTTCTGCATCTTACTCATAACCACCTACAATTATGGCTTACCTTATGTTTGATACTTACACAATTTGATTTATACACAGATACAGAACACAATTAGAAAACACAAACAAAAACAGCCCAGCTTTGCCACTCACACATTCACACTGTAAATTATAAACCCCTTATCGTTTTACATTATAACTCCCAGGCCCCAAATGCCGACCACGCGGTCACCGCACACGCGCATCTTCTCACGAAAATTTGCTTGTTCTATATTATTCAAACGTTATAACAGATACTGTTCCTTTTTAAAACCGACCGCGGTCACATGAATTTATACTGTTTTACACCCTTTACTGAAAAAATTAAAATATTTGTGACGAGCCTACTTGGGTTAGCCCGGTACCGGGGACTGCTGCTTGTAGACTGCAACGGTAACGTAACAGGTACATCTTGCTTTCTCTGGCGGGAACGGTTGTTCACTGCCACTATGTTTTCGTCGCTCAAGCCTCAGTTGTTGTGAGGTAACCACTTTATCCATGGAATAGCAGAGTTATATTCTGGATACCAAAGTATGATATTGGCTTTGGCTCTGCTGATGTCATTAATAGTAGGCGGGGCTTTAACAGTATTTCCGGATGGTCTTTGAGAAGACGATGAATACTCTCCGCTCTGGCCATCTTGAGTTTTTTACCAGCGCGTGGGTCGGCACCCATGCTTGGTGAAACGCATAGGTGCGCACTGCCACACATGTACAGAGTTCTGCGAATTTTGTGGAGGTGCAAATTCCTTTGCCGCATTACACAACTGAAAATGCGTATCGCCTTTGTTCCAAACGCTGTTTCTCAACACTGGTCTGTTACACGGAAAATAACGTTGCACAATAATTTTCATAACTTTTGACAAGCCCGCCCAAAATGAAAGAAATAAAAGATATAAATGTCCCCAAACTGTTAAAAATAAAAATACCCAAAAATTGACACGCTACAATATGTAATCCAAAGCAGTCTAGGGAATCATTCTGTTTAGGATGTTCTATTTAAAATCATTTATTTATTTTAGAATCATTTCTATTTTATTGTGACTAATTAGTTTCGTTTTGTTACTTTTTCTTGTAATAAGGAAAAACTTGGCTAGTGTATGGCTTTCACAAATCTATTATTTTATATATTGTATTATTATTTAAAATTAAAAACATAACTTAAAATCTACTGTAGTGATTATAATTTGACTTTTCACTCATTTTTAATTTAAAAAAAATCATGTAAAATACAGTAATCACAAAGTTTTTATGAAAGTTATTGTTTTTCAATAAAATCGTAGAAAAAGAAATCATATAGTGAGATGTGTGGTAACTCATGCCAGCAAACTTCAACCAGAAGCTTCCCATCATGAGACTGAATTTCCTAATTTATTGTTTAATTGTACAATTAAACAGTAATTTAATTGTTTTATATAGCAATTCATGTATTTTGTTCACATAGACAAGATTCTTTTCTCAAAACAGTAGTACAGTTAAAGTAAAAAAACTTCCAAACTCATTTCACAGATTTGAGTTGAATAAATTACTTTTCTCAACAGAAATTGTTATAGTTTCGTGTATTTTAACATTTGTAGTTGAAGGAATAAATTTTGTAAGCGGCTTTTCCCTATATATACCTGTTCAGCCAAAAAAAAAAGTAAAAAAATAAACATCAATTTTGAAGACATTAATTTGTTTACAACATCTTTGTGTTTTAAAGTTTAAGACATTTTTTCAGTTGCATAGTGACTGAGGATGTCAAGTTAGGCACAAGTTTTGAACTGTCATGTTTTTTGGTCCTTGTCTTGCCAAACCTCCTGTACACCCATGTGCATCAGTATTTAAGTCATATTCCTGTACCAGAAACGGTCAGTAAATATAGTCACTAATTCAACTTACAACTTTTTGCACTTACGACTACACCACAAAAAAATTTCACTAAGACCTATAATTTTTATTTTAAATTGTTTTCTCTTTTTTATCTTACCTTTACATAAAAAATTAAAGCAAACATCCATTAGATTAAAAAAAATATCACTTCCTCTGGGTTACTTTTTCCCACAATGTCTGAATAATTTATGAAAAATGTAGTCACAAACGTAATACATTAAACATTAGAAAATAGCAGTCAAAGTAAGAGAGCCTTATATTAAAATTCGTGTACATATGTGTCGACTTACGTTCAAATCAACTTACGACTGGTCGGTCAGAACAGAACCCAATCATAAGTTAGTAAGCGAGTACACACAGTTTAAAAAATAAATAGTTATAACATCATGTATAGTTAATATAATTAATGTTGTATGTAATTCAACATAAATATCACCCGCATCAATTGTGTATCTGTTAATTTTATAATTTCATTTATTCACAATAAGAAATTTCGTTTAACCTGTTGCAGTATATTAATACTAGAAAAATATTAAGAAGCAGGGCTAAACGTATGTATAAGAAATTTCTAGTTGTTAGTTCATGAAAAATTTATATATGAGAATATAATTGTTCCATACATGAGATTCACATGTTTTATGATTTATAAAATAGTTATGGAACTACTTTTTATGAAATCTAGTATTTATATAAGATAGTACAGGCCTACTGCTTCAAAGTACCGTGTGTGCCTCAAACAATTATTCTGAAAAACAGAATGTGTAAGAAATTTTCAAAATATAATGTATTTCATTTTAAGTAGCTGTTAACTTTAGTGTACAATGGTTGCAATATGGAGTTTATAATAATTGAAAAGTAATAAAAGTAAAAGTAATAACTTGTGAAGCCAGAAAGTTGTGGTTTTTAAGAAAAGCTGAATTTAAAAAAAATTAACAGACGTCTGAGAAAGACTACCCTTTTCTATCAGTGTGACTTACAAACCTGATACAGGAAATCTAATTTCACTTGTCTTAAGACTACAGTGAATACATTCTTATTTTGTTCTTCATCTTCTTCTGCTGCTGCTTCTCCTCCTCCTCTTTCTCCTCTTCCTCTCTTCTTCTTATTCCGTCTTCTTCAGCTACACTTCAGGGATTATCCAAAATGTCTGTTGTAACTTTTCAATAAAAATAAAAAGAATGAAATAAAGAAATGACGCCCCGATTACTACTCTTTTCTACTTACCTTTAATCAGCCAGAAGATTCCCCAAAGTCCCAGGGTCACCACCACATTTTTTGGAGGAAATGTGGAAACCGTTTCACTTTTCCCATAAAAACATTTTTGACAAACTAAACTCTCCCTCACATAAAAAATTCCAGGGCCGTCTAGGCGAACTTTCAGACACAGATATTAGGTTACAGGTAGAGTGCGTAATTAACTAAACTAAACATTATGAGAAATCTGATTTTATTTTAATTAAATATCACTATTACATTAACGACTCCGAGTCGTTAATGTAATAGTGATATTTAGTTAAGTAACGGACACGTCATGGACAACGAAATCCAAGAATTTATTTTAATAAAAAACATTGTAACTTTTTGTTTGTTGTGTATATAAAATTGATTCAAAAATAAGACAAAAGAAAAATTTTTAGTCACAAATCAGTACTTGGGTATTTTTAGCGCTCACCCCACCCTTTGTTCTTGCACGCTTCCTCTCTCTCACACCATCTGTTGAGATCTCATTATTTTATTTCATATTATTGTTTTTTATGATATAATTTTAGAAAGTTAATGTTGTACAATTTCACCAGATTTGTTGTGTCCTTTTATTTACTTATCTCTTTCATCGGGGAGTCTCATGTTAGTTATGCCATCCGATGCAAGTCGCTTTTCCGACGAAAAAAAAAGAATGTCCCAAAAGTCCAATTTAAAAACTTGGTAGGCCTACCTCGGCGGCCCGCGGGCACTAATAAAATACATGTGTACTGTTCGGTGGCGGACGTGAGACTGACTCACTTCGCTTTTGTTTCTACATCACAATCCAGCTCAACTACGCATTCGAAACCAGTTTTCTCCGGTTACCTCCACCCATCTCTGCCGTGGACTGACGTCACTTGTTTTCCAGTTGATCATCACGGCGCCTTGGTGTTGGCCACTCCCAAACCCTGATTTACTTTGTTTTTGTCAACAAAATGCTTTTTGTGTGATTCACTGGCTAAAAGTAGGATATGTTACATAACGTACCATTACACTGTTCTGGTTGCAGTTACTTCATTGATTAATATTGTAGCATAACAGAATTATCACATTAAAATTTTAACTTTGTACAACATGAATAAAGAAGAAAATGTCAATAGTGAGTGAGAACAATAAATGGTTAAAGATTAAACTAAAGAAACTGTACATTAAGTCGATAAAATGTTAATAAAATCAAACTAATAACAAAGAAAACTCTTGATCCATATATAAATAACCAACTATATAGAAACCCAATAAAACAGTAGTATACCCAGTAGGTTGGGGAGCAGTAAAAACGAAAGAAAAAAGATAAAAAGGTAAACTTAATTTTAATAAGGGAAATTTATTAAGTCAAGAAGCAAAGAAACCCCAAGACATTAAACCAATAACCAATGAATAAGGAGTTATAAATGAGAAAAGGACATGAAACCACAAGACAAGAAAATGTTAGTATAATGAGAAGGAAGAGACAAATATATCAAGGTTCATAAAAAGAATATAGCAACAAGATGGGATATACACTAAAACCTTATGAGGAGGAATATACCCTATTCTTATACATTTAAACCCAATGAATAATTGTCTGACCAAATAAGTTACAGGATACAATACAGTGAAAAATAAACCTGTAAGCTAGTTTGTAAGCCTAACTTAAGAATAACAAGTGACATACAATAAGAAATAAACAGTGAAAGACAATAAAATTATTTAAAAAAAGAGACTACCATTAGTGTAGGGAGATACCAGATAAAATAGCATTAGAACAAAAGACAGTTTACTATGTGACAGTACAATTCTGGTACCATAATAATTTTGTAAACCTATGTTTCCAAAAACATAATTATTGTATTTTTATTTAATAACAATTTTTAATAATAATAATTTTATTTTGTATTCCCTATAAAGTTTTGGTGAGAATTGTCAACAACGCAAAACTAAGTTAACAGGATTTATGTCGAATTCAATGGAAAATTACAAATGTAACAAAAAACTGTTTGTCACAATGAGTAGTAAACAAGACCAACCCATGTTTACGTCAGACGCAAAGAATGCAAGGCGCTTTGTATTCGACTGGGCTGGGCTGCTGAACAAAGAGCCAGTGACATCGTTGTTGCCCCACCTCTGCAATACACAGTTATGAAACTGTGTCATTCTCGTCCGGACCGTGAAGTGGGCCAGCTGGCAATTCCCGGCCGGCGTATTCACTAAGTGTAGTTATTTAAATTTTACACCACCAAAAGTGGTTTAATAACTGTGGTACTGTAACAACTTTTTAATTAATGTCATCGACAGAGTGAAATTCACGATCAAATAATCTGGCAAAAGTGCGCCCAAAGATGATGTAACAATTCAGATTTTTGCACATGCAATCGAAGGATTCGAGGTGTTCGATGCCTTTAACCCAACAGTGCAGCTAAGTACCAGCTACAACAAATTTTATATCAAATTTTAATACTCAAAATAAATTTTAATATTCAAAATCGTATACCATGAATTAAAATGAGCTCAAAATAATAATTGTACCAGAGAGAGAGAGAAAGAGTGGATGATATTATTAAAAAGAGCTGGGTTGTGCAAAATTAACGTTATACTTAAATTTCTATATTTTTTTTTTTTTTAACATCTTAATATTATGTTTTGGAATCATTTTGGAATGAAATGTTTAAAGGAATTTTGACTTAAGGCGTCTCATGACGTAACACCTATTGGGTGTATAGAAGCGTGCATATTTCGCACTATAGAATCACTTGTTGTGTACTTAAAGATGTAAATAAAAGGTAAACATTGGTAAACATTTCAAGTAATAGTAATTATTTCAGATAACACTTTCCTCTATCATCTGGTTCGCTTAACCGAATTCTGGCCTAAAGGTAAGTTCAAAGGTATATCACAAGATGCCGCCCGATATTTGAAATTATTCAGTAATTGTTAAGTAAGTTTTATTGGCAGTAATAAAATAATATAACATTGGCTTTTGCGAACAGGGACTCTACATAAAAATTTTATGTGGAGTAAGCCTACTGGAGAGAGCGGAAAAGTTATCTGAAATAATAGACAATTTTAAATACGTAAGCATAATCGAAGATAGGTTATGTTATAAGGTTATATGCATGCGTGTATTATAAATAAGCAAAATGAATACTGGTAAAGGTGATTTAGAAGAAACAGTTACGAGTGAGATGGACGTTAAATTGAACCCAATTAGTCAGATCAGTGAAACCAGTGTTACTTCTGAATTAAATCCAGTTCCGTTAACCCCCATCTCAACTCAAGACGAAAGTAAAACAGATGATACAGCTGCAATGATGCAGTTACTATTAAATACGTTTGATGAAAAGTGTACTAACTTGAATGACAAATTTGATAATTTTGATAAACAATTTAACGAGCAGAAAAATGAAATCAGAAATAGTTTTGATGTAAAGTTTGATGAGTTAAAGACTGAAATTAAAAAACGTAACGATAATCTTGATAAACAGTGTGACAAAGTGATAAAAGGTTAGATGAGAGGTTAATCCAAATAAAAAATCAGAAGGTGAGTAACAATGATAATTTGAATAATGAGTTTACAGGTAGTAACAATGGTATAATTAAGAATATTGTGTCAGAAAATGATAATGAGAATATTGGGAGTGATAATGAGATGTTTGTGTGTGTTGAGTCAGAGAGAGAGCTGAAAGTATATTTGTAAACGGGATGCAGGGGGTAGAATTTTCCTTTGATGTTGTGGTAGGGGGTGAAGTCAAGTCTTCACGTATTTTTAATAAGGACAAGAGTTCCTTAGATTTATATTTGGGAGACGATAGGTCTACAAATAGAGTTCCTTGGTGTTTTTGTGTACCTCATAGGTGGTGCAGTAATTATGAGTTAGTGACCCCTGCATATTTGGAGAGAGAGAGTGTAACTTGGTGTTATGGTGAGAAATATATTGAGAGAGAGAAAAAGAGAGTAATAGAGATTTTTAAGATAAATAGAAAGTATAGAGAATTTGTAGAAAGGTTAGAAGTAGAGATGGTGGATGATTATAATGAATACTTACCTTGTAGTACAGTTGAGATAACAATAATAGTAGATGGTGAGAAAAATGATAACAATTACTTACCTTGGGTAGTAATGGGTGTAGCAGTAGATAATTATGATGACTATATGACTAACATGATTATGACAGATAATATTGAGGTAGACAGAACCATACCCGATCGTGACATGGTATATGATAAAAGGTTACAGAATAAACCTATTAATTCTGGAAATGAGATAATTATTACTGAGATATGTAAACATAGGTTTACAAAATTATTATGGTACCAGAATTGTACCGTCACAAAACCCCCTCAATGAAAGATTTTATGCCGAAGCATAAAGACTTTCATTGACACATTCGTACTTCCTAAAAGGATCATCCAGGATATGTTGCCACAACCCCCCTACTATTTATATGAAAAGAAATACAATAACTCACCCATGGTCCGATGATGATGACAGTACCTGCATGACCTTACTGGACTTCTCCTTCGAGATCCCAACACCATAAGGCCAGTCAGGCGCGTAACGCTCGTGCTCTGACGCATTGGCCAGCTCAGGACCGCCGTCACAACATCACCAAACACTGAAACAATAAATCAAAATAGTGGCTTGGTATATGCTATATCCCTAACTGATCTGTTTCCCCTTAGCTATGTGCTGGTTTGCGTTAAGAAGCACTGGGTTTGCTTCAACTCAACAAGAATTATATAGAAGTGCCATTCTCTTCATTGACTACCCTTAACATTACAAAATCTTTTCGATTCCCATCGATAATAATTAACCCTTTTCTGTTTTCATAGTTCTAGAAGAAACACAAAATTGTTATATAAATGAAACATATAATCCAAAGTTTATGGATACAATTACCAAAATCTCCCTGTTTGAGTAAGAGGGAGAAAAACATTTTATATTAAAAAAAATTTTACTATTATTATTATAATTAATATTATTATTATTAACAGATAATTAAACTGGCGCTGTTAATAATATTTACCCCTCTTTCTCCTCCACACACACTATTTCTTATACATCATGTTCAAATTCCTATGTTAATACATATTACATAATAATCCACTCATCATTATGTTAATACAGTAATATGGTTAATAACCAATTCACATTTAAGTTTGATTAGAATTTCTTTAAATCTGCGTATCAGATTATAAACATTACCTTTTAATTAATTAATTAAATATATTATAATTATTAAACTTTTATTAATTATCATCAATTATTTATCATTTACTTATTTAATTCTTCACAATTTCAAATTTATTATTAATATTCATATTACATTATATTATTTCTTTTCTTATTACCTCTCTACTCTGAATTTTCTACCTAACCTTTCACATTCTTATCATTGTTTAGTCTGGGTGCCTCCTGTATTCACTATGTTTTGACTTATTATATAGGCACTAACATTTATAATCTTACTCACCTTTCTTTCTAATTAACAACCATATTTACCTATCATGACACCAATTTCTCAATTATAAACACCTTCACTAATTCCATTTTAAATCCTATGGCACCGCTCATCTTTGTACTAAGATGGGTGTTCCCTACCTGGCTATATACATTCATAATATTTTGCCCTTCCAAAAAATTTGGCAAACACTCCCTTAAACTACGCTATTACCTGCCACAACGCTATACGTTGGCCACTCCTTATCACCTCACCCCCACTACAAAATATCATCAGCAACAAATATTTGTTTAACCTTTACTTTACTCACCTCTACAAATAATCACTACTACTGTGTCCCTAAATATCTAATACTCTCTTAGTATTATTTTCTTCAAAATTCTTATCTATCCAACTCCCATTAACTGAGAATATTATTAGTGATAAGAATGTTTTAAAAATTAGATACAATGAGGAAATAATAGATATAAGATGTTTTATTATAGGTGAGTGTTACAAAAAAGCAACCTAAATACAACAGACAGTGTAATAACTGAAGGTATTATTAATAATAAGATGTTAATAGTGTAATCAAATTAGAAACAGTGAACACCAAAGACAGTGTAATAACTGAAAAGTGTTATTAGAAATAAGATGTTTTTAGTTCTATCAATTCGTATATAATAAATGCAAAGGACAGTGAATAACTGACAGCATTATTAGTAATAGGATGATTTAGAATAATTATAGTTAAAAAAGAAAGAATTGGTAACAACTGGTATTGTAACTTTCCTTACAGGCGTTGGCTGTTTACTTAAAGCGATTACAAAAAATTGGTTGTCTGTAAAGTCGGTTTACGGACGATAGTTTTACGTGATAACGTCATAAAGACACATTGATGAAAAAATTACTCTGGTATTTATCAAACAGTTTTACATTAGTACTCACAATTTGTATGACATTATTACATTTAGATTCTCTGTTTTCAACTGAATCTAGCGATACTAATTATGATTGGTTTTTAATTTAAATTAAGTCTAATAAGTAACACAATATACAACTCCCACCTTGGGTTGTTGTCATGAAAATTCAATTTTTATAACAAAAACTGGTTTCGAAAGTAACAAATAAAATATTAACAATACCGGAAGTTACGTTTAAATTACAACAATTTAAATACTTTCAACTGTTTTTACGAATAACAATTTTAATTGACGACTGAA
This sequence comes from Magicicada septendecula, assembly GCA_034769895.1. Lineage (NCBI taxonomy): Eukaryota > Metazoa > Arthropoda > Insecta > Hemiptera > Cicadidae > Magicicada > Magicicada septendecula. The sequence continues at coordinate 461,170,234 of CM068370.1, read as the reverse complement.
CCGTATCAACAACTTTTTAAACTTTCACACACAGCAGGCGTGCAAACAAAATAACGCCGGTTAATTCTTTTCATAAGGTCACTATTATTAACACAATGACTTAACAAGAATTATTGCAAAACCATAAATAACCATCCTGGATGCAAAACACATTACACAAACAATCTGTCAACTCACCATCATTTTGTAGTGGATTTTTCTCGGTGCCGAACTTTCGATTCTCACTGCCATAAAAACATTAATTAACAGGCTCAGACGGAACGTGACACTTTTTCGTGCGTGCAGCCGGTGTTCATCAATTTATAAGACGTTATCACGTCAATAATATCAATGAAAAAATAATAAGCTTAAGATATGTTTGTTATGTTTAGGCAATATAAAAATTAGTAGCTAATAAGATGTTCTATTGTATTCAAAATAATGTTAAATAATTTTCAAGTTTGTTAAGGCAAGTAGGTAATAGGAATGTTGTATTTTTTTTTATTAAACTGTAAACCATATAAAAAGTGTAAGGCAAATTAACAAACACACCACAATAGAAAAACAAACCAGCATTGTAAATCAAAATCATCTATCATAGAGTCAAACTCAAATAAATAAATTCAATCAAACTACATATGATGAATAGAATCTAGTCCATACAACACAAAGATATGAAAATGTAATCAGTATAGATACAAATAATAACAAATGTAATGACAAAAGATGAAAATTAACTTTATTTGGAAATAAGTAATACTAGGCCTAAAGAGTACTCAACTCAAATAAAAAGTAAATTAATCAATATTGGTGTATTATAACAACAAATTATTAACAACAAGCAATAATTATGGAGTGAGTAATATTATTTCATGGAAATATTAACAGAAAAACACTTGTAAACCATTTAAATACTAAATTTGTAAAAAATATAAGGCCTACAATAAATATAAAAAATTGTAAATTTTAGGCTTATCTGAACTTAAAACAGACCCAGTTATATATCAAATTATGTAAAATTAGCGTAAGAATATTGCTGAATAGTTAGATTTTCGTAAAATTAATAAATAATTGAGTTACAACAATAAATAGGAAAACTTGTTATGTATGTTTAGGAGTTGAAATCAAATCCAAGACATGCAATTTTTTAAAAAAACAATTGGAAGAGGAAAAAGACATTTTATAAATTACCCCAAAACGACGACTTTCAGTCATCAGTCTATTGTTAATCGTTAAAGTGAACAGATCAGAAATTACTGACGGAAGACCAAAAAATATAAAATAGTGAAAAAACTGTGTGCAACCTCAAAAAGTGTAACAGAGGTTACCAAAGGAAATATAACACCAACATTTAATAGCTAACACCAAACTGAGCCAGAACAACTACTTAATAATACCAGTTACTAGAACGAGAAAGCAACCACCATTTTGAGAAAATTTCAAACCATATTAACTGGACACGAACTCAACATATTTGAACACAGAACACTGCACCAACAAACAATCACAGAACGACATCGCCGAAGAGGGAAGAACACTTCACACAATTTTGCAGGGATACTACAACTTCGCAGAGAAAGGAATTCTCATTTTATTTCTGAGGGAGAAGAATATCGTCTGCGTTGTATAGCAGAAAGTCGACGAATTGAGCGGCAGCCATACTGGATTTACTGTACAGCGAACGGAACACAGCCTTCCCGAGCCAGTGACGTCATTCTACGAATGGTTCGATCTTATTTTAATAATTGACAATTTTCATAATACTGTTATTTTTTCAGCAATAATAATTTATTTTAAGATAGTTATAAGCATTGTATCTTGTTCCTTGCCCTCTCTGACCATTTCGACAGTTAAAAGAATCCGAAATATTTAATTTTGTAAGCATTATACTTTGTCATTTGTTTCACAATCGACCTGAGCGAATCTCAACCAAAGCCTGGTCCAAGCGCATCAGAGTGGCGCATAATTTCAAATGTTAAGAAATAAACATCATAATTATTCAGTTACTTGCGTTTATAATTATTTGTGTAGTAAATACTAGTTATTTATTTCTTCTAAAAATAATTTAGAGTCATAAAAGAAATATTCCAGAAGAAGAAGAAGAAGAGCAAAGTTAGAAGAGAGAATAATAGATCCAACTACATAAATAGATTATCTATAGAAACAAATATTTTCAAAGCACAAAATCTCATCTATTTAATCGAAAGTAATTGAAAAACATACAATTAATTAATTTTTAAATTAATTAAACAAAACAAAACAAACATTTTTTATAACTAACAAAAATTTTTCCTTATCAACATAAATTTATTATCTTATATTTTATTTGTAATTTGGTTTAATTACAATATCCATGGAGTGACATGAATATTTTCAAATCATGAAGTTTTAATTCATGTCTTCCGTAATTTTTGTTAAAAGTAAAAAATGTACAGTACATTAAGTTATCACAAAAATAATTCAAACTATGCCTCATGTGTGGCTACACAGTTTTAGACAATTGTCACACACACCACTATCCCATAAAGAGAGTTTCTTAACAGTGGCATCTTATGGACTGAGATTCATAGTGTGCCGTTAGACGTTAAGTCTGATGTCATGAGTTTTAATCAGTAGTTTTATATTACATAAATTTAAAAAATTAGTTTTCAATAATAACGTAATTACTTACCCTTGAATTTTTATAGAGAACTGATAGGAAACTGTAAAGCTGGGTATTATTTGCACAGTACTTTACATTTAATAATTTTTGTTGCTACATCAGTAACATCATGCAAAGTAATGACAGGCCAGAGAAGAGCCATTCTGTAATATGCCCGAGGCTGTGCTGGGCGGACAATGTCAAGGCTGACCTGCGTAAGTTGGAGAACTGAAACTGAAGGTGCCTGGAAGCATTGAGAGATGACTGGTGGAGACAGGTAGTCAACAGTGCCCTGGCACTCAACAGTCTGTAGCACCAGTAAATACCACCAACAGTTATACCTGTATTTGAAAATAGTAAAATTAAATAAGGGGTTATTCAGCAAACTAATAGATTTCTTTTTTGTTTCCATTAGTGACTGAAGTGCTGGTTTTCAAAGAAGAGAACAGATCTTCAAGGGTTTGAACTATCCCTTCGTAAAGCTGTATCTCATCTACAATACCAAGCCTGCTGTATGTTATAATACTGCAAATACAAAGAAAAAAATGGCATTCAAATTTCATCCTCGAGTTTTACAACCTTCTGGAAAGTTAATTAATATCTAACTAGAAATTCATACTTAAGAAAAATAATTATTTTCATTATTGTCGACAAAATTTGAATAAGAAATAAATATAACCAATAATGACTAAACAAGAATTAACAATTTAAAAAATGTCCTTTTTGCACAGTATGCTTCTTCTTCTTCAGCACCACAGCCCAACATGAGCCCTGGCTTCCAACACCAATCTTCTCCAATGTCCATTGCCATCCCATTGTAACCCCTCACATCCATTCTTCTGAGATCTTCTAGCACATCATCCAACCATCTTATCCTAGTTGAGCCTCTCTTTCTGCTTTTATAGACTTGCACCCTCAAGATTTTCTTTGCCATATGCTGATCATCCATCCGCCTAGATGACCTAGCCATTGTATTCATTGAGCCTTTATGAATCTTACAATGTCATCATATTCAATAGCTCATCTGTCTCCTGGTTATTTCTTATTCTCCATTTGTCACCTTCTTTAACCGGGGCATAAGCATGTCTTAAATCTTTCTTTCAAACCTTCTTAGAGTTACTTGTTCCTTCTTTGTGAATGGCCATGCCTCGCCTCCATAAGTAACAACTGGTCTGGTAAATGTCTTGTATGTTTTTATTTTTGTGTTACGACTAATGAGTTTGCTTCTCAATAGTCTGCTGTTGGCATAACATGGCCTATTTCCTATTTGTATCATGTCATGTATTGTGTTAATGGAGCCTTCATTATCTATCATGTTACCCAGGTACTTGAACGTATTAACTGCATCAAATGAATTATCTCCTATACATAAATTATATAAAGTACTTCTCCTTTCCAATGCAGAAATCAGCATGTATTTAGTTTTTAATGGCACAGTATGCATCAATGAATAATCCAAAAATACCAACAATACAATTTTTATGCTTGTCATGTGCTCAACTGAAATCACACACAGGTCAGTAGTCGGTGACATCTCCACTATGTTGCCCCTCTGTCCTCACAGTTCTCAGTACCTTCAGCAAAGGGCTGAAGTACCACACACTAAAATCAGCTGAGGAACATGAAAGGAGCCTACGTGTAACATGTGGTGTGTGTGTGTGTGTGTGTGTGTGTGTGTGTGCGCACTATAAGCTGTCAACAAGACACAAGCAGGCATCCTCTGGGCAACGTTTTTGATGGCTAATCCTTTCACTACCGGAGCTATTATAATGGTAGGAATTAACAACACTAAAAGGCTCTTGTCAAAGCCGTTTCTGACAATTGCAAGCATCAACACTGAAGAAATCTAAGAAATATAATTAGGATATCCTTTGCATCCAAGAAACACACACAGACCAGCTGCCACTACAACCTAGGATTAATGAAATGAAACTGGTTGCAGAAATGAATCTGAATCCTAATACTTGATAGGATTATACAAGTACAGTATTTTTTGTTCTGGGCTGTACGTCAGTGAGAACTACAGATCACAGGAATACAGAAATTGCCACCATCAAAGTGAGTATACTTTACACAGGAAAATCCGCCTTGAGCAGAGTTCTGTTTCTTGTCACCTGAAAATTTTACTGCATGGGAAAACAGAATAATTCTCAGTGACTTAAACAGTCGTAGCACCACTTGACGCTACAGTTTACAAGTGACATTGCTAGCGAGTCGACCAGTGAGCAGAAGGCAATTGATGTGCGCTAATACATAACCCAAAACAACCACCCTCCTTCAGTAGTAAAATACGGAGATGAGGGTATAACCCAAATATTTTGTTTTGTGAGTTGCTCACTTGAGTCCTACTATATTGAATATGTTTATGCATCAATGCAAAATTCACCTCTTTGCATTACAATTGATTCTATTATAAGAACACACAAGATACCATTTTGTAGATGTTTTAATTTCAAGAAAGCAAATTGAGATGCTTTCTGAAAGAAACTTGATTCAATAGTCATTAAACTAGATTCACTGCCAGAAAACAGTAACCAGTTTACTGGGTCAGTAAAAAGAAAAGAATATCTTGCAAACACATTCTTGTGGGCTATAGACTGCATTATATAGCAGGTCTTTCTGATGAAACAATATATTTTTTATTAGATATAATCAACTATTTGCTGAAGACCCATTTAACCAATATACCATAGCATGTGGTGAAATATTACTGAGAAAGTTGGTGAAACAAAAATGGATTGACACTGTTGAAAATCCTTGATATGACTCACAATAGTAAAATGGCTTGGAATTTATGAAAGAAACTTGTGGTGACCCTAGATGACCCAAACCAGGTCACAGAGTAACAGCAAATCAGGTAGCAACCAAAATTGGGTTACAGTGGAAAAATCGAATGTAACAAGCCACATATAAAAATTTGCAGAGATCATGGAAATGAGACACATCTTGAAAAAAAGTTCGCTCTAAATGAGATGAACAATTGTGTAAGCAAGTAAGCTGGTATAGGTATCAGCACTGACCACTTTGGATCTAAGACTAAAGAATGAATCAGGCAACTATTCAGTAAGTGCAAGGAAATATGAAATTCCAAAGACCCGAAAGAAACCTAATGTTTTTGCACTTTTGAAACCAGGCAAAGACCCAAATGTTCCGACCAGAGTCTGCCCTATATCACTCTTAAGTCGTTTATTTAAACTATATGAGAGCCTTATCTTGTAGATAATACAAGCCAATCTGGACTCAAAGCTAGTTCCACAACAGGCATGCTTTAGACCAGGAAGATCCTGCGTGGCTCAGGTACTGAATCTCATTGAACATATTGAAGCTGGTTTTGAAAATAACATGCACTGCCGTAGTAGATCTATCTGCTGCATATGATACTGTGAACCACAAATTGTTGCTCCAGAAAATATATAAAACATGTAAGTGTGACTATCTTGAGGGGCAAATGGACGAACCAGAATAATGGTTTTCCTCAAAACAAGCCATTCCATGAACACACTAAGTATTTTCTACATGCCAATGCTCTAGCAATAGCACCACATGACTCCTCATTTCAGGCAGTGGAAGATAAACTGGAGAAGTTATGTCACTAATGAAAGAGCACAATACAAACAACTCGCTTACGCCAACACCAGGGATAACTCAAGTTAACACTTTCCAAATTAACACATAGAAAGAAAGCAGAAAGTTGAAGGCTGATGGGGAATGAGTTATCCTGGAATGTACGGACCAACCGAAGTTCCTTGATGTCACCCTGGATAGATCTTTAACGTACAAATTCCACTGTGAGAAAATATAACAAGAAGTAGAGGCAAGAAACGCTCCTGTAAAAGCTGCATGGGAGCCAACCCTGTGGTACTTAGAACAACCACTCAGTTCATGTTTTTTTTTTTTCAGCAGAATATGCCAGCGTGGTCCAGATCTATCCATGCAAAAAAGTTTACATAAACCTAAATGAAATTTGTAGCATTTTAACAGGTGGTTGAAACACCTATACCTGTAGAGATTCTCTACAAAGCAGTTGGTCTGTGACATCTAGTTGTTGGAGGATAGAAGTACACTACAGTGACAAATTTAAGCAAGTTTTCAATAAGGGGGGATGTCCCCTTTCTTGAGGAAGAAGGGACAACCAGGAAACTAAAATCAAGAAAAGGTTTTGTTCAAGATATAAACATTGAACCTTCAGAGAATTACTCTGGATCACGCAGTTGGAGTGAAAAACATTGAAGACGTTCAAACAAATAAGAACCAATGTGGCTCCCACTAAGTCAAATCTAATAAAATGGGGTTTTCAAATATGTGAATGGCAAAGAATGCGAATGTGGGAAGCTTGAAGACACTTAGCATCTATAGTCTGCCCAAATAGTCCAGCCGCTTGTATACTAGAAGATAAGTGGAATACAAGGAAAACATTACCCATTTTGGGGCCCAGAAGTTGTAAATATGTCCAGACACAAAAAAGAAATAAGACCACACACTAAGATTACAGATATATCTCATAATAACAATGTGTGATATGCTTTGTTAATTATTCTTGTGATAATCAAAACAATTTTTTTTTAATATATTTTAATACTCATATATGACAGATCTTAATGCCGCATACTGTTTGTAACAAGGCACCTTACTGAATAGGTATCAGCAACACTGAATACCATTTGTGATTCAATTTATGTTGACTTTCAGCATGTTTGTGGGATGTGTGTGTAGTACAGTGTGACCTTCATTGGAAAACAGATTCACAGTTCACAATGCACAAATAAACCTAAGCACCGTGTCCCATAGGTGTGTATGTGTGCATGTGGAGAAGTTCCTCTCACAGGTAGTTATATGGACCCTACAACCTACAATCGTAACATCAACATGAAACAATAATTAAATACTAAGCAAGAGTATTACTTCCTGCTTTTCCCTACTGTGTAGGGGATACATAAATCCTGGGAAAGCAGAACACAGAAACCGGATTATTTCTTTTGCTGTACAACTGAAAATATTAGACATGAATCAATTTTGAGGGATTTTGGTGTGCACGTTCTTGCACAACATTTATAAAAAATTTCCACTCATAAATGTTATGTAACTTATAAATGTTATGTAAGTTTACTAAATGATCAAATTGAAGATGGAACACAATGGTTCCGAAATGCACCTTGGATAAAAAACTAAAAAATCACTGACTGGAATACCTAGAGGTGTATGTGTAAGTACTAAAAAATTCTTTATACATTATTAAAGGTATTCTGTGACTGTTTCATAAGAATTAATTATATTTAGTTAAGTAACGGACACGCCACGGACAACGAAATCCAAACACACATGATTTTGTTATACAAATGATTCTACTATGGATCTCATTCATGTTGTTTCACATTTTACATATCTCTTTGCATATAAATTATTTGTGTACTCATGGCCCTTACTGTCATGGTCTATTTTACATCCTTTGCTTCATGATAATAGACCATATACAGTAGATAAGAAAAACTTATAGATACAGGTGTTGCTTTCTGTACTTTGTGACCTGCTGCGGCAAATAGGTGTTGCTAGAGTTAAGAATGGTTCATTACAGAGTTAGCTCCTCCTCTAGAGTGACCTCTAAACGGTCCATTAAAAAAAGATATGTGTAACAAAGCTAGCAAATTGTCAGAAGGGCTATGTTGGACGATTACCACCTTTAGATATTTACCACACATTTCATCCACTAAACAATGTGTGGTCACCTGCATGTGTAAGTTAAACTACTGATAGAGTAAATAAAAACTTAGGCGTACCCAAAATTCATTCACTAACAAGCATAAACCATAAAGACTAAACTACCACCAACATACAAAGTTAAGCACAATTAAAGAAAAACTATATTTTAAAAAAAAACTTTGTTTAACTTTACTGACAATAACTTTTGTTTTTTTTTTTTCTTTTGATGTTCACGTACCATCAAAAGTTAGGTTTAAAGAAAGCTTGCAATATTATTTCCAGTGGATATACGTAGTTTTGTGAAATTTGAACAAAGTTACATTAAAAAAGGTACAAGGGTAAATGGTTCAGGCTTATCACATATTGTTATAATAATTCTTGGATTTAGTTGTCCATGACGTGTCCGTTACTTAACTAAATATCACTATTACTTTAACGACTCGGAACACTAGGTTTTTTTATAAGTAAAAGCAAAAAGTTTTACCTTACAGCCTTAACCGGTTTTCACCTTTAAAAGGCTTCTTCAGAGGCTGCCGCAGGTAGCGCTGTCCGTCTTGTTGTGGGTGACGAAATCGAATTTCAAAAGATCAATGCTGTGTGTGTGGGTGAGATATGTTCGAATAATGTGTGCGATTTGAATTGTGTCTGTTCGTTTAGGATGTCGTTTTTATTTGTTTTTGTGTGTTTGTATATTTCCAATTGTTCTAGAGTGTCTAGTTTTTGGCCTTTTGTGTGTACGTGTAGAATGTTCATGTTATTGTCGATGTTTTTATATGTGTGGTTTGCTTCAATGAGGTGGTTTGCAAAGGTGGATTCTGTAGTGGAGTGGAGTGCCTTTGTGTGTTCAATGTATCTCTGTTTGAAGCTACGTCCTGTCTGGCCTATGTAGAATTTACTGCAATTTGAGCAATTTAGCTTGTAAACACCAGGTAGATCGAATTTGTTTTGTGCTTTGTGTGTGTGTTTTGATAATGTGTGTTCTGTTTTGTTAGTAGTTTTGTAAGCGATTCTGTATCCTGCTTTTTTGAATTTGTGGGCTATTTTTTCAGTTTGTTTGTTGATGTATGTTAGTGTTATGAATTTGTTGTTTTCTGTCTTTGTCTGTTGTTTGTTTTGTGTAGGAGTTTATTGACTATTGTTTTGTCATATCCGTTAGATTCTGCTAGATATTTTATCGTGTTTAGTTCGTCTTTGTAGTCTAAGTTCCCCTTAGATGAAACAGACTACAAAGACGAACTAAACACGATAAAATATCTAGCAGAATCTAATGGATATGACAAAACAATAGTCAATAAACTCCTACACAAAACACAAAACAAACAACAGACAAAGACAGAAAACAACAAATTCATAACACTAACATACATCAACAAACAAACTGAAAAAATAGCCCACAAATTCAAAAAATCAGGATACAGAATCGCTTACAAAACTACTAACAAAACAGAACACACATTATCAAAACACACACACAAAGCACAAAACAAATTCGATCTACCCGGTGTTTACAAGCTAAATTGCTCAAATTGCAGTAAATTCTGCATAGGCCAGACAGGACGTAGCTTCAAACAGAGATACATTGAACACACAAAGCCACTCCACTCCACTACAGAATCCACCTTTGCAAACCACCTCATTGAAGCAAACCACACACATAAAAACATCGACAATAACATGAACATTCTACACGTACACACAAAAGGCCGAAAACTAGACACTCTAGAACAATTGGAAATATACAAACACACAAAAACAAATAAAAACGACATCCTAAACGAGCAGACACAATTCAAATCGCACGCATTATTCGAACATATCTCACCCACACACACAGCATTGATCTTTTGAAATTCGATTTCGTCACCCACAACAAGACGGACAGCGCTACCTGCGGCAGCCTCTGAAGAAGCCTTTTAAAGGTGAAAACCGGTTAAGGCTGTAAGGTAAAACTTTTTGATTTTACTTATAAAAAAACCTAGTGTTCCGAGTCGTTAAAGTAATAGTGATATTTAGTTATAATAATATCTCTCTCTAGAACTGTAATTATGGTTTTGTTCCATTAATCAACATCTTTGCCCATTATTTTGCTATGCATTTTAGAAAAAAAATAAGAGTGAGAGAGTTAGAGTATTTAAGGTGCTCATGGGAGAATATACACATTGCTAAATGATAATATTCAGATATTAAGGAAATCATGCTATAATTTTAAATGTTCATATATAATGACAAGACTTGATAGAGAGAGTAGAAATATTGAAGACAATATGAAGCAAGGTCATGGTGGGTAATACACCACATCCTATCTACAGAGATCTATCAAACCTAATCCCAAAGCAAGAGGTCTGTTTGAAACTTAGACATAGTACCAATTAAAGGCAACATATGTGCAAATCACTGTACAGCCAGTTGTTTTAGGGGGAGGAGGGGTAATGTAATAATCTTTTGGGGAACTCATTTAAAATCACACTTTTACAATCATTTAAAATAACACTTTTTTAGAGTGTGTTATCACTTACAAATACATCTTGAATAATAATGTATGAAAGATAAAAGCATGTTATTTTTGGTTGGGATTAAGTTATAATAACACTAGATATACTGTGGTTCACTGACTGTGAAATCTTTCTCAGTGTTTTCAGTCCTTTTGCACTGAAGATGGCCGTCGAAGGTACGGCCAAAACATTTGCAGCATCATCTGACATCGGACCGGTGCCGGATTAAGGGGGGCTAAAGCCCGGGCCCCGCTTGTCAGGAGGCCCCACGACTGACCATTTAAAAATTCTTAATTTCAAACATATAAATAAAATTTTGTATTTAATCAGTATAAAATAAAATATCGGTATGGAGAACCATACATGACTTCCATATTCTAAGATTTATATTTAAAATCATTTTCGAAATGAAATATTACCATAGAAACTACTTCTTTCTACTTACTGCTTCAGCCTTAACCACAGTACTGTGGTCACTAACATATACCACCTCACGTTATCGCACTCGATTTTCACTGATGATGGAAGTCGATGGTATTGCCGAAACGTCTGGTTTTGTAGAAAACATTGGACTACGGCCAAATATCCTGGGAAGGAATTTTAACAAAAACTACTTCTTTGTTGCCGATAACGTTGTACACATATATATATAAAATACACATAAAATTAATGGCTTGTATAAGTTAATGATTGATCTCCATTAAGTAGTGCTCAAGTTTCCAAAGTTTTAATATTATGATGTCCGTAATTAAAACATCAGAGCAGGTTTAGTGTGTATGAGGGTACACCGTGGACAAAAATTTTCAACATTTCCTATTGAGCGTTGCTTAGAATAAAGCTGCGAATCTACAGTGTACGTTTCACAGAACAAACACGCGGAAAAGAAGGAGCGCTCCGAAGTCACTCATGGACCCTCAGCATCTTGCAGAGGGTTAATTCCCTAAAGACGAAAAGTCTGTCTATGAATCGATCCTCTGTAAACACATGCAGTTACACTGCCCAGCGATCCACAGGAACCAAATCGCTATCCACGCTGGACACTTTTTCGGCTTGCATGCGTTATGTTGGTATGGGTTCGGCACTTTCCATTTAAAAACCATGCAAATGTAAGAAAATAAACATGAATGAGGCCAGAAATAACGCGAATTGTGTGTGTGTGTGTGTCTTCCCTGCCTTTTTATTGCGGTAGTCATAATAATAAAATGGAAACGTAAACAGTACATAACTGAGATATGCTTGCCTGCCACGCACGATATATTTTCTCTTATACATGATTTACATTAAAATGAAAAAATTATAATTTTATTGCCTGGCAACAAAATTATTTTATTTTTAACAATTACCATTGTTTGAAAAAGTTTAAATGAATTTTCAAGTACTTTACTCTTTTAAAACGTAAAAGGTTGCAGGTAAACTACCCCTTCCCCTTAACTGATCTTCACCAAAATCAAAAGGCCTTGAGTCCTCTACAATTCAGTGACGTATGCAAAAATTATTTGATTCTGTTTGAATATGCGGCAGCTATCGTTCGTCATAGAAAATTACCCTTGATAAAAAACGTTGCTGGTAAACTACCCCTTCCCCTTAACCGATCCTTCACCAAAAACAATAGATCTTGAGTACTCTACAAATCACGGCTGTATGCAAAAAATTATTTGATTCTGTTTGAATTTGTGGCTGTTATCGTTTGCCATAGAAAATAACCTTGATAAAAAAACGCTGCAGGTTAACTACCCCTTTCCCTTAACCGATCTTCACCAAAAACAATAGATCTTGAGTACTCTACAAATCACGGCTGTATGCAAAAAATTATTTGATTCTGTTTGAATTTGCGGCTGTTATCGTTTGCCATAGAAAATACCCTTGATAAAAAAACGCTGCAGGTAAACTACCCCTTTCCCTTAACCGATCTTCACCAAAAACAATAGGTCTTGAGAACTCTGCAATTTAGGGCTGTATGCAAATAATCTTTTGATTCTGTTTGAATTTGCGGCTGTTATCGTTTGCCATAGAAAAATACCCTTGTTAAAACATAAAACGTTGCAGGTAAACTACCCCTTTCCCTTAACCGATCTTCACCAAAAACAATAGGTCTTGAGAACTCCATAATTCAGGACTGTGTGCGAAACATTATTTGATTCTGTTTGAATTTGCGGCTGTTATCGTTTGCCAAAAAAAAAAAATTGCCCTTGACAAAAAAAAATCGTTGCAGGTAAACTACCCCTTTCCCTCAACCGATCTTCACCAATAACAATAGGTCGTGAGTACTCTACAAATCAGGGCTGTATGCAAAAAATTGTTTGATTCTGTTTGAATTTGCGGCTGTTATCGTTTGCCATAGAAAAATATCTATAGACAGGCAGACACACACACAGACACTTTTCGAAAAACGACTTTTTTTCATGTTTTGAGTGTAGTACAATCAGAATCTGCAATAATCTCGAACACGATTTTTTTTGCATCACCATACTTCCATTTCCTTAAGGAATATGGAAGTAAAAATATGTGAGTAAAAATACGGTTTAAGAACAATATTTTGTTTATTATATTTATTCAATTATCGTTTGAATAAAGTTAAGTATTGTGCAAAACACGAAAATTTCATACAAGGGCCCCTGCTCTTAAATAGCCCTGGGCCCCCAAAAGCCTTAATCTGGCCATGCATTGGACCATGGCCTTATAGCCCAGCAAACCAGAATTTTAACACTAGGTATACTTTTATTTATTTTTACTTCCATATTCCTTAAGGAATGGAAGTATGGTGATGGCAAAAAAAATCTTGTTCGAGATTATTGCAGATTCTGATTCTACTACACTCAAAACATGAAAAAAGTCGTTTTCCGAAAAGTGTCTGTGTGTGTGTCTGTCTGTGTGTAGATTTTTTTTTCTATGGCAAACGATAACTGCCGCAAATTCAAACAGAATCAAATAATTTTTTGCATACAGCTCTGATTTGTAGAGTACTCACGACCTATTGTTTTTGGTGAAGATCGGTTGAGGGAAACGGGTAGTTTACCGGCAACGGTTTTTTTTTATCAAGGGAAATTTTTTTTTTTGGCAAACGATAACAGCCGCAAATTCAAACAGAATCAAATAATGTTTCGCATACAGTCCTGAATTGTAGAGTTCTCAAGACCTATTGTTTTTGGTGAAGATCGGTTAAGGGAAAGGGGTAGTTTACCTGTAACGTTTTATGTTTTAGCAAGGGTATTTCCTATGGCAAACGATAACAGCCGCAAATTCAAACAGAATCAAAAGATTATTTGCATACAGCCCTAAATTGCAGAGTTCTCAAGACCTATTGTTTTTGGTGAAGATCGGTTAAGGGAAAGGGGTAGTTTACCTGCAGCGTTTTTTTATCAAGGGTATTTTCTATGGCAAACGATAACAGCCGCAAATTCAAACAGAATCAAATAATTTTTTGCATACAGCCGTGATTTGTAGAGTACTCAAGACCTATTGTTTTTGGTGAAGATCGGTTGAGGGGAAGGGGTAGTTTACCTACAACCTTTTACGTTTTAACAAGAGTAAAGTAATTGAAAATTCATTTAAACTTTTTCAAACAATGGTAATTGTTAAATATCGGTATGGAGAACCATACATGACTTCCATATTCTAAGTTACATTGCCCAGCGATCCACAGGAAGCAAATTGATGTCCATTTTTTCGGCTTGCACGCGTTATGTTGGTGTGGGTTTCGGCACTTTCCATTTAAAAAGCGTGCAAATGTAAGAAAATAAACATGAGTGAGGCCAGAAATAACGTGAATTGTGTGTGTGTGTGTGTGTGTGTGTGTGTGTGTGTGTGTGTGTGTGTGTGTGTCTTACCTGCCTTTTTATTGCTGTAGGCATAATAATAAAATGGAAATGTAAACATTACATAACTGAGATATGCTTACCTGACACGAACGATATATTATTTTATACATGGAGGAGTTCAGTGACATACACACGTACAGAAGTCATCTTCAAAAATACTAGAAGTCGTCCACGCTTTTATGTTGGCAGTGTAACTTACAGGAAGTTTTTTGATGTTTTACTTCCATATTCCTTAAGGAATGGAAGTATGGTGATGGCAAAAAAAATCGTGTTCGAGATTATTGCAGATTCTGATTCTACTACACTCAAAACATGAAAAAAAGTCGTTTTCCGAAAAGTGTCTGTGTGTCTGTCTGTCTGTGTGTCTGTGTGTCTGTCTGTCTGTAGATTTTTTACTTCCATATTCCTTAAGGAATGGAAGTATGGTGATGGCAAAAAAAATCGTGTTCGAGATTATTGCAGATTCTGATTCTACTACACTCAAAACATGAAAAAAAGTCGTTTTCCGAAAAGTGTCTGTGTGTCTATCTGTCTGTCTGTCTGTCTGTCTGTCTGTGTGTCTGTGTGTCTGTCTGTCTGTAGATTTTTTTTTTTGGCAAACGATAACTGCCGCAAATTCAAACAGAATCAAATAATTTTTTGCATACAGTCCGGTTTTGCAGAGTTCTCGCGACCTATTGTTTTTGGTGAAGATCGGTTGAGGGAAAGGGGTAGTTTACCTGCAACGGTTTTTTTTTAGCAAGGGAAATTTTGTTTGTTTGGCAAACGATAACAGCCGCAAATTCAAACAGAATCAAATAATGTTTCGCATACAGCCCTGAATTGTAGAGTTCTCAAGACCTATTGTTTTTGGTGAAGATCGGTTAAGGGAAAGGGGTAGTTTACCTGTAACGTTTTATGTTTTAACAAGGGTATTTCCTATGGCAAACGATAACAGCCGCAAATTCAAACAGAATGAAAAGATTATTTGCATACAGCCCTAAATTGTAGAGTTCTCAATACCTTTTGTTTTTGGTGAAGATCGGTTAAGGGAAAGGGGTAGTTTACCTACAACGTTTTTTTAACAAGGGTATTTTCTATGGCAAACGATAACAGCCGCAAATTCAAACAGAATCAAATAATTTTCTGCATACAGCCCTGATTTGTAGAGTACTCAAGACCTATTGTTTTTGGTGAAGATCGGTTGAGGGGAAGGGGTAGTTTACCAGCAACGTTTTTTATCATGCGTATTTTCTATGGCAAACGACAACTGCCGCAAATTCAAACAGAATCAAATAATTTTTTGCATACAGCCCTGATTTGTAGAGTACTCGCGACCTATTGTTTTTGGTGAAGATCGGTTGAGGGGAAGGGGTAGTTTACCTGCAACGGTTTTTTTTATCAAGGGAAATTTTTTACTTCCATATTCCTTAAGGAATGGAAGTATGGTGATGGCAAAAAAAATCGTGTTCGAGATTATTGCAGATTCTGATTCTACTACACTCAAAACATGAAAAAAAGTCGTTTTCCGAAAAGTGTCTGTCTGTCTGTCTGTCTGTCTGTGTGTCTATCTGTAGATTTTTTTCTATGGCAAACGATAACTGCCGCAAATTCAAACATAATCAAATAATTTTTTGCATGCAGCCCTGATTTGCAGAGTACTCGCGACCTATTGTTTTTGGTGAAGATCGGTTGAGGGAAAGGGGTAGTTTACCTGCAACGGTTTTTTTTTAGCAAGGGTAATTTTGTTTGTTTGGCAAACGATAACAGCCGCAAATTCAAACAGAATCAAATAATGTTTCGCATACAGCCCTAAATTGTAGAGTTCTCAAGATCTGTTGATTTTGGTGAAGATCGCTTAAGGGAAAGGGGTAGTTTACCTGTAACGTTTTATGTTTTAACAAGGGTATTTCCTATGGCAAACGATAACAGCCGCAAATTCAAACAGAATCAAAAGATTATTTGCATACAGCCCTATATTGTAGAGTTCTCAAGACCTATTGTTTTTGGTGAAGTTCGGTTGAGGGAAAGGGGTAGTTTACCTGCAACGTTTTTTTAACAAGGGTATTTTCTATGGCAAACGATAACAGCCGCAAATTCAAACAGAATCAAATAATGTTTTGCATACAGCCCTGATTTGTAGAGTACTCAAGACCTGTTGTTTTTGGTGAAGATCGGTTAAGGGGAAGGGGTAGTTTACCTGCAACGTTTTTTTATCAAGCGTATTTTCTATGGTAAACGATAACAGCCGCAAATTCAAACAGAATCATATAATTTTTGCATACGTCCCTGAATTGTAGAGGTCTCAATGACTTTCGATTTTGGTGAAGATCGGTTAAGGGGAAGGGGTAGTTTACTTGCAATCTTTTACGTTTTAACAAGAGTAAAGTACTTGAAAATTTATTTAAACTTTTTGAAACAATGGTAATTGTTAAAAATAAAATAATTTTGTTGCCAGGCAATAAAATTATAATTTTTTCATTTTAATGTAATATAATATTTTTCATTTAATACAGCAATAAAAAGGCAGGTAAGACAGCCTGGCTGTTTGGCTGAAAATGATTTTAAATATAAATCTTAGAATATGGAAGTCATGTATGGTTCTCCATACCGATATTTTTCTATGGCAAACGATAACTGCCGCAAATTCAAACAGAATCAAATAATTTTTTGCATACAGTCCGGTTTTGCAGAGTTCTCGCGACCTATTGTTTTTGGTGAAGATCGGTTGAGGGAAAGGGGTAGTTTACCTGCAACGGTTTTTTTTTAGCAAGGGAAATTTTGTTTGTTTGGCAAACGATAACAGCCGCAAATTCAAACAGAATCAAATAATGTTTCGCATACAGCCCTGAATTGTAGAGTTCTCAAGACCTATTGTTTTTGGTGAAGATCGGTTAAGGGAAAGGGGTAGTTTACCTGTAACGTTTTATGTTTTAACAAGGGTATTTCCTATGGCAAACGATAACAGCCGCAAATTCAAACAGAATGAAAAGATTATTTGCATACAACCCTAAATTGTAGAGTTCTCAATACCTTTTGTTTTTGGTGAAGATCGGTTAAGGGAAAGGGGTAGTTTACCTACAACGTTTTTTTAACAAGGGTATTTTCTATGGCAAACGATAACAGCCGCAAATTCAAACAGAATCAAATAATTTTCTGCATACAGCCCTGATTTGTAGAGTACTCAAGACCTATTGTTTTTGGTGAAGATCGGTTGAGGGGAAGGGGTAGTTTACCAGCAACGTTTTTTATCATGCGTATTTTCTATGGCAAACGACAACTGCCGCAAATTCAAACAGAATCAAATAATTTTTTGCATACAGCCCTGATTTGTAGAGTACTCGCGACCTATTGTTTTTGGTGAAGATCGGTTGAGGGGAAGGGGTAGTTTACCTGCAACGGTTTTTTTTATCAAGGGAAATTTTTTACTTTCATATTCCTTAAGGAATGGAAGTATGGTGATGGCAAAAAAAATCGTGTTCGAGATTATTGCAGATTCTGATTCTACTACACTCAAAACATGAAAAAAAGTCGTTTTCCGAAAAGTGTCTGTCTGTCTGTCTGTCTGTCTGTGTGTCTATCTGTAGATTTTTTTCTATGGCAAACGATAACTGCCGCAAATTCAAACATAATCAAATAATTTTTTGCATGCAGCCCTGATTTGCAGAGTACTCGCGACCTATTGTTTTTGGTGAAGATCGGTTGAGGGAAAGGGGTAGTTTACCTGCAACGGTTTTTTTTTAGCAAGGGTAATTTTGTTTGTTTGGCAAACGATAACAGCCGCAAATTCAAACAGAATCAAATAATGTTTCGCATACAGCCCTAAATTGTAGAGTTCTCAAGATCTGTTGATTTTGGTGAAGATCGGTTAAGGGAAAGGGGTAGTTTACCTGTAACGTTTTATGTTTTAGCAAGGGTATTTCCTATGGCAAACGATAACAGCCGCAAATTCAAACAGAATCAAAAGATTATTTGCATACAGCCCTAAATTGCAGAGTTCTCAAGACCTATTGTTTTTGGTGAAGATCGGTTAAGGGAAAGGGGTAGTTTACCTGCAGCGTTTTTTTATCAAGGGTATTTTCTATGGCAAACGATAACAGCCGCAAATTCAAACAGAATCAAATAATTTTTTGCATACAGCCGTGATTTGTAGAGTACTCAAGACCTATTGTTTTTGGTGAAGATCGGTTGAGGGGAAGGGGTAGTTTACCTACAACCTTTTACGTTTTAACAAGAGTAAAGTAATTGAAAATTCATTTAAACTTTTTCAAACAATGGTAATTGTTAAATATCGGTATGGAGAACCATACATGACTTCCATATTCTAAGTTACATTGCCCAGCGATCCACAGGAAGCAAATTGATGTCCATTTTTTCGGCTTGCACGCGTTATGTTGGTGTGGGTTTCGGCACTTTCCATTTAAAAAGCGTGCAAATGTAAGAAAATAAACATGAGTGAGGCCAGAAATAACGTGAATTGTGTGTGTGTGTGTGTGTGTGTGTGTGTGTGTGTGTGTCTTACCTGCCTTTTTATTGCTGTAGGCATAATAATAAAATGGAAATGTAAACATTACATAACTGAGATATGCTTACCTGACACGAACGATATATTATTTTATACATGGAGGAGTTCAGTGACATACACACGTACAGAAGTCATCTTCAAAAATACTAGAAGTCGTCCACGCTTTTATGTTGGCAGTGTAACTTACAGGAAGTTTTTTGATGTTTTACTTCCATATTCCTTAAGGAATGGAAGTATGGTGATGGCAAAAAAAATCGTGTTCGAGATTATTGCAGATTCTGATTCTACTACACTCAAAACATGAAAAAAAGTCGTTTTCCGAAAAGTGTCTGTGTGTCTGTCTGTCTGTGTGTCTGTGTGTCTGTGTGTCTGTCTGTCTGTAGATTTTTTACTTCCATATTCCTTAAGGAATGGAAGTATGGTGATGGCAAAAAAAATCGTGTTCGAGATTATTGCAGATTCTGATTCTACTACACTCAAAACATGAAAAAAAGTCGTTTTCCGAAAAGTGTCTGTGTGTCTATCTGTCTGTCTGTCTGTCTGTGTGTCTGTGTGTCTGTGTGTCTGTCTGTCTGTAGATTTTTTTTTTTGGCAAACGATAACTGCCGCAAATTCAAACAGAATCAAATAATTTTTTGCATACAGTCCGGTTTTGCAGAGTTCTCGCGACCTATTGTTTTTGGTGAAGATCGGTTGAGGGAAAGGGGTAGTTTACCTGCAACGGTTTTTTTTTAGCAAGGGAAATTTTGTTTGTTTGGCAAACGATAACAGCCGCAAATTCAAACAGAATCAAATAATGTTTCGCATACAGCCCTGAATTGTAGAGTTCTCAAGACTTATTGTTTTTGGTGAAGATCGGTTAAGGGAAAGGGGTAGTTTACCTGTAACGTTTTATGTTTTAACAAGGGTATTTCCTATGGCAAACGATAACAGCCGCAAATTCAAACAGAATGAAAAGATTATTTGCATACAGCCCTAAATTGTAGAGTTCTCAATACCTTTTGTTTTTGGTGAAGATCGGTTAAGGGAAAGGGGTAGTTTACCTACAACGTTTTTTTAACAAGGGTATTTTCTATGGCAAACGATAACAGCCGCAAATTCAAACAGAATCAAATAATTTTCTGCATACAGCCCTGATTTGTAGAGTACTCAAGACCTATTGTTTTTGGTGAAGATCGGTTGAGGGGAAGGAGTAGTTTACCAGCAACGTTTTTTATCATGCGTATTTTCTATGGCAAACGACAACTGCCGCAAATTCAAACAGAATCAAATAATTTTTTGCATACAGCCCTGATTTGTAGAGTACTCGCGACCTATTGTTTTTGGTGAAGATCGGTTGAGGGGAAGGGGTAGTTTACCTGCAACGGTTTTTTTTATCAAGGGAAATTTTTTACTTCCATATTCCTTAAGGAATGGAAGTATGGTGATGGCAAAAAAAATCGTGTTCGAGATTATTGCAGATTCTGATTCTACTACACTCAAAACATGAAAAAAAGTCGTTTTCCGAAAAGTGTCTGTCTGTCTGTCTGTCTGTCTGTGTGTCTATCTGTAGATTTTTTTCTATGGCAAACGATAACTGCCGCAAATTCAAACATAATCAAATAATTTTTTGCATGCAGCCCTGATTTGCAGAGTACTCGCGACCTATTGTTTTTGGTGAAGATCGGTTGAGGGAAAGGGGTAGTTTACCTGCAACGGTTTTTTTTTTAGCAAGGGTAATTTTGTTTGTTTGGCAAACGATAACAGCCGCAAATTCAAACAGAATCAAATAATGTTTCGCATACAGCCCTAAATTGTAGAGTTCTCAAGATCTGTTGATTTTGGTGAAGATCGGTTAAGGGAAAGGGGTAGTTTACCTGTAACGTTTTATGTTTTAACAAGGGTATTTCCTATGGCAAACGATAACAGCCGCAAATTCAAACAGAATCAAAAGATTATTTGCATACAGCCCTATATTGTAGAGTTCTCAAGACCTATTGTTTTTGGTGAAGTTCGGTTGAGGGAAAGGGGTAGTTTACCTGCAACGTTTTTTTAACAAGGGTATTTTCTATGGCAAACGATAACAGCCGCAAATTCAAACAGAATCAAATAATGTTTTGCATACAGCCCTGATTTGTAGAGTACTCAAGACCTGTTGTTTTTGGTGAAGATCGGTTAAGGGGAAGGGGTAGTTTACCGGCAACGTTTTTTTATCAAGCGTATTTTCTATGGTAAACGATAACAGCCGCAAATTCAAACAGAATCATATAATTTTTGCATACGTCCCTGAATTGTAGAGGTCTCAATGACTTTCGATTTTGGTGAAGATCGGTTAAGGGGAAGGGGTAGTTTACTTGCAATCTTTTACGTTTTAACAAGAGTAAAGTACTTGAAAATTTATTTAAACTTTTTGAAACAATGGTAATTGTTAAAAATAAAATAATTTTGTTGCCAGGCAATAAAATTATAATTTTTTCATTTTAATGTAATATAATATTTTTCATTTAATACAGCAATAAAAAGGCAGGTAAGACAGCCTGGCTGTTTGGCTGAAAATGATTTTAAATATAAATCTTAGAATATGGAAGTCATGTATGGTTCTCCATACCGATATTTTTCTATGGCAAACGATAACTGCCGCAAATTCAAACAGAATCAAATAATTTTTTGCATACAGTCCGGTTTTGCAGAGTTCTCGCGACCTATTGTTTTTGGTGAAGATCGGTTGAGGGAAAGGGGTAGTTTACCGGCAACGGTTTTTTTTTAGCAAGGGAAATTTTGTTTGTTTGGCAAACGATAACAGCCGCAAATTCAAACAGAATCAAATAATGTTTCGCATACAGCCCTGAATTGTAGAGTTCTCAAGACCTATTGTTTTTGGTGAAGATCGGTTAAGGGAAAGGGGTAGTTTACCTGTAACGTTTTATGTTTTAACAAGGGTATTTCCTATGGCAAACGATAACAGCCGCAAATTCAAACAGAATGAAAAGATTATTTGCATACAACCCTAAATTGTAGAGTTCTCAATACCTTTTGTTTTTGGTGAAGATCGGTTAAGGGAAAGGGGTAGTTTACCTACAACGTTTTTTTAACAAGGGTATTTTCTATGGCAAACGATAACAGCCGCAAATTCAAACAGAATCAAATAATTTTCTGCATACAGCCCTGATTTGTAGAGTACTCAAGACCTATTGTTTTTGGTGAAGATCGGTTGAGGGGAAGGGGTAGTTTACCAGCAACGTTTTTTATCATGCGTATTTTCTATGGCAAACGACAACTGCCGCAAATTCAAACAGAATCAAATAATTTTTTGCATACAGCCCTGATTTGTAGAGTACTCGCGACCTATTGTTTTTGGTGAAGATCGGTTGAGGGGAAGGGGTAGTTTACCTGCAACGGTTTTTTTTATCAAGGGAAATTTTTTACTTTCATATTCCTTAAGGAATGGAAGTATGGTGATGGCAAAAAAAATCGTGTTCGAGATTATTGCAGATTCTGATTCTACTACACTCAAAACATGAAAAAAAGTCGTTTTCCGAAAAGTGTCTGTCTGTCTGTCTGTCTGTCTGTGTGTCTATCTGTAGATTTTTTTCTATGGCAAACGATAACTGCCGCAAATTCAAACATAATCAAATAATTTTTTGCATGCAGCCCTGATTTGCAGAGTACTCGCGACCTATTGTTTTTGGTGAAGATCGGTTGAGGGAAAGGGGTAGTTTACCTGCAACGGTTTTTTTTTAGCAAGGGTAATTTTGTTTGTTTGGCAAACGATAACAGCCGCAAATTCAAACAGAATCAAATAATGTTTCGCATACAGCCCTAAATTGTAGAGTTCTCAAGATCTGTTGATTTTGGTGAAGATCGGTTAAGGGAAAGGGGTAGTTTACCTGTAACGTTTTATGTTTTAACAAGGGTATTTCCTATGGCAAACGATAACAGCCGCAAATTCAAACAGAATCAAAAGATTATTTGCATACAGCCCTAAATTGTAGAGTTCTCAAGACCTATTGTTTTTGGTGAAGTTCGGTTGAGGGAAAGGGGTAGTTTACCTGCAACGTTTTTTTAACAAGGGTATTTTCTATGGCAAACGATAACAGCCGCAAATTCAAACAGAATCAAATAATGTTTTGCATACAGCCCTGATTTGTAGAGTACTCAAGACCTGTTGTTTTTGGTGAAGATCGGTTAAGGAGAAGGGGTAGTTTACCTGCAACGTTTTTTTATCAAGCGTATTTTCTATGGTAAACGATAACAGCCGCAAATTCAAACAGAATCAAATAATTTTTGCATACGTCCCTGAATTGTAGAGGTCTCAATGACTTTCGATTTTGGTGAAGATCGGTTAAGGGGAAGGGGTAGTTTACTTGCAATCTTTTACATTTTAACAAGAGTAAAGTACTTGAAAATTTATTTAAACTTTTTGAAACAATGGTAATTGTTAAAAATAAAATAATTTTGTTGCCAGGCAATAAAATTATAATTTTTTCATTTTAATGTAATATAATATTTTTCATTTAATACAGCAATAAAAAGGCAGGTAAGACAGCCTGGCTGTTTGGCTGAAAATGATTTTAAATATAAATCTTAGAATATGGAAGTCATGTATGGTTCTCCATACCGATATTTTTCTATGGCAAACGATAACTGCCGCAAATTCAAACAGAATCAAATAATTTTTTGCATACAGTCCGGTTTTGCAGAGTTCTCGCGACCTATTGTTTTTGGTGAAGATCGGTTGAGGGAAAGGGGTAGTTTACCTGCAACGGTTTTTTTTTAGCAAGGTAAATTTTGTTTGTTTGGCAAACGATAACAGCCGCAAATTCAAACAGAATCAAATAATGTTTCGCATACAGCCCTGAATTGTAGAGTTCTCAAGACCTATTGTTTTTGGTGAAGATCGGTTAAGGGAAAGGGGTAGTTTACCTGTAACGTTTTATGTTTTAACAAGGGTATTTCCTATGGCAAACGATAACAGCCGCAAATTCAAACAGAATGAAAAGATTATTTGCATACAGCCCTAAATTGTAGAGTTCTCAATACCTTTTGTTTTTGGTGAAGATCGGTTAAGGGAAAGGGGTAGTTTACCTACAACGTTTTTTTAACAAGGGTATTTTCTATGGCAAACGATAACAGCCGCAAATTCAAACAGAATCAAATAATTTTCTGCATACAGCCCTGATTTGTAGAGTACTCAAGACCTATTGTTTTTGGTGAAGATCGGTTGAGGGGAAGGGGTAGTTTACCAGCAACGTTTTTTATCATGCGTATTTTCTATGGCAAACGACAACTGCCGCAAATTCAAACAGAATCAAATAATTTTTTGCATACAGCCCTGATTTGTAGAGTACTCGCGACCTATTGTTTTTGGTGAAGATCGGTTGAGGGGAAGGGGTAGTTTACCTGCAACGGTTTTTTTTATCAAGGGAAATTTTTACTTCCATATTCCTTAAGGAATGGAAGTATGGTGATGGCAAAAAAAATCGTGTTCGAGATTATTGCAGATTCTGATTCTACTACACTCAAAACATGAAAAAAAGTCGTTTTCCGAAAAGTGTCTGTGTGTCTGTCTGTGTGTCTGTCTGTCTGTGTGTCTGTCTGTCTGTAGATTTTTTTCTATGGCAAACGATAACTGCCGCAAATTCAAACAGAATCAAATAATTTTTTGCATGCAGCCCTGATTTGCAGAGTACTCGCGACCTATTGTTTTTGGTGAAGATCGGTTGAGGGAAAGGGGTAGTTTACCTGCAACGGTTTTTTTTTTAGCAAGGGTAATTTTGTTTGTTTGGCAAACGATAACAGCCGCAAATTCAAACAGAATCAAATAATGTTTCCCATACAGCCCTGAATTGTAGAGTTCTCAAGATCTTTTGATTTTGGTGAAGATCGGTTAAGGGAAAGGGGTAGTTTACCTGTAACGTTTTATGTTTTAACAAGGGTATTTCTTATGGCAAACGATAACAGCCGCAAATTCAAACAGAATCAAAAGATTATTTGCATACAGCCCTAAATTGTAGAGATCTCAAGACCTATTGTTTTTGGTGAAGATCGGTTGAGGGAGAGGGGTAGTTTACCTGCAACGTTTTTTTAACAAGGGTATTTTTTTTCTATGGCAAACGATAACTGCCGCAAATTCAAACAGAATCAAATAACTTTTTGCATACAGCCCTGATTTGTAGAGTACTCACGACCTATTGTTTTTGGTGAAGATCGGTTGAGGGAAAGGGGTAGTTTACCTGCAACGGTTTTTTTTATCAAGGGAAATTTTTTTTTTTGCCAAACGATAACAGCCGCAAATTCAAACAGAATCAAATAATGTTTCGCAGACAGCCCTGAATTGTAGAGTTCTCAAGACCTATTGTTTTTGGTTAAGATCGGTTAAGGGAAAGGGGTAGTTTACCTACAACGTTTTTTTAACAAGGTTATTTTCTATGGCAAACGATAACAGCCGCAAATTCAAACATAATCAAATAATTTTCTGCATACAGCCCTGGTTTGTAGAGTACTCAAGACGTACTGTTTTTGGTTAAGATCGGTTAAGGGAAAGGGGTAGTTTACCTACAACGTTTTTTTAACAAGGTTATTTTCTATGGCAAACGATAACAGCCGCAAATTCAAACATAATCAAATAATTTTCTGCATGCAGCCCTGGTTTGTAGAGTACTCAAGACCTATTGTTTTTGGTGAAGATCGGTTGAGGGGAAGGGGTAGTTTACCAGCAACGTTTGTTATAAAGCGTATTTTCTATGGCAAACGATAACTGCCGCAAATTCAAACAGAATCAAATAATTTTTTGCATACGTAAG
Organism: Magicicada septendecula; assembly: GCA_034769895.1. Lineage (NCBI taxonomy): Eukaryota > Metazoa > Arthropoda > Insecta > Hemiptera > Cicadidae > Magicicada > Magicicada septendecula. The sequence continues at coordinate 461,144,321 of CM068370.1, read as the reverse complement.
TGAATTGTAGAGGACTCAAGTCCATTAGATTTTGGTGAAGATCGGTTAATGGGAAGGGGTAGTTTACCTGCAACATTTTACGTTTTAACAAGAGTAAAGTACTTGTTACTTCCATATTCCTTAAGGAATGGAAGTATGGTGATGGCAAAAAAAATCGTGTTCGAGATTATTGCAGATTCTGATTCTACTACACTCAAAACATGAAAAAAAGTCGTATTCCGAAAAGTGTCTGTGTGTGTGTCTGTCTGTCTGTCTGTCTGTCTGTGTGTGTGTGTCTGTCTGTCTATGTGTGTGTCTGTAGATTTTTTTTCTATGGCAAACGATAACAGCCGCAAATTCAAACAGAATCAAATTATTTTTAACATACAGCCCTGATTTGTAGAGTACTCGCGACCTGTTGTTTTTGGTGAAGATCGGTTGAGGGAAAGGGGTAGTTTACCGGCAACGGTTTTTTTTTTATCGAGGGTAATTTTGTTTGTTTGGCAAACGATAACAGCCGCAAATTCAAACAGAATCAAATAATGTTTCGCATACAGCCCTGAATTGTAGAGTTCTCACGATCTGTTGATTTTGGTAAAGATCGGTTAAGGGAAAGGGGTAGTTTACCTGTACCGTTTTATGTTTTAACAATGGTATTTACTATGGCAAACGATAACAGCCGCAAATTTTAACATAATCAAATAATGTTTTGCATACTGCCCTAAATTGTAGAGTTCTCAAGACCTTTAGTTTTTGGTGAAGATCGGTTAAGGGAAAGGGGTAGTTTACCTACAACGTTTTTTTAACAAGGGTATTTTCTATGGCAAACGATAACAGCCGCAAATTCGAACAGAATCAAATAATTTTCTGCATACAGTCCTGATTTGTAGAGTACTCAAGACCTTTGGTTTTTGGTGAAGATCGGTTGAGGGGAAGGGGTAGTTTACCGGCAACGTTTTTTATCAAGCGTATTTTCTATGGCAAACGATAACTGCCGCAAATTCAAACAGAATCAAATAATTTTTTGCATGCAGCCCGGATTTACAGAGTTCTCGCGACCTATTGTTTTTGGTGAAGATCGGTTTAGGGAAAGGGGTAGTTTACCTGCAACGGTTTTTTTTTAGCAAGGGTAATTTTGTTTGTTTGGCAAACGATAACAGCCGCAAATACAAACAGAATCAAATAATGTTTTGCATACGTCCCTGAATTGTAGAGGTCTCAATGACTTTCGATTTTGGTGAAGATCGGTTAAGGGGAAGGGGTAGTTTACCTGCAACCTTATACGTTTTATTTACTTCCATATTCCTTAAGGAATGGAAGTATGGTGATGGCAAAAAAAATCGTGTTCGAGATTATTGCAGATTCTGATTCTACTACACTCAAAACATGAAAAAAAGTCGTTTTCCGAAAAGTGTCTGTCTGTCTGTCTGTGTGTCTATCTGTAGATTTTTTTCTATGGCAAACGATAACTGCCGCAAATTCAAACATAATCAAATAATTTTTTGCATGCAGTCCTGATTTGCAGAGTACTCGCGACCTATTGTTTTTGGTGAAGATCGGTTGAGGGAAAGGGGTAGTTTACCTGCAACGGTTTTTTTTTAGCAAGGGTAATTTTGTTTGTTTGGCAAACGATAACAGCCGCAAATTCAAACAGAATCAAATAATGTTTCGCATACAGCCCTGAATTGTAGAGTTCTCAAGACCTATTGTTTTTGGTGAAGATCGGTTAAGGGAAAGGGGTAGTTTACCTGTAACGTTTTATGTTTTAACAAGGGTATTTCCTATGGCAAACGATAACAGCCGCAAATTCAAACAGAATGAAAAGATTATTTGCATACAGCCCTAAATTGTAGAGTTCTCAATACCTTTTGTTTTTGGTGAAGATCGGTTAAGGGAAAGGGGTAGTTTACCTACAACGTTTTTTTAACAAGGGTATTTTCTATGGCAAACGATAACAGCCGCAAATTCAAACAGAATCAAATAATTTTCTGCATACAGCCCTGATTTGTAGAGTACTCAAGACCTATTGTTTTTGGTGAAGATCGGTTGAGGGGAAGGGGTAGTTTACCAGCAACGTTTTTTATCATGCGTATTTTCTATGGCAAACGACAACTGCCGCAAATTCAAACAGAATCAAATAATTTTTTGCATACAGCCCTGATTTGTAGAGTACTCGCGACCTATTGTTTTTGGTGAAGATCGGTTGAGGGGAAGGGGTAGTTTACCTGCAACGGTTTTTTTTATCAAGGGAAATTTTTTACTTCCATATTCCTTAAGGAATGGAAGTATGGTGATGGCAAAAAAAATCGTGTTCGAGATTATTGCAGATTCTGATTCTACTACACTCAAAACATGAAAAAAAGTCGTTTTCCGAAAAGTGTCTGTCTGTCTGTCTGTCTGTGTGTCTATCTGTAGATTTTTTTCTATGGCAAACGATAACTGCCGCAAATTCAAACATAATCAAATAATTTTTTGCATGCAGCCCTGATTTGCAGAGTACTCGCGACCTATTGTTTTTGGTGAAGATCGGTTGAGGGAAAGGGGTAGTTTACCTGCAACGGTTTTTTTTTAGCAAGGGTAATTTTGTTTGTTTGGCAAACGATAACAGCCGCAAATTCAACCAGAATCAAATAATGTTTCGCATACAGCCCTAAATTGTAGAGTTCTCAAGATCTGTTGATTTTGGTGAAGATCGGTTAAGGGAAGGGGGTAGTTTACCTGTAACGTTTTATGTTTTAACAAGGGTATTTCCTATGGCAAACGATAACAGCCGCAAATTCAAACAGAATCAAAAGATTATTTGCATACAGCCCTAAATTGTAGAGTTCTCAAGACCTATTGTTTTTGGTGAAGTTCGGTTGAGGGAAAGGGGTAGTTTACCTGCAACGTTTTTTTAACAAGGGTATTTTCTATGGCAAACGATAACAGCCGCAAATTCAAACAGAATCAAATAATGTTTTGCATACAGTCCTGATTTGTAGAGTACTCAAGACCTGTTGTTTTTGGTGAAGATCGGTTAAGGGGAAGGGGTAGTTTACCTGCAACGTTTTTTTATCAAGCGTATTTTCTATGGTAAACGATAACAGCCGCAAATTCAAACAGAATCAAATAATTTTTGCATACGTCCCTGAATTGTAGAGGTCTCAATGACTTTCGATTTTGGTGAAGATCGGTTAAGGGGAAGGGGTAGTTTACTTGCAATCTTTTACATTTTAACAAGAGTAAAGTACTTGAAAATTTATTTAAACTTTTTGAAACAATGGTAATTGTTAAAAATAAAATAATTTTGTTGCCAGGCAATAAAATTATAATTTTTTCATTTTAATGTAATATAATATTTTTCATTTAATACAGCAATAAAAAGGCAGGTAAGACAGCCTGGCTGTTTGGCTGAAAATGATTTTAAATATAAATCTTAGAATATGGAAGTCATGTATGGTTCTCCATACCGATATTTTTCTATGGCAAACGATAACTGCCGCAAATTCAAACAGAATCAAATAATTTTTTGCATACAGTCCGGTTTTGCAGAGTTCTCGCGACCTATTGTTTTTGGTGAAGATCGGTTGAGGGAAAGGGGTAGTTTACCTGCAACGGTTTTTTTTTAGCAAGGGAAATTTTGTTTGTTTGGCAAACGATAACAGCCGCAAATTCAAACAGAATCAAATAATGTTTCGCATACAGCCCTGAATTGTAGAGTTCTCAAGACCTATTGTTTTTGGTGAAGATCGGTTAAGGGAAAGGGGTAGTTTACCTGTAACGTTTTATGTTTTAACAAGGGTATTTCCTATGGCAAACGATAACAGCCGCAAATTCAAACAGAATGAAAAGATTATTTGCATACAGCCCTAAATTGTAGAGTTCTCAATACCTTTTGTTTTTGGTGAAGATCGGTTAAGGGAAAGGGGTAGTTTACCTACAACGTTTTTTTAACAAGGGTATTTTCTATGGCAAACGATAACAGCCGCAAATTCAAACAGAATCAAACAATTTTCTGCATACAGCCCTGATTTGTAGAGTACTCAAGACCTATTGTTTTTGGTGAAGATCGGTTGAGGGGAAGGGGTAGTTTACCAGCAACGTTTTTTATCATGCGTATTTTCTATGGCAAACGACAACTGCCGCAAATTCAAACAGAATCAAATAATTTTTTGCATACAGCCCTGATTTGTAGAGTACTCGCGACCTATTGTTTTTGGTGAAGATCGGTTGAGGGGAAGGGGTAGTTTACCTGCAACGGTTTTTTTTATCAAGGGAAATTTTTTACTTCCATATTCCTTAAGGAATGGAAGTATGGTGATGGCAAAAAAAATCGTGTTCGAGATTATTGCAGATTCTGATTCTACTACACTCAAAACATGAAAAAAAGTCGTTTTCCGAAAAGTGTCTGTCTGTCTGTCTGTCTGTCTGTGTGTCTATCTGTAGATTTTTTTCTATGGCAAACGATAACTGCCGCAAATTCAAACATAATCAAATAATTTTTTGCATGCAGGCCTGATTTGCAGAGTACTCGCGACCTATTGTTTTTGGTGAAGATCGGTTGAGGGAAAGGGGTAGTTTACCTGCAACGGTTTTTTTTTAGCAAGGGTAATTTTGTTTGTTTGGCAAACGATAACAGCCGCAAATTCAAACAGAATCAAATAATGTTTCGCATACCGCTCTAAATTGTAGAGTTCTCAAGATCTGTTGATTTTGGTGAAGATCGGTTAAGGGAAAGGGGTAGTTTACCTGTAACGTTTTATGTTTTAACAAGGGTATTTCCTATGGCAAACGATAACAGCCGCAAATTCAAACAGAATCAAAAGATTATTTGCATACAGCCCTATATTGTAGAGTTCTCAAGACCTATTGTTTTTGGTGAAGTTCGGTTGAGGGAAAGGGGTAGTTTACCTGCAACGTTTTTTTAACAAGGGTATTTTCTATGGCAAACGATAACAGCCGCAAATTCAAACAGAATCAAATAATGTTTTGCATACAGCCCTGATTTGTAGAGTACTCAAGACCTGTTGTTTTTGGTGAAGATCGGTTAAGGGGAAGGGGTAGTTTACCTGCAACGTTTTTTTATCAAGCGTATTTTCTATGGTAAACGATAACAGCCGCAAATTCAAACAGAATCAAATAATTTTTGCATACGTCCCTGAATTGTAGAGGTCTCAATGACTTTCGATTTTGGTGAAGATCGGTTAAGGGGAAGGGGTAGTTTACTTGCAATCTTTTACGTTTTAACAAGAGTAAAGTACTTGAAAATTTATTTAAACTTTTTGAAACAATGGTAATTGTTAAAAATAAAATAATTTTGTTGCCAGGCAATAAAATTATAATTTTTTCATTTTAATGTAATATAATATTTTTCATTTAATACAGCAATAAACAGGCAGGTAAGACAGCCTGGCTGTTTGGCTGAAAATGATTTTAAATATAAATCTTAGAATATGGAAGTCATGTATGGTTCTCCATACCGATATTTTTCTATGGCAAACGATAACTGCCGCAAATTCAAACAGAATCAAATACTTTTTTCCATACAGTCCGGTTTTGCAGAGTTCTCGCGACCTATTGTTTTTGGTGAAGATCGGTTGAGGGAAAGGGGTAGTTTACCTGCAACGGTTTTTTTTTAGCAAGGGAAATTTTGTTTGTTTGGCAAACGATAACAGCCGCAAATTCAAACAGAATCAAATAATGTTTCGCATACAGCCCTGAATTGTAGAGTTCTCAAGACCTATTGTTTTTGGTGAAGATCGGTTAAGGGAAAGGGGTAGTTTACCTGTAACATTTTATGTTTTAACAAGGGTATTTCCTATGGCAAACGATAACAGCCGCAAATTCAAACAGAATGAAAAGATTATTTGCATACAGCCCTAAATTGTAGAGTTCTCAATACCTTTTGTTTTTGGTGAAGATCGGTTAAGGGAAAGGGGTAGTTTACCTACAACGTTTTTTTAACAAGGGTATTTTCTATGGCAAACGATAACAGCCGCAAATTCAAACAGAATCAAATAATTTTCTGCATACAGCCCTGATTTGTAGAGTACTCAAGACCTATTGTTTTTGGTGAAGATCGGTTGAGGGGAAGGGGTAGTTTACCAGCAACGTTTTTTATCATGCGTATTTTCTATGGCAAACGACAACTGCCGCAAATTCAAACAGAATCAAATAATTTTTTGCATACAGCCCTGATTTGTAGAGTACTCGCGACCTATTGTTTTTGGTGAAGATCGGTTGAGGGGAAGGGGTAGTTTACCTGCAACGGTTTTTTTTATCAAGGGAAATTTTTTACTTCCATATTCCTTAAGGAATGGAAGTATGGTGATGGCAAAAAAAATCGTGTTCGAGATTATTGCAGATTCTGATTCTACTACACTCAAAACATGAAAAAAAGTCGTTTTCCGAAAAGTGTCTGTCTGTCTGTCTGTCTGTGTGTCTATCTGTAGATTTTTTTCTATGGCAAACGATAACTGCCGCAAATTCAAACATAATCAAATAATTTTTTGCATGCAGCCCTGATTTGCAGAGTACTCGCGACCTATTGTTTTTGGTGAAGATCGGTTGAGGGAAAGGGGTAGTTTACCTGCAACGGTTTTTTTTTAGCAAGGGTAATTTTGTTTGTTTGGCAAACGATAACAGCCGCAAATTCAAACAGAATCAAATAATGTTTCGCATACCGCTCTAAATTGTAGAGTTCTCAAGATCTGTTGATTTTGGTGAAGATCGGTTAAGGGAAAGGGGTAGTTTACCTGTAACGTTTTATGTTTTAACAAGGGTATTTCCTATGGCAAACGATAACAGCCGCAAATTCAAACAGAATCAAAAGATTATTTGCATACAGCCCTATATTGTAGAGTTCTCAAGACCTATTGTTTTTGGTGAAGTTCGGTTGAGGGAAAGGGGTAGTTTACCTGCAACGTTTTTTTAACAAGGGTATTTTCTATGGCAAACGATAACAGCCGCAAATTCAAACAGAATCAAATAATGTTTTGCATACAGCCCTGATTTGTAGAGTACTCAAGACCTGTTGTTTTTGGTGAAGATCGGTTAAGGGGAAGGGGTAGTTTACCTGCAACGTTTTTTTATCAAGCGTATTTTCTATGGTAAACGATAACAGCCGCAAATTCAAACAGAATCAAATAATTTTTGCATACGTCCCTGAATTGTAGAGGTCTCAATGACTTTCGATTTTGGTGAAGATCGGTTAAGGGGAAGGGGTAGTTTACTTGCAATCTTTTACGTTTTAACAAGAGTAAAGTACTTGAAAATTTATTTAAACTTTTTGAAACAATGGTAATTGTTAAAAATAAAATAATTTTGTTGCCAGGCAATAAAATTATAATTTTTTCATTTTAATGTAATATAATATTTTTCATTTAATACAGCAATAAAAAGGCAGGTAAGACAGCCTGGCTGTTTGGCTGAAAATGATTTTAAATATAAATCTTAGAATATGGAAGTCATGTATGGTTCTCCATACCGATATTTTTCTATGGCAAACGATAACTGCCGCAAATTCAAACAGAATCAAATACTTTTTTCCATACAGTCCGGTTTTGCAGAGTTCTCGCGACCTATTGTTTTTGGTGAAGATCGGTTGAGGGAAAGGGGTAGTTTACCTGCAACGGTTTTTTTTTAGCAAGGGAAATTTTGTTTGTTTGGCAAACGATAACAGCCGCAAATTCAAACAGAATCAAATAATGTTTCGCATACAGCCCTGAATTGTAGAGTTCTCAAGACCTATTGTTTTTGGTGAAGATCGGTTAAGGGAAAGGGGTAGTTTACCTGTAACATTTTATGTTTTAACAAGGGTATTTCCTATGGCAAACGATAACAGCCGCAAATTCAAACAGAATGAAAAGATTATTTGCATACAGCCCTAAATTGTAGAGTTCTCAATACCTTTTGTTTTTGGTGAAGATCGGTTAAGGGAAAGGGGTAGTTTACCTACAACGTTTTTTTAACAAGGGTATTTTCTATGGCAAACGATAACAGCCGCAAATTCAAACAGAATCAAATAATTTTCTGCATACAGCCCTGATTTGTAGAGTACTCAAGACCTATTGTTTTTGGTGAAGATCGGTTGAGGGGAAGGGGTAGTTTACCAGCAACGTTTTTTATCATGCGTATTTTTTATGGCAAACGACAACTGCCGCAAATTCAAACAGAATCAAATAATTTTTTGCATACAGCCCTGATTTGTAGAGTACTCGCGACCTATTGTTTTTGGTGAAGATCGGTTGAGGGGAAGGGGTAGTTTACCTGCAACGGTTTTTTTTATCAAGGGAAATTTTTTACTTCCATATTCCTTAAGGAATGGAAGTATGGTGATGGCAAAAAAAATCGTGTTCGAGATTATTGCAGATTCTGATTCTACTACACTCAAAACATGAAAAAAAGTCGTTTTCCGAAAAGTGTCTGTCTGTCTGTCTGTCTGTCTATCTGTAGATTTTTTTCTATGGCAAACGATAACTGCCGCAAATTCAAACATAATCAAATAATTTTTTGCATGCAGCCCTGATTTGCAGAGTACTCGCGACCTATTGTTTTTGGTGAAGATCGGTTGAGGGAAAGGGGTAGTTTACCTGCAACGGTTTTTTTTTAGCAAGGGTAATTTTGTTTGTTTGGCAAACGATAACAGCCGCAAATTCAAACAGAATCAAATAATGTTTCGCATACAGCCCTAAATTGTAGAGTTCTCAAGATCTGTTGATTTTGGTGAAGATCGGTTAAGGGAAAGGGGTAGTTTACCTGTAACGTTTTATGTTTTAACAAGGGTATTTCCTATGGCAAACGATAACAGCCGCAAATTCAAACAGAATCAAAAGATTATTTGCATACAGCCCTATATTGTAGAGTTCTCAAGACCTATTGTTTTTGGTGAAGTTCGGTTGAGGGAAAGGGGTAGTTTACCTGCAACGTTTTTTTAACAAGGGTATTTTCTATGGCAAACGATAACAGCCGCAAATTCAAACAGAATCAAATAATGTTTTGCATACAGCCCTGATTTGTAGAGTACTCAAGACCTGTTGTTTTTGGTGAAGATCGGTTAAGGGGAAGGGGTAGTTTACCTGCAACGTTTTTTTATCAAGCGTATTTTCTATGGTAAACGATAACAGCCGCAAATTCAAACAGAATCATATAATTTTTGCATACGTCCCTGAATTGTAGAGGTCTCAATGACTTTCGATTTTGGTGAAGATCGGTTAAGGGGAAGGGGTAGTTTACTTGCAATCTTTTACGTTTTAACAAGAGTAAAGTACTTGAAAATTTATTTAAACTTTTTGAAACAATGGTAATTGTTAAAAATAAAATAATTTTGTTGCCAGGCAATAAAATTATAATTTTTTCATTTTAATGTAATATAATATTTTTCATTTAATACAGCAATAAAAAGGCAGGTAAGACAGCCTGGCTGTTTGGCTGAAAATGATTTTAAATATAAATCTTAGAATATGGAAGTCATGTATGGTTCTCCATACCGATATTTTTCTATGGCAAACGATAACTGCCGCAAATTCAAACAGAATCAAATAATTTTTTGCATACAGTCCGGTTTTGCAGAGTTCTCGCGACCTATTGTTTTTGGTGAAGATCGGTTGAGGGAAAGGGGTAGTTTACCTGCAACGGTTTTTTTTTAGCAAGGGAAATTTTGTTTGTTTGGCAAACGATAACAGCCGCAAATTCAAACAGAATCAAATAATGTTTCGCATACAGCCCTGAATTGTAGAGTTCTGAAGACCTATTGTTTTTGGTGAAGATCGGTTAAGGGAAAGGGGTAGTTTACCTGTAACGTTTTATGTTTTAACAAGGGTATTTCCTATGGCAAACGATAACAGCCGCAAATTCAAACAGAATGAAAAGATTATTTGCATACAACCCTAAATTGTAGAGTTCTCAATACCTTTTGTTTTTGGTGAAGATCGGTTAAGGGAAAGGGGTAGTTTACCTACAACGTTTTTTTAACAAGGGTATTTTCTATGGCAAACGATAACAGCCGCAAATTCAAACAGAATAAAATAATTTTCTGCATACAGCCCTGATTTGTAGAGTACTCAAGACCTATTGTTTTTGGTGAAGATCGGTTGAGGGGAAGGGGTAGTTTACCAGCAACGTTTTTTATCATGCGTATTTTCTATGGCAAACGACAACTGCCGCAAATTCAAACAGAATCAAATAATTTTTTGCATACAGCCCTGATTTGTAGAGTACTCGCGACCTATTGTTTTTGGTGAAGATCGGTTGAGGGGAAGGGGTAGTTTACCTGCAACGGTTTTTTTTATCAAGGGAAATTTTTTACTTTCATATTCCTTAAGGAATGGAAGTATGGTGATGGCAAAAAAAATCGTGTTTGAGATTATTGCAGATTCTGATTCTACTACACTCAAAACATGAAAAAAAGTCGTTTTCCGAAAAGTGTCTGTCTGTCTGTCTGTCTGTCTGTGTGTCTGTCTGTCTGTAGATTTTTTTCTATGGCAAACGATAACTGCCGCAAATTCAAACATAATCAAATAATTTTTTGCATGCAGCCCTGATTTGCAGAGTACTCGCGACCTTTTGTTTTTGGTGAAGATCGGTTGAGGGAAAGGGGTAGTTTACCTGCAACGGTTTTTTTTTAGCAAGGGTAATTTTGTTTGTTTGGCAAACGATAACAGCCGCAAATTCAAACAGAATCAAATAATGTTTCGCATACAGCCCTAAATTGTAGAGTTCTCAAGATCTGTTGATTTTGGTGAAGATCGGTTAAGGGAAAGGGGTAGTTTACCTGTAACGTTTTATGTTTTAACAAGGGTATTTCCTATGGCAAACGATAACAGCCGCAAATTCAAACAGAATCAAAAGATTATTTGCATACAGCCCTAAATTGTAGAGTTCTCAAGACCTATTGTTTTTGGTGAAGTTCGGTTGAGGGAAAGGGGTAGTTTACCTGCAACGTTTTTTTAACAAGGGTATTTTCTATGGCAAACGATAACAGCCGCAAATTCAAACAGAATCAAATAATGTTTTGCATACAGCCCTGATTTGTAGAGTACTCAAGACCTGTTGTTTTTGGTGAAGATCGGTTAAGGGGAAGGGGTAGTTTACCTGCAACGTTTTTTTATCAAGCGTATTTTCTATGGTAAACGATAACAGCCGCAAATTCAAACAGAATCAAATAATTTTTGCATACGTCCCTGAATTGTAGAGGTCTCAATGACTTTCGATTTTGGTGAAGATCGGTTAAGGGGAAGGGGTAGTTTACTTGCAATCTTTTACATTTTAACAAGAGTAAAGTACTTGAAAATTTATTTAAACTTTTTGAAACAATGGTAATTGTTAAAAATAAAATAATTTTGTTGCCAGGCAATAAAATTATAATTTTTTCATTTTAATGTAATATAATATTTTTCATTTAATACAGCAATAAAAAGGCAGGTAAGACAGCCTGGCTGTTTGGCTGAAAATGATTTTAAATATAAATCTTAGAATATGGAAGTCATGTATGGTTCTCCATACCGATATTTTTCTATGGCAAACGATAACTGCCGCAAATTCAAACAGAATCAAATAATTTTTTGCATACAGTCCGGTTTTGCAGAGTTCTCGCGACCTATTGTTTTTGGTGAAGATCGGTTGAGGGAAAGGGGTAGTTTACCTGCAACGGTTTTTTTTTAGCAAGGGAAATTTTGTTTGTTTGGCAAACGATAACAGCCGCAAATTCAAACAGAATCAAATAATGTTTCGCATACAGCCCTGAATTGTAGAGTTCTCAAGACCTATTGTTTTTGGTGAAGATCGGTTAAGGGAAAGGGGTAGTTTACCTGTAACGTTTTATGTTTTAACAAGGGTATTTCCTATGGCAAACGATAACAGCCGCAAATTCAAACAGAATGAAAAGATTATTTGCATACAGCCCTAAATTGTAGAGTTCTCAATACCTTTTGTTTTTGGTGAAGATCGGTTAAGGGAAAGGGGTAGTTTACCTACAACGTTTTTTTAACAAGGGTATTTTCTATGGCAAACGATAACAGCCGCAAATTCAAACAGAATCAAATAATTTTCTGCATACAGCCCTGATTTGTAGAGTACTCAAGACCTATTGTTTTTGGTGAAGATCGGTTGAGGGGAAGGGGTAGTTTACCAGCAACGTTTTTTATCATGCGTATTTTCTATGGCAAACGACAACTGCCGCAAATTCAAACAGAATCAAATAATTTTTTGCATACAGCCCTGATTTGTAGAGTACTCGCGACCTATTGTTTTTGGTGAAGATCGGTTGAGGGGAAGGGGTAGTTTACCTGCAACGGTTTTTTTTATCAAGGGAAATTTTTTACTTCCATATTCCTTAAGGAATGGAAGTATGGTGATGGCAAAAAAAATCGTGTTCGAGATTATTGCAGATTCTGATTCTACTACACTCAAAACATGAAAAAAAGTCGTTTTCCGAAAAGTGTCTGTCTGTCTGTCTGTCTGTCTGTGTGTCTGTCTGTCTGTAGATTTTTTTCTATGGCAAACGATAACTGCCGGAAATTCAAACATAATCAAATAATTTTTTGCATGCAGCCCTGATTTGCAGAGTACTCGCGACCTATTGTTTTTGGTGAAGATCGGTTGAGGGAAAGGGGTAGTTTACCTGCAACGGTTTTTTTTTAGCAAGGGTAATTTTGTTTGTTTGGCAAACGATAACAGCCGCAAATTCAAACAGAATCAAATAATGTTTCGCATACAGCCCTAAATTGTAGAGTTCTCAAGATCTGTTGATTTTGGTGAAGATCGGTTAAGGGAAAGGGGTAGTTTACCTGTAACGTTTTATGTTTTAACAAGGGTATTTCCTATGGCAAACGATAACAGCCGCAAATTCAAACAGAATCAAAAGATTATTTGCATACAGCCCTAAATTGTAGAGTTCTCAAGACCTATTGTTTTTGGTGAAGTTCGGTTGAGGGAAAGGGGTAGTTTACCAGCAACGTTTTTTTAACAAGGGTATTTTCTATGGCAAACGATAACAGCCGCAAATTCAAACAGAATCAAATAATGTTTTGCATACAGCCCTGATTTGTAGAGTACTCAAGACCTGTTGTTTTTGGTGAAGATCGGTTAAGGGGAAGGGGTAGTTTACCTGCAACGTTTTTTTATCAAGCGTATTTTCTATGGTAAACGATAACAGCCGCAAATTCAAACAGAATCAAATAATTTTTGCATACGTCCCTGAATTGTAGAGGTCTCAATGACTTTCGATTTTGGTGAAGATCGGTTAAGGGGAAGGGGTAGTTTACTTGCAATCTTTTACATTTTAACAAGAGTAAAGTACTTGAAAATTTATTTAAACTTTTTGAAACAATGGTAATTGTTAAAAATAAAATAATTTTGTTGCCAGGCAATAAAATTATAATTTTTTCATTTTAATGTAATATAATATTTTTCATTTAATACAGCAATAAAAAGGCAGGTAAGACAGCCTGGCTGTTTGGCTGAAAATGATTTTAAATATAAATCTTAGAATATGGAAGTCATGTATGGTTCTCCATACCGATATTTTTCTATGGCAAACGATAACTGCCGCAAATTCAAACAGAATCAAATAATTTTTTGCATACAGTCCGGTTTTGCAGAGTTCTCGCGACCTATTGTTTTTGGTGAAGATCGGTTGAGGGAAAGGGGTAGTTTACCTGCAACGGTTTTTTTTTAGCAAGGGAAATTTTGTTTGTTTGGCAAACGATAACAGCCGCAAATTCAAACAGAATCAAATAATGTTTCGCATACAGCCCTGAATTGTAGAGTTCTCAAGACCTATTGTTTTTGGTGAAGATCGGTTAAGGGAAAGGGGTAGTTTACCTGTAACGTTTTATGTTTTAACAAGGGTATTTCCTATGGCAAACGATAACAGCCGCAAATTCAAACAGAATGAAAAGATTATTTGCATACAGCCCTAAATTGTAGAGTTCTCAATACCTTTTGTTTTTGGTGAAGATCGGTTAAGGGAAAGGGGTAGTTTACCTACAACGTTTTTTTAACAAGGGTATTTTCTATGGCAAACGATAACAGCCGCAAATTCAAACAGAATCAAATAATTTTCTGCATACAGCCCTGATTTGTAGAGTACTCAAGACCTATTGTTTTTGGTGAAGATCGGTTGAGGGGAAGGGGTAGTTTACCAGCAACGTTTTTTATCATGCGTATTTTCTATGGCAAACGACAACTGCCGCAAATTCAAACAGAATCAAATAATTTTTTGCATACAGCCCTGATTTGTAGAGTACTCGCGACCTATTGTTTTTGGTGAAGATCGGTTGAGGGGAAGGGGTAGTTTACCTGCAACGGTTTTTTTTATCAAGGGAAATTTTTTACTTCCATATTCCTTAAGGAATGGAAGTATGGTGATGGCAAAAAAAATCGTGTTCGAGATTATTGCAGATTCTGATTCTACTACACTCAAAACATGAAAAAAAGTCGTTTTCCGAAAAGTGTCTGTCTGTCTGTCTGTCTGTCTGTGTGTCTATCTGTAGATTTTTTTCTATGGCAAACGATAACTGCCGCAAATTCAAACATAATCAAATAATTTTTTGCATGCAGCCCTGATTTGCAGAGTACTCGCGACCTATTGTTTTTGGTGAAGATCGGTTGAGGGAAAGGGGTAGTTTACCTGCAACGGTTTTTTTTTAGCAAGGGTAATTTTGTTTGTTTGGCAAACGATAACAGCCGCAAATTCAAACAGAATCAAATAATGTTTCGCATACCGCCCTAAATTGTAGAGTTATCAAGATCTGTTGATTTTGGTGAAGATCGGTTAAGGGAAAGGGGTAGTTTACCTGTAACGTTTTATGTTTTAACAAGGGTATTTCCTATGGCAAACGATAACAGCCGCAAATTCAAACAGAATCAAAAGATTATTTGCATACAGCCCTATATTGTAGAGTTCTCAAGACCTATTGTTTTTGGTGAAGTTCGGTTGAGGGAAAGGGGTAGTTTACCTGCAACGTTTTTTTAACAAGGGTATTTTCTATGGCAAACGATAACAGCCGCAAATTCAAACAGAATCAAATAATGTTTTGCATACAGCCCTGATTTGTAGAGTACTCAAGACCTGTTGTTTTTGGTGAAGATCGGTTAAGGGGAAGGGGTAGTTTACCTGCAACGTTTTTTTATCAAGCGTATTTTCTATGGTAAACGATAACAGCCGCAAATTCAAACAGAATCAAATAATTTTTGCATACGTCCCTGAATTGTAGAGGTCTCAATGACTTTCGATTTTGGTGAAGATCGGTTAAGGGGAAGGGGTAGTTTACTTGCAATCTTTTACGTTTTAACAAGAGTAAAGTACTTGAAAATTTATTTAAACTTTTTGAAACAATGGTAATTGTTAAAAATAAAATAATTTTGTTGCCAGGCAATAAAATTATAATTTTTTCATTTTAATGTAATATAATATTTTTCATTTAATACAGCAATAAAAAGGCAGGTAAGACAGCCTGGCTGTTTGGCTGAAAATGATTTTAAATATAAATCTTAGAATATGGAAGTCATGTATGGTTCTCCATACCGATATTTTTCTATGGCAAACGATAACTGCCGCAAATTCAAACAGAATCAAATACTTTTTTCCATACAGTCCGGTTTTGCAGAGTTCTCGCGACCTATTGTTTTTGGTGAAGATCGGTTGAGGGAAAGGGGTAGTTTACCTGCAACGGTTTTTTTTTAGCAAGGGAAATTTTGTTTGTTTGGCAAACGATAACAGCCGCAAATTCAAACAGAATCAAATAATGTTTCGCATACAGCCCTGAATTGTAGAGTTCTCAAGACCTATTGTTTTTGGTGAAGATCGGTTAAGGGAAAGGGGTAGTTTACCTGTAACATTTTATGTTTTAACAAGGGTATTTCCTATGGCAAACGATAACAGCCGCAAATTCAAACAGAATGAAAAGATTATTTGCATACAGCCCTAAATTGTAGAGTTCTCAATACCTTTTGTTTTTGGTGAAGATCGGTTAAGGGAAAGGGGTAGTTTACCTACAACGTTTTTTTAACAAGGGTATTTTCTATGGCAAACGATAACAGCCGCAAATTCAAACAGAATCAAATAATTTTCTGCATACAGCCCTGATTTGTAGAGTACTCAAGACCTATTGTTTTTGGTGAAGATCGGTTGAGGGGAAGGGGTAGTTTACCAGCAACGTTTTTTATCATGCGTATTTTCTATGGCAAACGACAACTGCCGCAAATTCAAACAGAATCAAATAATTTTTTGCATACAGCCCTGATTTGTAGAGTACTCGCGACCTATTGTTTTTGGTGAAGATCGGTTGAGGGGAAGGGGTAGTTTACCTGCAACGGTTTTTTTTATCAAGGGAAATTTTTTACTTCCATATTCCTTAAGGAATGGAAGTATGGTGATGGCAAAAAAAATCGTGTTGGAGATTATTGCAGATTCTGATTCTACTACACTCAAAACATGAAAAAAAGTCGTTTTCCGAAAAGTGTCTGTCTGTCTGTCTGTGTGTCTATCTGTAGATTTTTTTCTATGGCAAACGATAACTGCCGCAAATTCAAACATAATCAAATAATTTTTTGCATGCTGCCCTGATTTGCAGAGTACTCGCGACCTATTGTTTTTGGTGAAGATCGGTTGAGGGAAAGGGGTAGTTTACCTGCAACGGTTTTTTTTTAGCAAGGGTAATTTTGTTTGTTTGGCAAACGATAACAGCCGCAAATTCAAACAGAATCAAATAATGTTTCGCATACAACCCTAAATTGTAGAGTTCTCAAGATCTGTTGATTTTGGTGAAGATCGGTTAAGGGAAAGGGGTAGTTTACCTGCAACGTTTTATGTTTTAACAAGGGTATTTCCTATGGCAAACGATAACAGCCGCAAATTCAAACAGAATCAAAAGATTATTTGCATACAGCCCTAAATTGTAGAGTTCTCAAGACCTATTGTTTTTGGTGAAGTTCGGTTGAGGGAAAGGGGTAGTTTACCTGCAACGTTTTTTTAACAAGGGTATTTTCTATGGCAAACGATAACAGCCGCAAATTCAAACAGAATCAAATAATGTTTTGCATACAGCCCTGATTTGTAGAGTACTCAAGACCTGTTGTTTTTGGTGAAGATCGGTTAAGGGGAAGGGGTAGTTTACCTGCAACGTTTTTTTATCAAGCGTATTTTCTATGGTAAACGATAACAGCCGCAAATTCAAACAGAATCAAATAATTTTTGCATACGTCCCTGAATTGTAGAGGTCTCAATGACTTTCGATTTTGGTGAAGATCGGTTAAGGGGAAGGGGTAGTTTACTTGCAATCTTTTACATTTTAACAAGAGTAAAGTACTTGAAAATTTATTTAAACTTTTTGAAACAATGGTAATTGTTAAAAATAAAATAATTTTGTTGCCAGGCAATAAAATTATAATTTTTTCATTTTAATGTAATATAATATTTTTCATTTAATACAGCAATAAAAAGGCAGGTAAGACAGCCTGGCTGTTTGGCTGAAAATGATTTTAAATATAAATCTTAGAATATGGAAGTCATGTATGGTTCTCCATACCGATATTTTTCTATGGCAAACGATAACTGCCGCAAATTCAAACAGAATCAAATAATTTTTTGCATACAGTCCGGTTTTGCAGAGTTCTCGCGACCTATTGTTTTTGGTGAAGATCGGTTGAGGGAAAGGGGTAGTTTACCTGCAACGGTTTTTTTTTAGCAAGGGAAATTTTGTTTGTTTGGCAAACGATAACAGCCGCAAATTCAAACAGAATCAAATAATGTTTCGCATACAGCCCTGAATTGTAGAGTTCTCAAGACCTATTGTTTTTGGTGAAGATCGGTTAAGGGAAAGGGGTAGTTTACCTGTAACGTTTTATGTTT
The DNA here is from genome assembly GCA_034769895.1 of Magicicada septendecula. Classification (NCBI taxonomy): domain Eukaryota; kingdom Metazoa; phylum Arthropoda; class Insecta; order Hemiptera; family Cicadidae; genus Magicicada; species Magicicada septendecula. The sequence goes on along the minus strand of CM068370.1, from coordinate 461,126,512 downwards.
TAACAAGGGTATTTCCTATGGCAAACGATAACAGCCGCAAATTCAAACAGAATGAAAAGATTATTTGCATACAGCCCTAAATTGTAGAGTTCTCAATACCTTTTGTTTTTGGTGAAGATCGGTTAAGGGAAAGGGGTAGTTTACCTACAACGTTTTTTTAACAAGGGTATTTTCTATGGCAAACGATAACAGCCGCAAATTCAAACAGAATCAAATAATTTTCTGCATACAGCCCTGATTTGTAGAGTACTCAAGACCTATTGTTTTTGGTGAAGATCGGTTGAGGGGAAGGGGTAGTTTACCAGCAACGTTTTTTATCATGCGTATTTTCTATGGCAAACGACAACTGCCGCAAATTCAAACAGAATCAAATAATTTTTTGCATACAGCCCTGATTTGTAGAGTACTCGCGACCTATTGTTTTTGGTGAAGATCGGTTGAGGGGAAGGGGTAGTTTACCTGCAACGGTTTTTTTTATCAAGGGAAATTTTTTACTTCCATATTCCTTAAGGAATGGAAGTATGGTGATGGCAAAAAAAATCGTGTTCGAGATTATTGCAGATTCTGATTCTACTACACTCAAAACATGAAAAAAAGTCGTTTTCCGAAAAGTGTCTGTCTGTCTGTCTGTCTGTCTGTCAGTGTGTCTATCTGTAGATTTTTTTCTATGGCAAACGATAACTGCCGCAAATTCAAACATAATCAAATAATTTTTTGCATGCAGCCCTGATTTGCAGAGTACTCGCGACCTATTGTTTTTGGTGAAGATCGGTTGAGGGAAAGGGGTAGTTTACCTGCAACGGTTTTTTTTTAGCAAGGGTAATTTTGTTTGTTTGGCAAACGATAACAGCCGCAAATTCAAACAGAATCAAATAATGTTTCGCATACAGCCCTAAATTGTAGAGTTCTCAAGATCTGTTGATTTTGGTGAAGATCGGTTAAGGGAAAGGGGTAGTTTACCTGTAACGTTTTATGTTTTAACAAGGGTATTTCCTATGGCAAACGATAACAGCCGTAAATTCAAACAGAATCAAAAGATTATTTGCATACAGCCCTATATTGTAGAGTTCTCAAGACCTATTGTTTTTGGTGAAGTTCGGTTGAGGGAAAGGGGTAGTTTACCTGCAACGTTTTTTTAACAAGGGTATTTTCTATGGCAAACGATAACAGCCGCAAATTCAAACAGAATCAAATAATGTTTTGCATACAGCCCTGATTTGTAGAGTACTCAAGACCTGTTGTTTTTGGTGAAGATCGGTTAAGGGGAAGGGGTAGTTTACCTGCAACGTTTTTTTATCAAGCGTATTTTCTATGGTAAACGATAACAGCCGCAAATTCAAACAGAATCAAATAATTTTTGCATACGTCCCTGAATTGTAGAGGTCTCAATGACTTTCGATTTTGGTGAAGATCGGTTAAGGGGAAGGGGTAGTTTACTTGCAATCTTTTACGTTTTAACAAGAGTAAAGTACTTGAAAATTTATTTAAACTTTTTGAAACAATGGTAATTGTTAAAAATAAAATAATTTTGTTGCCAGGCAATAAAATTATAATTTTTTCATTTTAATGTAATATAATATTTTTCATTTAATACAGCAATAAAAAGGCAGGTAAGACAGCCTGGCTGTTTGGCTGAAAATGATTTTAAATATAAATCTTAGAATATGGAAGTCATGTATGGTTCTCCATACCGATATTTTTCTATGGCAAACGATAACTGCCGCAAATTCAAACAGAATCAAATACTTTTTTCCATACAGTCCGGTTTTGCAGAGTTCTCGCGACCTATTGTTTTTGGTGAAGATCGGTTGAGGGAAAGGGGTAGTTTACCTGCAACGGTTTTTTTTTAGCAAGGGAAATTTTGTTTGTTTGGCAAACGATAACAGCCGCAAATTCAAACAGAATCAAATAATGTTTCGCATACAGCCCTGAATTGTAGAGTTCTCAAGACCTATTGTTTTTGGTGAAGATCAGTTAAGGGAAAGGGGTAGTTTACCTGTAACATTTTATGTTTTAACAAGGGTATTTCCTATGGCAAACGATAACAGCCGCAAATTCAAACAGAATGAAAAGATTATTTGCATACAGCCCTAAATTGTAGAGTTCTCAATACCTTTTGTTTTTGGTGAAGATCGGTTAAGGGAAAGGGGTAGTTTACCTACAACGTTTTTTTAACAAGGGTATTTTCTATGGCAAACGATAACAGCCGCAAATTCAAACAGAATCAAATAATTTTCTGCATACAGCCCTGATTTGTAGAGTACTCAAGACCTATTGTTTTTGGTGAAGATCGGTTGAGGGGAAGGGGTAGTTTACCAGCAACGTTTTTTATCATGCGTATTTTCTATGGCAAACGACAACTGCCGCAAATTCAAACAGAATCAAATAATTTTTTGCATACAGCCCTGATTTGTAGAGTACTCGCGACCTATTGTTTTTGGTGAAGATCGGTTGAGGGGAAGGGGTAGTTTACCTGCAACGGTTTTTTTTATCAAGGGAAATTTTTTACTTCCATATTCCTTAAGGAATGGAAGTATGGTGATGGCAAAAAAAATCGTGTTGGAGATTATTGCAGATTCTGATTCTACTACACTCAAAACATGAAAAAAAGTCGTTTTCCGAAAAGTGTCTGTCTGTCTGTCTGTGTGTCTATCTGTAGATTTTTTTCTATGGCAAACGATAACTGCCGCAAATTCAAACATAATCAAATAATTTTTTGCATGCAGCCCTGATTTGCAGAGTACTCGCGACCTATTGTTTTTGGTGAAGATCGGTTGAGGGAAAGGGGTAGTTTACCTGCAACGGTTTTTTTTTAGCAAGGGTAATTTTGTTTGTTTGGCAAACGATAACAGCCGCAAATTCAAACAGAATCAAATAATGTTTCGCATACAACCCTAAATTGTAGAGTTCTCAAGATCTGTTGATTTTGGTGAAGATCGGTTAAGGGAAAGGGGTAGTTTACCTGCAACGTTTTATGTTTTAACAAGGGTATTTCCTATGGCAAACGATAACAGCCGCAAATTCAAACAGAATCAAAAGATTATTTGCATACAGCCCTAAATTGTAGAGTTCTCAAGACCTATTGTTTTTGGTGAAGTTCGGTTGAGGGAAAGGGGTAGTTTACCTGCAACGTTTTTTTAACAAGGGTATTTTCTATGGCAAACGATAACAGCCGCAAATTCAAACAGAATCAAATAATGTTTTGCATACAGCCCTGATTTGTAGAGTACTCAAGACCTGTTGTTTTTGGTGAAGATCGGTTAAGGGGAAGGGGTAGTTTACCAGCAACGTTTTTTTATCAAGCGTATTTTCTATGGTAAACGATAACAGCCGCAAATTCAAACAGAATCAAATAATTTTTGCATACGTCCCTGAATTGTAGAGGTCTCAATGACTTTCGATTTTGGTGAAGATCGGTTAAGGGGAAGGGGTAGTTTACTTGCAATCTTTTACATTTTAACAAGAGTAAAGTACTTGAAAATTTATTTAAACTTTTTGAAACAATGGTAATTGTTAAAAATAAAATAATTTTGTTGCCAGGCAATAAAATTATAATTTTTTCATTTTAATGTAATATAATATTTTTCATTTAATACAGCAATAAAAAGGCAGGTAAGACAGCCTGGCTGTTTGGCTGAAAATGATTTTAAATATAAATCTTAGAATATGGAAGTCATGTATGGTTCTCCATACCGATATTTTTCTATGGCAAACGATAACTGCCGCAAATTCAAACAGAATCAAATAATTTTTTGCATACAGTCCGGTTTTGCAGAGTTCTCGCGACCTATTGTTTTTGGTGAAGATCGGTTGAGGGAAAGGGGTAGTTTACCTGCAACGGTTTTTTTTTAGCAAGGGAAATTTTGTTTGTTTGGCAAACGATAACAGCCGCAAATTCAAACAGAATCAAATAATGTTTCGCATACAGCCCTGAATTGTAGAGTTCTCAAGACCTATTGTTTTTGGTGAAGATCGGTTAAGGGAAAGGGGTAGTTTACCTGTAACGTTTTATGTTTTAACAAGGGTATTTCTTATGGCAAACGATAACAGCCGCAAATTCAAACAGAATGAAAAGATTATTTGCATACAGCCCTAAATTGTAGAGTTCTCAATACCTTTTGTTTTTGGTGAAGATCGGTTAAGGGAAAGGGGTAGTTTACCTACAACGTTTTTTTAACAAGGGTATTTTCTATGGCAAACGATAACAGCCGCAAATTCAAACAGAATCAAATAATTTTCTGCATACAGCCCTGATTTGTAGAGTACTCAAGACCTATTGTTTTTGGTGAAGATCGGTTGAGGGGAAGGGGTAGTTTACCAGCAACGTTTTTTATCATGCGTATTTACTATGGCAAACGACAACTGCCGCAAATTCAAACAGAATCAAATAATTTTTTGCATACAGCCCTGATTTGTAGAGTACTCGCGACCTATTGTTTTTGGTGAAGATCGGTTGAGGGGAAGGGGTAGTTTACCTGCAACGGTTTTTTTTATCAAGGGAAATTTTTTACTTCCATATTCCTTAAGGAATGGAAGTATGGTGATGGCAAAAAAAATCGTGTTCGAGATTATTGCAGATTCTGATTCTACTACACTCAAAACATGAAAAAAAGTCGTTTTCCGAAAAGTGTCTGTCTGTCTGTCTGTCTGTCTGTCAGTGTGTCTATCTGTAGATTTTTTTCTATGGCAAACGATAACTGCCGCAAATTCAAACATAATCAAATAATTTTTTGCATGCAGCCCTGATTTGCAGAGTACTCGCGACCTATTGTTTTTGGTGAAGATCGGTTGAGGGAAAGGGGTAGTTTACCTGCAACGGTTTTTTTTTAGCAAGGGTAATTTTGTTTGTTTGGCAAACGATAACAGCCGCAAATTCAAACAGAATCAAATAATGTTTCGCATACAGCCCTAAATTGTAGAGTTCTCAAGATCTGTTGATTTTGGTGAAGATCGGTTAAGGGAAAGGGGTAGTTTACCTGTAACGTTTTATGTTTTAACAAGGGTATTTCCTATGGCAAACGATAACAGCCGTAAATTCAAACAGAATCAAAAGATTATTTGCATACAGCCCTAAATTGTAGAGTGCTCAAGACCTATTGTTTTTGGTGAAGTTCGGTTGAGGGAAAGGGGTAGTTTACCTGCAACGTTTTTTTAACAAGGGTATTTTCTATGGCAAACGATAACAGCCGCAAATTCAAACAGAATCAAATAATGTTTTGCATACAGTCCTGATTTGTAGAGTACTCAAGACCTGTTGTTTTTGGTGAAGATCGGTTAAGGGGAAGGGGTAGTTTACCTGCAACGTTTTTTTATCAAGCGTATTTTCTATGGTAAACGATAACAGCCGCAAATTCAAACAGAATCAAATAATTTTTGCATACGTCCCTGAATTGTAGAGGTCTCAATGACTTTCGATTTTGGTGAAGATCGGTTAAGGGGAAGGGGTAGTTTACTTGCAATCTTTTACATTTTAACAAGAGTAAAGTACTTGAAAATTTATTTAAACTTTTGAAACAATGGTAATTGTTAAAAATAAAATAATTTTGTTGCCAGGCAATAAAATTATAATTTTTTCATTTTAATGTAATATAATATTTTTCATTTAATACAGCAATAAAAAGGCAGGTAAGACAGCCTGGCTGTTTGGCTGAAAATGATTTTAAATATAAATCTTAGAATATGGAAGTCATGTATGGTTCTCCATACCGATATTTTTCTATGGCAAACGATAACTGCCGCAAATTCAAACAGAATCAAATAATTTTTTGCATACAGTCGGGTTTTGCAGAGTTCTCGCGACCTATTGTTTTTGGTGAAGATCGGTTGAGGGAAAGGGGTAGTTTACCTGCAACGGTTTTTTTTTAGCAAGGGAAATTTTGTTTGTTTGGCAAACGATAACAGCCGCAAATTCAAACAGAATCAAATAATGTTTCGCATACAGCCCTGAATTGTAGAGTTCTCAAGACCTATTGTTTTTGGTGAAGATCGGTTAAGGGAAAGGGGTAGTTTACCTGTAACGTTTTATGTTTTAACAAGGGTATTTCCTATGGCAAACGATAACAGCCGCAAATTCAAACAGAATGAAAAGATTATTTGCATACAGCCCTAAATTGTAGAGTTCTCAATACCTTTTGTTTTTGGTGAAGATCGGTTAAGGGAAAGGGGTAGTTTACCTACAACGTTTTTTTAACAAGGGTATTTTCTATGGCAAACGATAACAGCCGCAAATTCAAACAGAATCAAATAATTTTCTGCATACAGCCCTGATTTGTAGAGTACTCAAGACCTATTGTTTTTGGTGAAGATCGGTTGAGGGGAAGGGGTAGTTTACCAGCAACGTTTTTTATCATGCGTATTTTCTATGGCAAACGACAACTGCCGCAAATTCAAACAGAATCAAATAATTTTTTGCATACAGCCCTGATTTGTAGAGTACTCGCGACCTATTGTTTTTGGTGAAGATCGGTTGAGGGGAAGGGGTAGTTTACCTGCAACGGTTTTTTTTTATCAAGGGAAATTTTTTACTTCCATATTCCTTAAGGAATGGAAGTATGGTGATGGCAAAAAAAATCGTGTTCGAGATTATTGCAGATTCTGATTCTACTACACTCAAAACATGAAAAAAAGTCGTTTTCCGAAAAGTGTCTGTCTGTCTGTCTGTCTGTCTGTGTGTCTATCTGTAGATTTTTTTCTATGGCAAACGATAACTGCCGCAAATTCAAACATAATCAAATAATTTTTTGCATGCAGCCCTGGTTTGCAGAGTACTCGCGACCTATTGTTTTTGGTGAAGATCGGTTGAGGGAAAGGGGTAGTTTACCTGCAACGGTTTTTTTTTAGCAAGGGTAATTTTGTTTGTTTGGCAAACGATAACAGCCGCAAATTCAAACAGAATCAAATAATGTTTCGCATACCGCCCTAAATTGTAGAGTTCTCAAGATCTGTTGATTTTGGTGAAGATCGGTTAAGGGAAAGGGGTAGTTTACCTGTAACGTTTTATGTTTTAACAAGGGTATTTCCTATGGCAAACGATAACAGCCGCAAATTCAAACAGAATCAAAAGATTATTTGCATACAGCCCTATATTGTAGAGTTCTCAAGACCTATTGTTTTTGGTGAAGTTCGGTTGAGGGAAAGGGGTAGTTTACCTGCAACGTTTTTTTAACAAGGGTATTTTCTATGGCAAACGATAACAGCCGCAAATTCAAACAGAATCAAATAATGTTTTGCATACAGCCCTGATTTGTAGAGTACTCAAGACCTGTTGTTTTTGGTGAAGATCGGTTAAGGGGAAGGGGTAGTTTACCTGCAACGTTTTTTTATCAAGCGTATTTTCTATGGTAAACGATAACAGCCGCAAATTCAAACAGAATCAAATAATTTTTGCATACGTCCCTGAATTGTAGAGGTCTCAATGACTTTCGATTTTGGTGAAGATCGGTTAAGGGGAAGGGGTAGTTTACTTGCAATCTTTTACGTTTTAACAAGAGTAAAGTACTTGAAAATTTATTTAAACTTTTTGAAACAATGGTAATTGTTAAAAATAAAATAATTTTGTTGCCAGGCAATAAAATTATAATTTTTTCATTTTAATGTAATATAATATTTTTCATTTAATACAGCAATAAAAAGGCAGGTAAGACAGCCTGGCTGTTTGGCTGAAAATGATTTTAAATATAAATCTTAGAATATGGAAGTCATGTATGGTTCTCCATACCGATATTTTTCTATGGCAAACGATAACTGCCGCAAATTCAAACAGAATCAAATACTTTTTTCCATACAGTCCGGTTTTGCAGAGTTCTCGCGACCTATTGTTTTTGGTGAAGATCGGTTGAGGGAAAGGGGTAGTTTACCTGCAACGGTTTTTTTTTAGCAAGGGAAATTTTGTTTGTTTGGCAAACGATAACAGCCGCAAATTCAAACAGAATCAAATAATGTTTCGCATACAGCCCTGAATTGTAGAGTTCTCAAGACCTATTGTTTTTGGTGAAGATCGGTTAAGGGAAAGGGGTAGTTTACCTGTAACATTTTATGTTTTAACAAGGGTATTTCCTATGGCAAACGATAACAGCCGCAAATTCAAACAGAATGAAAAGATTATTTGCATACAGCCCTAAATTGTAGAGTTCTCAATACCTTTTGTTTTTGGTGAAGATCGGTTAAGGGAAAGGGGTAGTTTACCTACAACGTTTTTTTAACAAGGGTATTTTCTATGGCAAACGATAACAGCCGCAAATTCAAACAGAATCAAATAATTTTCTGCATACAGCCCTGATTTGTAGAGTACTCAAGACCTATTGTTTTTGGTGAAGATCGGTTGAGGGGAAGGGGTAGTTTACCAGCAACGTTTTTTATCATGCGTATTTTCTATGGCAAACGACAACTGCCGCAAATTCAAACAGAATCAAATAATTTTTTGCATACAGCCCTGATTTGTAGAGTACTCGCGACCTATTGTTTTTGGTGAAGATCGGTTGAGGGGAAGGGGTAGTTTACCTGCAACGGTTTTTTTTATCAAGGGAAATTTTTTACTTCCATATTCCTTAAGGAATGGAAGTATGGTGATGGCAAAAAAAATCGTGTTCGAGATTATTGCAGATTCTGATTCTACTACACTCAAAACATGAAAAAAAGTCGTTTTCCGAAAAGTGTCTGTCTGTCTGTCTGTCTGTCTGTGTGTCTATCTGTAGATTTTTTTCTATGGCAAACGATAACTGCCGCAAATTCAAACATAATCAAATAATTTTTTGCATGCAGCCCTGATTTGCAGAGTACTCGCGACCTATTGTTTTTGGTGAAGATCGGTTGAGGGAAAGGGGTAGTTTACCTGCAACGGTTTTTTTTTAGCAAGGGTAATTTTGTTTGTTTGGCAAACGATAACAGCCGCAAATTCAAACAGAATCAAATAATGTTTCGCATACAGCCCTAAATTGTAGAGTTCTCAAGATCTGTTGATTTTGGTGAAGATCGGTTAAGGGAAAGGGGTAGTTTACCTGTAACGTTTTATGTTTTAACAAGGGTATTTCCTATGGCAAACGATAACAGCCGCAAATTCAAACAGAATCAAAAGATTATTTGCATACAGCCCTATATTGTAGAGTTCTCAAGACCTATTGTTTTTGGTGAAGTTCGGTTGAGGGAAAGGGGTAGTTTACCTGCAACGTTTTTTTAACAAGGGTATTTTCTATGGCAAACGATAACAGCCGCAAATTCAAACAGAATCAAATAATGTTTTGCATACAGCCCTGATTTGTAGAGTACTCAAGACCTGTTGTTTTTGGTGAAGATCGGTTAAGGGGAAGGGGTAGTTTACCTGCAACGTTTTTTTATCAAGCGTATTTTCTATGGTAAACGATAACAGCCGCAAATTCAAACAGAATCATATAATTTTTGCATACGTCCCTGAATTGTAGAGGTCTCAATGACTTTCGATTTTGGTGAAGATCGGTTAAGGGGAAGGGGTAGTTTACTTGCAATCTTTTACGTTTTAACAAGAGTAAAGTACTTGAAAATTTATTTAAACTTTTTGAAACAATGGTAATTGTTAAAAATAAAATAATTTTGTTGCCAGGCAATAAAATTATAATTTTTTCATTTTAATGTAATATAATATTTTTCATTTAATACAGCAATAAAAAGGCAGGTAAGACAGCCTGGCTGTTTGGCTGAAAATGATTTTAAATATAAATCTTAGAATATGGAAGTCATGTATGGTTCTCCATACCGATATTTTTCTATGGCAAACGATAACTGCCGCAAATTCAAACAGAATCAAATAATTTTTTGCATACAGTCCGGTTTTGCAGAGTTCTCGCGACCTATTGTTTTTGGTGAAGATCGGTTGAGGGAAAGGGGTAGTTTACCTGCAACGGTTTTTTTTTAGCAAGGGAAATTTTGTTTGTTTGGCAAACGATAACAGCCGCAAATTCAAACAGAATCAAATAATGTTTCGCATACAGCCCTGAATTGTAGAGTTCTCAAGACCTATTGTTTTTGGTGAAGATCGGTTAAGGGAAAGGGGTAGTTTACCTGTAACGTTTTATGTTTTAACAAGGGTATTTCCTATGGCAAACGATAACAGCCGCAAATTCAAACAGAATGAAAAGATTATTTGCATACAACCCTAAATTGTAGAGTTCTCAATACCTTTTGTTTTTGGTGAAGATCGGTTAAGGGAAAGGGGTAGTTTACCTACAACGTTTTTTTAACAAGGGTATTTTCTATGGCAAACGATAACAGCCGCAAATTCAAACAGAATCAAATAATTTTCTGCATACAGCCCTGATTTGTAGAGTACTCAAGACCTATTGTTTTTGGTGAAGATCGGTTGAGGGGAAGGGGTAGTTTACCAGCAACGTTTTTTATCATGCGTATTTTCTATGGCAAACGACAACTGCCGCAAATTCAAACAGAATCAAATAATTTTTTGCATACAGCCCTGATTTGTAGAGTACTCGCGACCTATTGTTTTTGGTGAAGATCGGTTGAGGGGAAGGGGTAGTTTACCTGCAACGGTTTTTTTTATCAAGGGAAATTTTTTACTTTCATATTCCTTAAGGAATGGAAGTATGGTGATGGCAAAAAAAATCGTGTTTGAGATTATTGCAGATTCTGATTCTACTACACTCAAAACATGAAAAAAAGTCGTTTTCCGAAAAGTGTCTGTCTGTCTGTCTGTCTGTCTGTGTGTCTATCTGTAGATTTTTTTCTATGGCAAACGATAACTGCCGCAAATTCAAACATAATCAAATAATTTTTTGCATGCAGCCCTGGTTTGCAGAGTACTCGCGACCTATTGTTTTTGGTGAAGATCGGTTGAGGGAAAGGGGTAGTTTACCTGCAACGGTTTTTTTTTTAGCAAGGGTAATTTTGTTTGTTTGGCAAACGATAACAGCCGCAAATTCAAACAGAATCAAATAATGTTTCGCATACCGCCCTAAATTGTAGAGTTCTCAAGATCTGTTGATTTTGGTGAAGATCGGTTAAGGGAAAGGGGTAGTTTACCTGTAACGTTTTATGTTTTAACAAGGGTATTTCCTATGGCAAACGATAACAGCCGCAAATTCAAACAGAATCAAAAGATTATTTGCATACAGCCCTATATTGTAGAGTTCTCAAGACCTATTGTTTTTGGTGAAGTTCGGTTGAGGGAAAGGGGTAGTTTACCTGCAACGTTTTTTTAACAAGGGTATTTTCTATGGCAAACGATAACAGCCGCAAATTCAAACAGAATCAAATAATGTTTTGCATACAGCCCTGATTTGTAGAGTACTCAAGACCTGTTGTTTTTGGTGAAGATCGGTTAAGGGGAAGGGGTAGTTTACCTGCAACGTTTTTTTATCAAGCGTATTTTCTATGGTAAACGATAACAGCCGCAAATTCAAACAGAATCAAATAATTTTTGCATACGTCCCTGAATTGTAGAGGTCTCAATGACTTTCGATTTTGGTGAAGATCGGTTAAGGGGAAGGGGTAGTTTACTTGCAATCTTTTACGTTTTAACAAGAGTAAAGTACTTGAAAATTTATTTAAACTTTTTGAAACAATGGTAATTGTTAAAAATAAAATAATTTTGTTGCCAGGCAATAAAATTATAATTTTTTCATTTTAATGTAATATAATATTTTTCATTTAATACAGCAATAAAAAGGCAGGTAAGACAGCCTGGCTGTTTGGCTGAAAATGATTTTAAATATAAATCTTAGAATATGGAAGTCATGTATGGTTCTCCATACCGATATTTTTCTATGGCAAACGATAACTGCCGCAAATTCAAACAGAATCAAATACTTTTTTCCATACAGTCCGGTTTTGCAGAGTTCTCGCGACCTATTGTTTTTGGTGAAGATCGGTTGAGGGAAAGGGGTAGTTTACCTGCAACGGTTTTTTTTTAGCAAGGGAAATTTTGTTTGTTTGGCAAACGATAACAGCCGCAAATTCAAACAGAATCAAATAATGTTTCGCATACAGCCCTGAATTGTAGAGTTCTCAAGACCTATTGTTTTTGGTGAAGATCGGTTAAGGGAAAGGGGTAGTTTACCTGTAACATTTTATGTTTTAACAAGGGTATTTCCTATGGCAAACGATAACAGCCGCAAATTCAAACAGAATGAAAAGATTATTTGCATACAGCCCTAATTTGTAGAGTTCTCAATACCTTTTGTTTTTGGTGAAGATCGGTTAAGGGAAAGGGGTAGTTTACCTACAACGTTTTTTTAACAAGGGTATTTTCTATGGCAAACGATAACAGCCGCAAATTCAAACAGAATCAAATAATTTTCTGCATACAGCCCTGATTTGTAGAGTACTCAAGACCTATTGTTTTTGGTGAAGATCGGTTGAGGGGAAGGGGTAGTTTACCAGCAACGTTTTTTATCATGCGTATTTTCTATGGCAAACGACAACTGCCGCAAATTCAAACAGAATCAAATAATTTTTTGCATACAGCCCTGATTTGTAGAGTACTCGCGACCTATTGTTTTTGGTGAAGATCGGTTGAGGGGAAGGGGTAGTTTACCTGCAACGGTTTTTTTTTATCAAGGGAAATTTTTTACTTCCATATTCCTTAAGGAATGGAAGTATGGTGATGGCAAAAAAAATCGTGTTCGAGATTATTGCAGATTCTGATTCTACTACACTCAAAACATGAAAAAAAGTCGTTTTCCGAAAAGTGTCTGTCTGTCTGTCTGTCTGTCTGTGTGTCTATCTGTAGATTTTTTTCTATGGCAAACGATAACTGCCGCAAATTCAAACATAATCAAATAATTTTTTGCATGCAGCCCTGGTTTGCAGAGTACTCGCGACCTATTGTTTTTGGTGAAGATCGATTGAGGGAAAGGGGTAGTTTACCTGCAACGGTTTTTTTTTAGCAAGGGTAATTTTGTTTGTTTGGCAAACGATAACAGCCGCAAATTCAAACAGAATCAAATAATGTTTCGCATACCGCCCTAAATTGTAGAGTTCTCAAGATCTGTTGATTTTGGTGAAGATCGGTTAAGGGAAAGGGGTAGTTTACCTGTAACGTTTTATGTTTTAACAAGGGTATTTCCTATGGCAAACGATAACAGCCGCAAATTCAAACAGAATCAAAAGATTATTTGCATACAGCCCTATATTGTAGAGTTCTCAAGACCTATTGTTTTTGGTGAAGTTCGGTTGAGGGAAAGGGGTAGTTTACCTGCAACGTTTTTTTAACAAGGGTATTTTCTATGGCAAACGATAACAGCCGCAAATTCAAACAGAATCAAATAATGTTTTGCATACAGCCCTGATTTGTAGAGTACTCAAGACCTGTTGTTTTTGGTGAAGATCGGTTAAGGGGAAGGGGTAGTTTACCTGCAACGTTTTTTTATCAAGCGTATTTTCTATGGTAAACGATAACAGCCGCAAATTCAAACAGAATCAAATAATTTTTGCATACGTCCCTGAATTGTAGAGGTCTCAATGACTTTCGATTTTGGTGAAGATCGGTTAAGGGGAAGGGGTAGTTTACTTGCAATCTTTTACGTTTTAACAAGAGTAAAGTACTTGAAAATTTATTTAAACTTTTTGAAACAATGGTAATTGTTAAAAATAAAATAATTTTGTTGCCAGGCAATAAAATTATAATTTTTTCATTTTAATGTAATATAATATTTTTCATTTAATACAGCAATAAAAAGGCAGGTAAGACAGCCTGGCTGTTTGGCTGAAAATGATTTTAAATATAAATCTTAGAATATGGAAGTCATGTATGGTTCTCCATACCGATATTTTTCTATGGCAAACGATAACTGCCGCAAATCAAACAGAATCAAATACTTTTTTCCATACAGTCCGGTTTTGCAGAGTTCTCGCGACCTATTGTTTTTGGTGAAGATCGGTTGAGGGAAAGGGGTAGTTTACCTGCAACGGTTTTTTTTTAGCAAGGGAAATTTTGTTTGTTTGGCAAACGATAACAGCCGCAAATTCAAACAGAATCAAATAATGTTTCGCATACAGCCCTGAATTGTAGAGTTCTCAAGACCTATTGTTTTTGGTGAAGATCGGTTAAGGGAAAGGGGTAGTTTACCTGTAACATTTTATGTTTTAACAAGGGTATTTCCTATGGCAAACGATAACAGCCGCAAATTCAAACAGAATGAAAAGATTATTTGCATACAGCCCTAAATTGTAGAGTTCTCAATACCTTTTGTTTTTGGTGAAGATCGGTTAAGGGAAAGGGGTAGTTTACCTACAACGTTTTTTTAACAAGGGTATTTTCTATGGCAAACGATAACAGCCGCAAATTCAAACAGAATCAAATAATTTTCTGCATACAGCCCTGATTTGTAGAGTACTCAAGACCTATTGTTTTTGGTGAAGATCGGTTGAGGGGAAGGGGTAGTTTACCAGCAACGTTTTTTATCATGCGTATTTTCTATGGCAAACGACAACTGCCGCAAATTCAAACAGAATCAAATAATTTTTTGCATACAGCCCTGATTTGTAGAGTACTCGCGACCTATTGTTTTTGGTGAAGATCGGTTGAGGGGAAGGGGTAGTTTACCTGCAACGGTTTTTTTTATCAAGGGAAATTTTTTACTTCCATATTCCTTAAGGAATGGAAGTATGGTGATGGCAAAAAAAATCGTGTTCGAGATTATTGCAGATTCTGATTCTACTACACTCAAAACATGAAAAAAAGTCGTTTTCCGAAAAGTGTCTGTCTGTCTGTCTGTCTGTCTGTGTGTCTATCTGTAGATTTTTTTCTATGGCAAACGATAACTGCCGCAAATTCAAACATAATCAAATAATTTTTTGCATGCAGCCCTGATTTGCAGAGTACTCGCGACCTATTGTTTTTGGTGAAGATCGGTTGAGGGAAAGGGGTAGTTTACCTGCAACGGTTTTTTTTTAGCAAGGGTAATTTTGTTTGTTTGGCAAACGATAACAGCCGCAAATTCAAACAGAATCAAATAATGTTTCGCATACAGCCCTGAATTGTAGAGTTCTCAAGACCTATTGTTTTTGGTGAAGATCGGTTAAGGGAAAGGGGTAGTTTACCTGTAACGTTTTATGTTTTAACAAGGGTATTTCCTATGGCAAACGATAACAGCCGCAAATTCAAACAGAATGAAAAGATTATTTGCATACAGCCCTAAATTGTAGAGTTCTCAATACCTTTTGTTTTTGGTGAAGATCGGTTAAGGGAAAGGGGTAGTTTACCTACAACGTTTTTTTAACAAGGGTATTTTCTATGGCAAACGATAACAGCCGCAAATTCAAACAGAATCAAATAATTTTCTGCATACAGCCCTGATTTGTAGAGTACTCAAGACCTATTGTTTTTGGTGAAGATCGGTTGAGGGGAAGGGGTAGTTTACCAGCAACGTTTTTTATCATGCGTATTTTCTATGGCAAACGACAACTGCCGCAAATTCAAACAGAATCAAATAATTTTTTGCATACAGCCCTGATTTGTAGAGTACTCGCGACCTATTGTTTTTGGTGAAGATCGGTTGAGGGGAAGGGGTAGTTTACCTGCAACGGTTTTTTTTATCAAGGGAAATTTTTTACTTCCATATTCCTTAAGGAATGGAAGTATGGTGATGGCAAAAAAAATCGTGTTCGAGATTATTGCAGATTCTGATTCTACTACACTCAAAACATGAAAAAAAGTCGTTTTCCGAAAAGTGTCTGTCTGTCTGTCTGTCTGTCTGTGTGTCTATCTGTAGATTTTTTTCTATGGCAAACGATAACTGCCGCAAATTCAAACATAATCAAATAATTTTTTGCATGCAGCCCTGATTTGCAGAGTACTCGCGACCTATTGTTTTTGGTGAAGATCGGTTGAGGGAAAGGGGTAGTTTACCTGCAACGGTTTTTTTTTAGCAAGGGTAATTTTGTTTGTTTGGCAAACGATAACAGCCGCAAATTCAAACAGAATCAAATAATGTTTCGCATACAGCCCTAAATTGTAGAGTTCTCAAGATCTGTTGATTTTGGTGAAGATCGCTTAAGGGAAAGGGGTAGTTTACCTGTAACGTTTTATGTTTTAACAAGGGTATTTCCTATGGCAAACGATAACAGCCGCAAATTCAAACAGAATCAAAAGATTATTTGCATACAGCCCTATATTGTAGAGTTCTCAAGACCTATTGTTTTTGGTGAAGTTCGGTTGAGGGAAAGGGGTAGTTTACCTGCAACGTTTTTTTAACAAGGGTATTTTCTATGGCAAACGATAACAGCCGCAAATTCAAACAGAATCAAATAATGTTTTGCATACAGCCCTGATTTGTAGAGTACTCAAGACCTGTTGTTTTTGGTGAAGATCGGTTAAGGGGAAGGGGTAGTTTACCTGCAACGTTTTTTTATCAAGCGTATTTTCTATGGTAAACGATAACAGCCGCAAATTCAAACAGAATCATATAATTTTTGCATACGTCCCTGAATTGTAGAGGTCTCAATGACTTTCGATTTTGGTGAAGATCGGTTAAGGGGAAGGGGTAGTTTACTTGCAATCTTTTACGTTTTAACAAGAGTAAAGTACTTGAAAATTTATTTAAACTTTTTGAAACAATGGTAATTGTTAAAAATAAAATAATTTTGTTGCCAGGCAATAAAATTATAATTTTTTCATTTTAATGTAATATAATATTTTTCATTTAATACAGCAATAAAAAGGCAGGTAAGACAGCCTGGCTGTTTGGCTGAAAATGATTTTAAATATAAATCTTAGAATATGGAAGTCATGTATGGTTCTCCATACCGATATTTTTCTATGGCAAACGATAACTGCCGCAAATTCAAACAGAATCAAATAATTTTTTGCATACAGTCCGGTTTTGCAGAGTTCTCGCGACCTATTGTTTTTGGTGAAGATCGGTTGAGGGAAAGGGGTAGTTTACCTGCAACGGTTTTTTTTTAGCAAGGGAAATTTTGTTTGTTTGGCAAACGATAACAGCCGCAAATTCAAACAGAATCAAATAATGTTTCGCATACAGCCCTGAATTGTAGAGTTCTCAAGACCTATTGTTTTTGGTGAAGATCGGTTAAGGGAAAGGGGTAGTTTACCTGTAACGTTTTATGTTTTAACAAGGGTATTTCCTATGGCAAACGATAACAGCCGCAAATTCAAACAGAATGAAAAGATTATTTGCATACAACCCTAAATTGTAGAGTTCTCAATACCTTTTGTTTTTGGTGAAGATCGGTTAAGGGAAAGGGGTAGTTTACCTACAACGTTTTTTTAACAAGGGTATTTTCTATGGCAAACGATAACAGCCGCAAATTCAAACAGAATCAAATAATTTTCTGCATACAGCCCTGATTTGTAGAGTACTCAAGACCTATTGTTTTTGGTGAAGATCGGTTGAGGGGAAGGGGTAGTTTACCAGCAACGTTTTTTATCATGCGTATTTTCTATGGCAAACGACAACTGCCGCAAATTCAAACAGAATCAAATAATTTTTTGCATACAGCCCTGATTTGTAGAGTACTCGCGACCTATTGTTTTTGGTGAAGATCGGTTGAGGGGAAGGGGTAGTTTACCTGCAACGGTTTTTTTTATCAAGGGAAATTTTTTACTTTCATATTCCTTAAGGAATGGAAGTATGGTGATGGCAAAAAAAATCGTGTTTGAGATTATTGCAGATTCTGATTCTACTACACTCAAAACATGAAAAAAAGTCGTTTTCCGAAAAGTGTCTGTCTGTCTGTCTGTCTGTCTGTGTGTCTGTCTGTCTGTAGATTTTTTTCTATGGCAAACGATAACTGCCGCAAATTCAAACATAATCAAATAATTTTTTGCATGCAGCCCTGATTTGCAGAGTACTCGCGACCTATTGTTTTTGGTGAAGATCGGTTGAGGGAAAGGGGTAGTTTACCTGCAACGGTTTTTTTTTAGCAAGGGTAATTTTGTTTGTTTGGCAAACGATAACAGCCGCAAATTCAAACAGAATCAAATAATGTTTCGCATACAGCCCTAAATTGTAGAGTTCTCAAGATCTGTTGATTTTTGTGAAGATCGGTTAAGGGAAAGGGGTAGTTTACCTGTAACGTTTTATGTTTTAACAAGGGTATTTCCTATGGCAAACGATAACAGCCGCAAATTCAAACAGAATCAAAAGATTATTTGCATACAGCCCTAAATTGTAGAGTTCTCAAGACCTATTGTTTTTGGTGAAGTTCGGTTGAGGGAAAGGGGTAGTTTACCTGCAACGTTTTTTTAACAAGGGTATTTTCTATGGCAAACGATAACAGCCGCAAATTCAAACAGAATCAAATAATGTTTTGCATACAGCCCTGATTTGTAGAGTACTCAAGACCTGTTGTTTTTGGTGAAGATCGGTTAAGGGGAAGGGGTAGTTTACCTGCAACGTTTTTTTATCAAGCGTATTTTCTATGGTAAACGATAACAGCCGCAAATTCAAACAGAATCAAATAATTTTTGCATACGTCCCTGAATTGTAGAGGTCTCAATGACTTTCGATTTTGGTGAAGATCGGTTAAGGGGAAGGGGTAGTTTACTTGCAATCTTTTACATTTTAACAAGAGTAAAGTACTTGAAAATTTATTTAAACTTTTTGAAACAATGGTAATTGTTAAAAATAAAATAATTTTGTTGCCAGGCAATAAAATTATAATTTTTTCATTTTAATGTAATATAATATTTTTCATTTAATACAGCAATAAAAAGGCAGGTAAGACAGCCTGGCTGTTTGGCTGAAAATGATTTTAAATATAAATCTTAGAATATGGAAGTCATGTATGGTTCTCCATACCGATATTTTTCTATGGCAAACGATAACTGCCGCAAATTCAAACAGAATCAAATAATGTTTCGCATACAGCCCTGAATTGTAGAGTTCTCAAGACCTATTGTTTTTGGTGAAGATCGGTTAAGGGAAAGGGGTAGTTTACCAGTAACGTTTTATGTTTTAACAAGGGTATTTCCTATGGCAAACGATAACAGCCGCAAATTCAAACAGAATGAAAAGATTATTTGCATACAGCCCTAAATTGTAGAGTTCTCAATACCTTTTGTTTTTGGTGAAGATCGGTTAAGGGAAAGGGGTAGTTTACCTACAACGTTTTTTTAACAAGGGTATTTTCTATGGCAAACGATAACAGCCGCAAATTCAAACAGAATCAAATAATTTTCTGCATACAGCCCTGATTTGTAGAGTACTCAAGACCTATTGTTTTTGGTGAAGATCGGTTGAGGGGAAGGGGTAGTTTACCAGCAACGTTTTTTATCATGCGTATTTTCTATGGCAAACGACAACTGCCGCAAATTCAAACAGAATCAAATAATTTTTTGCATACAGCCCTGATTTGTAGAGTACTCGCGACCTATTGTTTTTGGTGAAGATCGGTTGAGGGGAAGGGGTAGTTTACCTGCAACGGTTTTTTTTATCAAGGGAAATTTTTACTTCCATATTCCTTAAGGAATGGAAGTATGGTGATGGCAAAAAAAATCGTGTTCGAGATTATTGCAGATTCTGATTCTACTACACTCAAAACATGAAAAAAAGTCGTTTTCCGAAAAGTGTCTGTGTGTCTGTCTGTGTGTCTGTCTGTCTGTGTGTCTGTCTGTCTGTAGATTTTTTTCTATGGCAAACGATAACTGCCGCAAATTCAAACAGAATCAAATAATTTTTTGCATGCAGCTCTGATTTGCAGAGTACTCGCGACCTATTGTTTTTGGTGCAGATCGGTTGAGGGAAAGGGGTAGTTTACCTGCAACGGTTTTTTTTTTAGCAAGGGTAATTTTGTTTGTTTGGCAAACGATAACAGCCGCAAATTCAAACAGAATCAAATAATGTTTCCCATACAGCCCTGAATTGTAGAGTTCTCAAGATCTTTTGATTTTGGTGAAGATCGGTTAAGGGAAAGGGGTAGTTTACCTGTAACGTTTTATGTTTTAACAAGGGTATTTCTTATGGCAAACGATAACAGCCGCAAATTCAAACAGAATCAAAAGATTATTTGCATACAGCCCTAAATTGTAGAGATCTCAAGACCTATTGTTTTTGGTGAAGATCGGTTGAGGGAAAGGGGTAGTTTACCAGCAACGTTTTTTTAACAAGGGTATTTTTTTTCTATGGCAAACGATAACTGCCGCAAATTCAAACAGAATCAAATAACTTTTTGCATACAGCCCTGATTTGTAGAGTACTCACGACCTATTGTTTTTGGTGAAGATCGGTTGAGGGAAAGGGGTAGTTTACCTGCAACGGTTTTTTTTATCAAGGGAATTTTTTTTTTTTTTGCCAAACGATAACAGCCGCAAATTCAAACAGAATCAAATAATTTTTTGCATACAGTCCGGTTTTGCAGAGTTCTCGCGACCTATTGTTTTTGGTGAAGATCGGTTGAGGGAAAGGGGTAGTTTACCTGCAACGGTTTTTTTTATCAAGGGAATTTTTTTTTTTTTTGCCAAACGATAACAGCCGCAAATTCAAACAGAATCAAATAATGTTTCGCAGGCAGCCCTGAATTGTAGAGTTCTCAAGACCGATTGTTTTTGGTGACGATCGGTTAAGGGAAAGGGGTAGTTTACCTGTAACGTTTTATGTTTTAACAAGGGTATTTCCTATGGCAAACGATAACAGCCGCAAATTCAAACAGAATCAAAAGATTATTTGCATACAGCCCTAAATTGTAGAGTTCTCAAGACCTGTTGTTTTTGGTTAAGATCGGTTAAGGGAAAGGGGTAGTTTACCTACAACGTTTTTTTAACAAGGTTATTTTCTATGGCAAACGATAACAGCCGCAAATTCAAACATAATCAAATAATTTTCTGCATACAGCCCTGGTTTGTAGAGTACTCAAGACGTACTGTTTTTGGTTAAGATCGGTTAAGGGAAAGGGGTAGTTTACCTACAACGTTTTTTTAACAAGGTTATTTTCTATGGCAAACGATAACAGCCGCAAATTCAAACATAATCAAATAATTTTCTGCATGCAGCCCTGGTTTGTAGTGTACTCAAGACCTATTGTTTTTGGTGAAGATCGGTTGAGGGGAAGGGGTAGTTTACCTGCAACGTTTGTTATAAAGCGTATTTTCTATGGCAAACGATAACTGCCGCAAATTCAAACAGAATCAAATAATTTTTTGCATACGTAAGTGAATTGTAGAGGACTCAAGTCCATTAGATTTTGGTGAAGATCGGTTAATGGGAAGGGGTAGTTTACCTGCAACATTTTACGTTTTAACAAGAGTAAAGTACTTGTTACTTCCATATTCCTTAAGGAATGGAAGTATGGTGATGGCAAAAAAAATCGTGTTCGAGATTATTGCAGATTCTGATTCTACTACACTCAAAACATGAAAAAAAGTCGTATTCCGAAAAGTGTCTGTGTGTGTGTCTGTCTGTCTGTGTGTGTGTCTGTCTGTCTATGTGTGTGTCTGTAGATTTTTTTTCTATGGCAAACGATAACAGCCGCAAATTCAAACAGAATCAAATTATTTTTAACATACAGCCTTGATTTGTAGAGTACTCGCGACCTGTTGTTTTTGGTGAAGATCGGTTGAGGGAAAGGGGTAGTTTACCGGCAACGGTTTTTTTTTTATCGAGGGTAATTTTGTTTGTTTGGCAAACGATAACAGCCTCAAATTCAAACAGAATCAAATAATGTTTCGCATACAGCCCTGAATTGTAGAGTTCTCACGATCTGTTGATTTTGGTAAAGATCGGTTAAGGGAAAGGGGTAGTTTACCTGTACCGTTTTATGTTTTAACAATGGTATTTACTATGGCAAACGATAACAGCCGCAAATTCGAACAGAATCAAATAATTTTCTGCATACAGTCCTGATTTGTAGAGTACTCAAGACCTTTGGTTTTTGGTGAAGATCGGTTGAGGGGAAGGGGTAGTTTACCGGCAACGTTTTTTATCAAGCGTATTTTCTATGGCAAACGATAACTGCCGCAAATTCAAACAGAATCAAATAATTTTTTGCATGCAGCCCGGATTTACAGAGTTCTCGCGACCTATTGTTTTTGGTGAAGATCGGTTGAGGGAAAGGGGTAGTTTACCTGCAACGGTTTTTTTTTAGCAAGGGTAATTTTGTTTGTTTGGCAAACGATAACAGCCGCAAATTCAAACAGAATCAAATAATGTTTTGCATACGTCCCTGAATTGTAGAGGTCTCAATGACTTTCGATTTTGGTGAAGATCGGTTAAGGGGAAGGGGTAGTTTACCTGCAACCTTATACGTTTTATTTACTTCCATATTCCTTAAGGAATGGAAGTATGGTGATGGCAAAAAAAATCGTGTTCGAGATTATTGCAGATTCTGATTCTACTACACTCAAAACATGAAAAAAAGTCGTTTTCCGAAAAGTGTCTGTCTGTCTGTCTGTCTGTCTGTGTGTCTATCTGTAGATTTTTTTCTATGGCAAACGATAACTGCCGCAAATTCAAACATAATCAAATAATTTTTTGCATGCAGCCCTGATTTGCAGAGTACTCGCGACCTATTGTTTTTGGTGAAGATCGGTTGAGGGAAAGGGGTAGTTTACCTGCAACGGTTTTTTTTTAGCAAGGGTAATTTTGTTTGTTTGGCAAACGATAACAGCCGCAAATTCAAACAGAATCAAATAATGTTTCGCATACCGCCCTAAATTGTAGAGTTCTCAAGATCTGTTGATTTTGGTGAAGATCGGTTAAGGGAAAGGGGTAGTTTACCTGTAACGTTTTATGTTTTAACAAGGGTATTTCCTATGGCAAACGATAACAGCCGCAAATTCAAACAGAATCAAAAGATTATTTGCATACAGCCCTATATTGTAGAGTTCTCAAGACCTATTGTTTTTGGTGAAGTTCGGTTGAGGGAAAGGGGTAGTTTACCTGCAACGTTTTTTTAACAAGGGTATTTTCTATGGCAAACGATAACAGCCGCAAATTCAAACAGAATCAAATAATGTTTTGCATACAGCCCTGATTTGTAGAGTACTCAAGACCTGTTGTTTTTGGTGAAGATCGGTTAAGGGGAAGGGGTAGTTTACCTGCAACGTTTTTTTATCAAGCGTATTTTCTATGGTAAACGATAACAGCCGCAAATTCAAACAGAATCAAATAATTTTTGCATACGTCCCTGAATTGTAGAGGTCTCAATGACTTTCGATTTTGGTGAAGATCGGTTAAGGGGAAGGGGTAGTTTACTTGCAATCTTTTACGTTTTAACAAGAGTAAAGTACTTGAAAATTTATTTAAACTTTTTGAAACAATGGTAATTGTTAAAAATAAAATAATTTTGTTGCCAGGCAATAAAATTATAATTTTTTCATTTTAATGTAATATAATATTTTTCATTTAATACAGCAATAAAAAGGCAGGTAAGACAGCCTGGCTGTTTGGCTGAAAATGATTTTAAATATAAATCTTAGAATATGGAAGTCATGTATGGTTCTCCATACCGATATTTTTCTATGGCAAACGATAACTGCCGCAAATTCAAACAGAATCAAATACTTTTTTCCATACAGTCCGGTTTTGCAGAGTTCTCGCGACCTATTGTTTTTGGTGAAGATCGGTTGAGGGAAAGGGGTAGTTTACCTGCAACGGTTTTTTTTTAGCAAGGGAAATTTTGTTTGTTTGGCAAACGATAACAGCCGCAAATTCAAACAGAATCAAATAATGTTTCGCATACAGCCCTGAATTGTAGAGTTCTCAAGACCTTTTGTTTTTGGTGAAGATCGGTTAAGGGAAAGGGGTAGTTTACCTGTAACATTTTATGTTTTAACAAGGGTATTTCCTATGGCAAACGATAACAGCCGCAAATTCAAACAGAATGAAAAGATTATTTGCATACAGCCCTAAATTGTAGAGTTCTCAATACCTTTTGTTTTTGGTGAAGATCGGTTAAGGGAAAGGGGTAGTTTACCTACAACGTTTTTTTAACAAGGGTATTTTCTATGGCAAACGATAACAGCCGCAAATTCAAACAGAATCAAATAATTTTCTGCATACAGCCCTGATTTGTAGAGTACTCAAGACCTATTGTTTTTGGTGAAGATCGGTTGAGGGGAAGGGGTAGTTTACCAGCAACGTTTTTTATCATGCGTATTTTCTATGGCAAACGACAACTGCCGCAAATTCAAACAGAATCAAATAATTTTTTGCATACA
The DNA here is from genome assembly GCA_034769895.1 of Magicicada septendecula. Classification (NCBI taxonomy): domain Eukaryota; kingdom Metazoa; phylum Arthropoda; class Insecta; order Hemiptera; family Cicadidae; genus Magicicada; species Magicicada septendecula. The sequence goes on along the minus strand of CM068370.1, from coordinate 461,102,412 downwards.
GCCCTGATTTGTAGAGTACTCGCGACCTATTGTTTTTGGTGAAGATCGGTTGAGGGGAAGGGGTAGTTTACCTGCAACGGTTTTTTTTATCAAGGGAAATTTTTTACTTCCATATTCCTTAAGGAATGGAAGTATGGTGATGGCAAAAAAAATCGTGTTCGAGATTATTGCAGATTCTGATTCTACTACACTCAAAACATGAAAAAAAGTCGTTTTCCGAAAAGTGTCTGTCTGTCTGTCTGTGTGTCTATCTGTAGATTTTTTTCTATGGCAAACGATAACTGCCGCAAATTCAAACATAAACAAATAATTTTTTGCATGCAGCCCTGATTTGGAGAGTACTCGCGACCTATTGTTTTTGGTGAAGATCGGTTGAGGGAAAGGGGTAGTTTACCTGCAACGGTTTTTTTTTAGCAAGGGTAATTTTGTTTGTTTGGCAAACGATAACAGCCGCAAATTCAAACAGAATCAAATAATGTTTCGCATACAGCCCTAAATTGTAGAGTTCTCAAGATCTGTTGATTTTGGTGAAGATCGGTTAAGGGAAAGGGGTAGTTTACCTGCAACGTTTTATGTTTTAACAAGGGTATTTCCTATGGCAAACGATAACAGCCGCAAATTCAAACAGAATCAAAAGATTATTTGCATACAGCCCTAAATTGTAGAGTTCTCAAGACCTATTGTTTTTGGTGAAGTTCGGTTGAGGGAAAGGGGTAGTTTACCTGCAACGTTTTTTTAACAAGGGTATTTTCTATGGCAAACGATAACAGCCGCAAATTCAAACAGAATCAAATAATGTTTTGCATACAGCCCTGATTTGTAGAGTACTCAAGACCTGTTGTTTGTGGTGAAGATCGGTTAAGGGGAAGGGGTAGTTTACCTGCAACGTTTTTTTATCAAGCGTATTTTCTATGGTAAACGATAACAGCCGCAAATTCAAACAGAATCAAATAATTTTTGCATACGTCCCTGAATTGTAGAGGTCTCAATGACTTTCGATTTTGGTGAAGATCGGTTAAGGGGAAGGGGTAGTTTACTTGCAATCTTTTACATTTTAACAAGAGTAAAGTACTTGAAAATTTATTTAAACTTTTTGAAACAATGGTAATTGTTAAAAATAAAATAATTTTGTTGCCAGGCAATAAAATTATAATTTTTTCATTTTAATGTAATATAATATTTTTCATTTAATACAGCAATAAAAAGGCAGGTAAGACAGCCTGGCTGTTTGGCTGAAAATGATTTTAAATATAAATCTTAGAATATGGAAGTCATGTATGGTTCTCCATACCGATATTTTTCTATGGCAAACGATAACTGCCGCAAATTCAAACAGAATCAAATAATTTTTTGCATACAGTCCGGTTTTGCAGAGTTCTCGCGACCTATTGTTTTTGGTGAAGATCGGTTGAGGGAAAGGGGTAGTTTACCTGCAACGGTTTTTTTTTAGCAAGGGAAATTTTGTTTGTTTGGCAAACGATAACAGCCGCAAATTCAAACAGAATCAAATAATGTTTCGCATACAGCCCTGAATTGTAGAGTTCTCAAGACCTATTGTTTTTGGTGAAGATCGGTTAAGGGAAAGGGGTAGTTTACCTGTAACGTTTTATGTTTTAACAAGGGTATTTCCTATGGCAAACGATAACAGCCGCAAATTCAAACAGAATGAAAAGATTATTTGCATACAGCCCTAAATTGTAGAGTTCTCAATACCTTTTGTTTTTGGTGAAGATCGGTTAAGGGAAAGGGGTAGTTTACCTACAACGTTTTTTTAACAAGGGTATTTTCTATGGCAAACGATAACAGCCGCAAATTCAAACAGAATCAAATAATTTTCTGCATACAGCCCTGATTTGTAGAGTACTCAAGACCTATTGTTTTTGGTGAAGATCGGTTGAGGGGAAGGGGTAGTTTACCAGCAACGTTTTTTATCATGCGTATTTTCTATGGCAAACGACAACTGCCGCAAATTCAAACAGAATCAAATAATTTTTTGCATACAGCCCTGATTTGTAGAGTACTCGCGACCTATTGTTTTTGGTGAAGATCGGTTGAGGGGAAGGGGTAGTTTACCTGCAACGGTTTTTTTTATCAAGGGAAATTTTTTACTTCCATATTCCTTAAGGAATGGAAGTATGGTGATGGCAAAAAAAATCGTGTTCGAGATTATTGCAGATTCTGATTCTACTACACTCAAAACATGAAAAAAAGTCGTTTTCCGAAAAGTGTCTGTCTGTCTGTCTGTCTGTCTGTGTGTCTATCTGTAGATTTTTTTCTATGGCAAACGATAACTGCCGCAAATTCAAACATAATCAAATAATTTTTTGCATGCAGCCCTGATTTGCAGAGTACTCGCGACCTATTGTTTTTGGTGAAGATCGGTTGAGGGAAAGGGGTAGTTTACCTGCAACGGTTTTTTTTTAGCAAGGGTAATTTTGTTTGTTTGGCAAACGATAACAGCCGCAAATTCAAACAGAATCAAATAATGTTTCGCATACCGCCCTAAATTGTAGAGTTCTCAAGATCTGTTGATTTTGGTGAAGATCGGTTAAGGGAAAGGGGTAGTTTACCTGTAACGTTTTATGTTTTAACAAGGGTATTTCCTATGGCAAACGATAACAGCCGCAAATTCAAACAGAATCAAAAGATTATTTGCATACAGCCCTATATTGTAGAGTTCTCAAGACCTATTGTTTTTGGTGAAGTTCGGTTGAGGGAAAGGGGTAGTTTACCTGCAACGTTTTTTTAACAAGGGTATTTTCTATGGCAAACGATAACAGCCGCAAATTCAAACAGAATCAAATAATGTTTTGCATACAGCCCTGATTTGTAGAGTACTCAAGACCTGTTGTTTTTGGTGAAGATCGGTTAAGGGGAAGGGGTAGTTTACCTGCAACGTTTTTTTATCAAGCGTATTTTCTATGGTAAACGATAACAGCCGCAAATTCATACAGAATCAAATAATTTTTGCATACGTCCCTGAATTGTAGAGGTCTCAATGACTTTCGATTTTGGTGAAGATCGGTTAAGGGGAAGGGGTAGTTTACTTGCAATCTTTTACGTTTTAACAAGAGTAAAGTACTTGAAAATTTATTTAAACTTTTTGAAACAATGGTAATTGTTAAAAATAAAATAATTTTGTTGCCAGGCAATAAAATTATAATTTTTTCATTTTAATGTAATATAATATTTTTCATTTAATACAGCAATAAAAAGGCAGGTAAGACAGCCTGGCTGTTTGGCTGAAAATGATTTTAAATATAAATCTTAGAATATGGAAGTCATGTATGGTTCTCCATACCGATATTTTTCTATGGCAAACGATAACTGCCGCAAATTCAAACAGAATCAAATACTTTTTTCCATACAGTCCGGTTTTGCAGAGTTCTCGCGACCTATTGTTTTTGGTGAAGATCGGTTGAGGGAAAGGGGTAGTTTACCTGCAACGGTTTTTTTTTAGCAAGGGAAATTTTGTTTGTTTGGCAAACGATAACAGCCGCAAATTCAAACAGAATCAAATAATGTTTCGCATACAGCCCTGAATTGTAGAGTTCTCAAGACCTATTGTTTTTGGTGAAGATCGGTTAAGGGAAAGGGGTAGTTTACCTGTAACGTTTTATGTTTTAACAAGGGTATTTCCTATGGCAAACGATAACAGCCGCAAATTCAAACAGAATGAAAAGATTATTTGCATACAGCCCTAAATTGTAGAGTTCTCAATACCTTTTGTTTTTGGTGAAGATCGGTTAAGGGAAAGGGGTAGTTTACCTACAACGTTTTTTTAACAAGGGTATTTTCTATGGCAAACGATAACAGCCGCAAATTCAAACAGAATCAAATAATTTTCTGCATACAGCCCTGATTTGTAGAGTACTCAAGACCTATTGTTTTTGGTGAAGATCGGTTGAGGGGAAGGGGTAGTTTACCAGCAACGTTTTTTATCATGCGTATTTTCTATGGCAAACGACAACTGCCGCAAATTCAAACAGAATCAAATAATTTTTTGCATACAGCCCTGATTTGTAGAGTACTCGCGACCTATTGTTTTTGGTGAAGATCGGTTGAGGGGAAGGGGTAGTTTACCTGCAACGGTTTTTTTTATCAAGGGAAATTTTTTACTTCCATATTCCTTAAGGAATGGAAGTATGGTGATGGCAAAAAAAATCGTGTTCGAGATTATTGCAGATTCTGATTCTACTACACTCAAAACATGAAAAAAAGTCGTTTTCCGAAAAGTGTCTGTCTGTCTGTCTGTCTGTCTGTCAGTGTGTCTATCTGTAGATTTTTTTCTATGGCAAACGATAACTGCCGCAAATTCAAACATAATCAAATAATTTTTTGCATGCAGCCCTGATTTGCAGAGTACTCGCGACCTATTGTTTTTGGTGAAGATCGGTTGAGGTAAAGGGGTAGTTTACCTGCAACGGTTTTTTTTTAGCAAGGGTAATTTTGTTTGTTTGGCAAACGATAACAGCCGCAAATTCAAACAGAATCAAATAATGTTTCGCATACAGCCCTAAATTGTAGAGTTCTCAAGATCTGTTGATTTTGGTGAAGATCGGTTAAGGGAAAGGGGTAGTTTACCTGTAACGTTTTATGTTTTAACAAGGGTATTTCCTATGGCAAACGATAACAGCCGCAAATTCAAACAGAATCAAAAGATTATTTGCATACAGCCCTAAATTGTAGAGTTCTCAAGACCTATTGTTTTTGGTGAAGTTCGGTTGAGGGAAAGGGGTAGTTTACCTGCAACGTTTTTTTAACAAGGGTATTTCCTATGGCAAACGATAACAGCCGCAAATTCAAACAGAATCAAAAGATTATTTGCATACAGCCCTATATTGTAGAGTTCTCAAGACCTATTGTTTTTGGTGAAGTTCGGTTGAGGGAAAGGGGTAGTTTACCTGCAACGTTTTTTTAACAAGGGTATTTTCTATGGCAAACGATAACAGCCGCAAATTCAAACAGAATCAAATAATGTTTTGCATACAGCCCTGATTTGTAGAGTACTCAAGACCTGTTGTTTTTGGTGAAGATCGGTTAAGGGGAAGGGGTAGTTTACCTGCAACGTTTTTTTATCAAGCGTATTTTCTATGGTAAACGATAACAGCCGCAAATTCAAACAGAATCAAATAATTTTTGCATACGTCCCTGAATTGTAGAGGTCTCAATGACTTTCGATTTTGGTGAAGATCGGTTAAGGGGAAGGGGTAGTTTACTTGCAATCTTTTACGTTTTAACAAGAGTAAAGTACTTGAAAATTTATTTAAACTTTTTGAAACAATGGTAATTGTAAAAAATAAAATAATTTTGTTGCCAGGCAATAAAATTATAATTTTTTCATTTTAATGTAATATAATATTTTTCATTTAATACAGCAATAAAAAGGCAGGTAAGACAGCCTGGCTGTTTGGCTGAAAATGATTTTAAATATAAATCTTAGAATATGGAAGTCATGTATGGTTCTCCATACCGATATTTTTCTATGGCAAACGATAACTGCCGCAAATTCAAACAGAATCAAATACTTTTTTCCATACAGTCCGGTTTTGCAGAGTTCTCGCGACCTATTGTTTTTGGTGAAGATCGGTTGAGGGAAAGGGGTAGTTTACCTGCAACGGTTTTTTTTTAGCAAGGGAAATTTTGTTTGTTTGGCAAACGATAACAGCCGCAAATTCAAACAGAATCAAATAATGTTTCGCATACAGCCCTGAATTGTAGAGTTCTCAAGACCTTTTGTTTTTGGTGAAGATCGGTTAAGGGAAAGGGGTAGTTTACCTGTAACATTTTATGTTTTAACAAGGGTATTTCCTATGGCAAACGATAACAGCCGCAAATTCAAACAGAATGAAAAGATTATTTGCATACAGCCCTAAATTGTAGAGTTCTCAATACCTTTTGTTTTTGGTGAAGATCGGTTAAGGGAAAGGGGTAGTTTACCTACAACGTTTTTTTAACAAGGGTATTTTCTATGGCAAACGATAACAGCCGCAAATTCAAACAGAATCAAATAATTTTCTGCATACAGCCCTGATTTGTAGAGTACTCAAGACCTATTGTTTTTGGTGAAGATCGGTTGAGGGGAAGGGGTAGTTTACCAGCAACGTTTTTTATCATGCGTATTTTCTATGGCAAACGACAACTGCCGCAAATTCAAACAGAATCAAATAATTTTTTGCATACAGCCCTGATTTGTAGAGTACTCGCGACCTATTGTTTTTGGTGAAGATCGGTTGAGGGGAAGGGGTAGTTTACCTGCAACGGTTTTTTTTATCAAGGGAAATTTTTTACTTCCATATTCCTTAAGGAATGGAAGTATGGTGATGGCAAAAAAAATCGTGTTCGAGATTATTGCAGATTCTGATTCTACTACACTCAAAACATGAAAAAAAGTCGTTTTCCGAAAAGTGTCTGTCTGTCTGTCTGTGTGTCTATCTGTAGATTTTTTTCTATGGCAAACGATAACTGCCGCAAATTCAAACATAAACAAATAATTTTTTGCATGCAGCCCTGATTTGGAGAGTACTCGCGACCTATTGTTTTTGGTGAAGATCGGTTGAGGGAAAGGGGTAGTTTACCTGCAACGGTTTTTTTTTAGCAAGGGTAATTTTGTTTGTTTGGCAAACGATAACAGCCGCAAATTCAAACAGAATCAAATAATGTTTCGCATACAGCCCTAAATTGTAGAGTTCTCAAGATCTGTTGATTTTGGTGAAGATCGGTTAAGGGAAAGGGGTAGTTTACCTGCAACGTTTTATGTTTTAACAAGGGTATTTCCTATGGCAAACGATAACAGCCGCAAATTCAAACAGAATCAAAAGATTATTTGCATACAGCCCTAAATTGTAGAGTTCTCAAGACCTATTGTTTTTGGTGAAGTTCGGTTGAGGGAAAGGGGTAGTTTACCTGCAACGTTTTTTTAACAAGGGTATTTTCTATGGCAAACGATAACAGCCGCAAATTCAAACAGAATCAAATAATGTTTTGCATACAGCCCTGATTTGTAGAGTACTCAAGACCTGTTGTTTTTGGTGAAGATCGGTTAAGGGGAAGGGGTAGTTTACCTGCAACGTTTTTTTATCAAGCGTATTTTCTATGGTAAACGATAACAGCCGCAAATTCAAACAGAATCAAATAATTTTTGCATACGTCCCTGAATTGTAGAGGTCTCAATGACTTTCGATTTTGGTGAAGATCGGTTAAGGGGAAGGGGTAGTTTACTTGCAATCTTTTACATTTTAACAAGAGTAAAGTACTTGAAAATTTATTTAAACTTTTTGAAACAATGGTAATTGTTAAAAATAAAATAATTTTGTTGCCAGGCAATAAAATTATAATTTTTTCATTTTAATGTAATATAATATTTTTCATTTAATACAGCAATAAAAAGGCAGGTAAGACAGCCTGGCTGTTTGGCTGAAAATGATTTTAAATATAAATCTTAGAATATGGAAGTCATGTATGGTTCTCCATACCGATATTTTTCTATGGCAAACGATAACTGCCGCAAATTCAAACAGAATCAAATAATTTTTTGCATACAGTCCGGTTTTGCAGAGTTCTCGCGACCTATTGTTTTTGGTGAAGATCGGTTGAGGGAAAGGGGTAGTTTACCTGCAACGGTTTTTTTTTAGCAAGGGAAATTTTGTTTGTTTGGCAAACGATAACAGCCGCAAATTCAAACAGAATCAAATAATGTTTCGCATACAGCCCTGAATTGTAGAGTTCTCAAGACCTATTGTTTTTGGTGAAGATCGGTTAAGGGAAAGGGGTAGTTTACCTGTAACGTTTTATGTTTTAACAAGGGTATTTCCTATGGCAAACGATAACAGCCGCAAATTCAAACAGAATGAAAAGATTATTTGCATACAGCCCTAAATTGTAGAGTTCTCAATACCTTTTGTTTTTGGTGAAGATCGGTTAAGGGAAAGGGGTAGTTTACCTACAACGTTTTTTTAACAAGGGTATTTTCTATGGCAAACGATAACAGCCGCAAATTCAAACAGAATCAAATAATTTTCTGCATACAGCCCTGATTTGTAGAGTACTCAAGACCTATTGTTTTTGGTGAAGATCGGTTGAGGGGAAGGGGTAGTTTACCAGCAACGTTTTTTATCATGCGTATTTTCTATGGCAAACGACAACTGCCGCAAATTCAAACAGAATCAAATAATTTTTTGCATACAGCCCTGATTTGTAGAGTACTCGCGACCTATTGTTTTTGGTGAAGATCGGTTGAGGGGAAGGGGTAGTTTACCTGCAACGGTTTTTTTTATCAAGGGAAATTTTTTACTTCCATATTCCTTAAGGAATGGAAGTATGGTGATGGCAAAAAAAATCGTGTTCGAGATTATTGCAGATTCTGATTCTACTACACTCAAAACATGAAAAAAAGTCGTTTTCCGAAAAGTGTCTGTCTGTCTGTCTGTCTGTCTGTGTGTCTATCTGTAGATTTTTTTCTATGGCAAACGATAACTGCCGCAAATTCAAACATAATCAAATAATTTTTTGCATGCAGCCCTGATTTGCAGAGTACTCGCGACCTATTGTTTTTGGTGAAGATCGGTTGAGGGAAAGGGGTAGTTTACCTGCAACGGTTTTTTTTTAGCAAGGGTAATTTTGTTTGTTTGGCAAACGATAACAGCCGCAAATTCAAACAGAATCAAATAATGTTTCGCATACCGCCCTAAATTGTAGAGTTCTCAAGATCTGTTGATTTTGGTGAAGATCGGTTAAGGGAAAGGGGTAGTTTACCTGTAACGTTTTATGTTTTAACAAGGGTATTTCCTATGGCAAACGATAACAGCCGCAAATTCAAACAGAATCAAAAGATTATTTGCATACAGCCCTATATTGTAGAGTTCTCAAGACCTATTGTTTTTGGTGAAGTTCGGTTGAGGGAAAGGGGTAGTTTACCTGCAACGTTTTTTTAACAAGGGTATTTTCTATGGCAAACGATAACAGCCGCAAATTCAAACAGAATCAAATAATGTTTTGCATACAGCCCTGATTTGTAGAGTACTCAAGACCTGTTGTTTTTGGTGAAGATCGGTTAAGGGGAAGGGGTAGTTTACCTGCAACGTTTTTTTATCAAGCGTATTTTCTATGGTAAACGATAACAGCCGCAAATTCATACAGAATCAAATAATTTTTGCATACGTCCCTGAATTGTAGAGGTCTCAATGACTTTCGATTTTGGTGAAGATCGGTTAAGGGGAAGGGGTAGTTTACTTGCAATCTTTTACGTTTTAACAAGAGTAAAGTACTTGAAAATTTATTTAAACTTTTTGAAACAATGGTAATTGTTAAAAATAAAATAATTTTGTTGCCAGGCAATAAAATTATAATTTTTTCATTTTAATGTAATATAATATTTTTCATTTAATACAGCAATAAAAAGGCAGGTAAGACAGCCTGGCTGTTTGGCTGAAAATGATTTTAAATATAAATCTTAGAATATGGAAGTCATGTATGGTTCTCCATACCGATATTTTTCTATGGCAAACGATAACTGCCGCAAATTCAAACAGAATCAAATACTTTTTTCCATACAGTCCGGTTTTGCAGAGTTCTCGCGACCTATTGTTTTTGGTGAAGATCGGTTGAGGGAAAGGGGTAGTTTACCTGCAACGGTTTTTTTTTAGCAAGGGAAATTTTGTTTGTTTGGCAAACGATAACAGCCGCAAATTCAAACAGAATCAAATAATGTTTCGCATACAGCCCTGAATTGTAGAGTTCTCAAGACCTATTGTTTTTGGTGAAGATCGGTTAAGGGAAAGGGGTAGTTTACCTGTAACGTTTTATGTTTTAACAAGGGTATTTCCTATGGCAAACGATAACAGCCGCAAATTCAAACAGAATGAAAAGATTATTTGCATACAGCCCTAAATTGTAGAGTTCTCAATACCTTTTGTTTTTGGTGAAGATCGGTTAAGGGAAAGGGGTAGTTTACCTACAACGTTTTTTTAACAAGGGTATTTTCTATGGCAAACGATAACAGCCGCAAATTCAAACAGAATCAAATAATTTTCTGCATACAGCCCTGATTTGTAGAGTACTCAAGACCTATTGTTTTTGGTGAAGATCGGTTGAGGGGAAGGGGTAGTTTACCAGCAACGTTTTTTATCATGCGTATTTTCTATGGCAAACGACAACTGCCGCAAATTCAAACAGAATCAAATAATTTTTTGCATACAGCCCTGATTTGTAGAGTACTCGCGACCTATTGTTTTTGGTGAAGATCGGTTGAGGGGAAGGGGTAGTTTACCTGCAACGGTTTTTTTTATCAAGGGAAATTTTTTACTTCCATATTCCTTAAGGAATGGAAGTATGGTGATGGCAAAAAAAATCGTGTTCGAGATTATTGCAGATTCTGATTCTACTACACTCAAAACATGAAAAAAAGTCGTTTTCCGAAAAGTGTCTGTCTGTCTGTCTGTCTGTCTGTCAGTGTGTCTATCTGTAGATTTTTTTCTATGGCAAACGATAACTGCCGCAAATTCAAACATAATCAAATAATTTTTTGCATGCAGCCCTGATTTGCAGAGTACTCGCGACCTATTGTTTTTGGTGAAGATCGGTTGAGGTAAAGGGGTAGTTTACCTGCAACGGTTTTTTTTTAGCAAGGGTAATTTTGTTTGTTTGGCAAACGATAACAGCCGCAAATTCAAACAGAATCAAATAATGTTTCGCATACAGCCCTAAATTGTAGAGTTCTCAAGATCTGTTGATTTTGGTGAAGATCGGTTAAGGGAAAGGGGTAGTTTACCTGTAACGTTTTATGTTTTAACAAGGGTATTTCCTATGGCAAACGATAACAGCCGCAAATTCAAACAGAATCAAAAGATTATTTGCATACAGCCCTAAATTGTAGAGTTCTCAAGACCTATTGTTTTTGGTGAAGTTCGGTTGAGGGAAAGGGGTAGTTTACCTGCAACGTTTTTTTAACAAGGGTATTTTCTATGGCAAACGATAACAGCCGCAAATTCAAACAGAATCAAATAATGTTTTGCATACAGCCCTGATTTGTAGAGTACTCAAGACCTGTTGTTTTTGGTGAAGATCGGTTAAGGGGAAGGGGTAGTTTACCTGCAACGTTTTTTTATCAAGCGTATTTTGTATGGTAAACGATAACAGCCGCAAATTCAAACAGAATCAAATAATTTTTGCATACGTCCCTGAATTGTAGAGGTCTCAATGACTTTCGATTTTGGTGAAGATCGGTTAAGGGGAAGGGGTAGTTTACTTGCAATCTTTTACATTTTAACAAGAGTAAAGTACTTGAAAATTTATTTAAACTTTTTGAAACAATGGTAATTGTTAAAAATAAAATAATTTTGTTGCCAGGCAATAAAATTATAATTTTTTCATTTTAATGTAATATAATATTTTTCATTTAATACAGCAATAAAAAGGCAGGTAAGACAGCCTGGCTGTTTGGCTGAAAATGATTTTAAATATAAATCTTAGAATATGGAAGTCATGTATGGTTCTCCATACCGATATTTTTCTATGGCAAACGATAACTGCCGCAAATTCAAACAGAATCAAATACTTTTTTCCATACAGTCCGGTTTTGCAGAGTTCTCGCGACCTATTGTTTTTGGTGAAGATCGGTTGAGGGAAAGGGGTAGTTTACCTGCAACGGTTTTTTTTTAGCAAGGGAAATTTTGTTTGTTTGGCAAACGATAACAGCCGCAAATTCAAACAGAATCAAATAATGTTTCGCATACAGCCCTGAATTGTAGAGTTCTCAAGACCTATTGTTTTTGGTGAAGATCGGTTAAGGGAAAGGGGTAGTTTACCTGTAACGTTTTATGTTTTAACAAGGGTATTTCCTATGGCAAACGATAACAGCCGCAAATTCAAACAGAATGAAAAGATTATTTGCATACAGCCCTAAATTGTAGAGTTCTCAATACCTTTTGTTTTTGGTGAAGATCGGTTAAGGGAAAGGGGTAGTTTACCTACAACGTTTTTTTAACAAGGGTATTTTCTATGGCAAACGATAACAGCCGCAAATTCAAACAGAATCAAATAATTTTCTGCATACAGCCCTGATTTGTAGAGTACTCAAGACCTATTGTTTTTGGTGAAGATCGGTTGAGGGGAAGGGGTAGTTTACCAGCAACGTTTTTTATCATGCGTATTTTCTATGGCAAACGACAACTGCCGCAAATTCAAACAGAATCAAATAATTTTTTGCATACAGCCCTGATTTGTAGAGTACTCGCGACCTATTGTTTTTGGTGAAGATCGGTTGAGGGGAAGGGGTAGTTTACCTGCAACGGTTTTTTTTATCAAGGGAAATTTTTTACTTCCATATTCCTTAAGGAATGGAAGTATGGTGATGGCAAAAAAAATCGTGTTCGAGATTATTGCAGATTCTGATTCTACTACACTCAAAACATGAAAAAAAGTCGTTTTCCGAAAAGTGTCTGTCTGTCTGTCTGTCTGTCTGTCAGTGTGTCTATCTGTAGATTTTTTTCTATGGCAAACGATAACTGCCGCAAATTCAAACATAATCAAATAATTTTTTGCATGCAGCCCTGATTTGCAGAGTACTCGCGACCTATTGTTTTTGGTGAAGATCGGTTGAGGTAAAGGGGTAGTTTACCTGCAACGGTTTTTTTTTAGCAAGGGTAATTTTGTTTGTTTGGCAAACGATAACAGCCGCAAATTCAAACAGAATCAAATAATGTTTCGCATACAGCCCTAAATTGTAGAGTTCTCAAGATCTGTTGATTTTGGTGAAGATCGGTTAAGGGAAAGGGGTAGTTTACCTGTAACGTTTTATGTTTTAACAAGGGTATTTCCTATGGCAAACGATAACAGCCGCAAATTCAAACAGAATCAAAAGATTATTTGCATACAGCCCTAAATTGTAGAGTTCTCAAGACCTATTGTTTTTGGTGAAGTTCGGTTGAGGGAAAGGGGTAGTTTACCTGCAACGTTTTTTTAACAAGGGTATTTTCTATGGCAAACGATAACAGCCGCAAATTCAAACAGAATCAAATAATGTTTTGCATACAGCCCTGATTTGTAGAGTACTCAAGACCTGTTGTTTTTGGTGAAGATCGGTTAAGGGGAAGGGGTAGTTTACCTGCAACGTTTTTTTATCAAGCGTATTTTGTATGGTAAACGATAACAGCCGCAAATTCAAACAGAATCAAATAATTTTTGCATACGTCCCTGAATTGTAGAGGTCTCAATGACTTTCGATTTTGGTGAAGATCGGTTAAGGGGAAGGGGTAGTTTACTTGCAATCTTTTACATTTTAACAAGAGTAAAGTACTTGAAAATTTATTTAAACTTTTTGAAACAATGGTAATTGTTAAAAATAAAATAATTTTGTTGCCAGGCAATAAAATTATAATTTTTTCATTTTAATGTAATATAATATTTTTCATTTAATACAGCAATAAAAAGGCAGGTAAGACAGCCTGGCTGTTTGGCTGAAAATGATTTTAAATATAAATCTTAGAATATGGAAGTCATGTATGGTTCTCCATACCGATATTTTTCTATGGCAAACGATAACTGCCGCAAATTCAAACAGAATCAAATAATTTTTTGCATACAGTCCGGTTTTGCAGAGTTCTCGCGACCTATTGTTTTTGGTGAAGATCGGTTGAGGGAAAGGGGTAGTTTACCTGCAACGGTTTTTTTTTTAGCAAGGGAAATTTTGTTTGTTTGGCAAACGATAACAGCCGCAAATTCAAACAGAATCAAATAATGTTTCGCATACAGCCCTGAATTGTAGAGTTCTCAAGACCTATTGTTTTTGGTGAAGATCGGTTAAGGGAAAGGGGTAGTTTACCTGTAACGTTTTATGTTTTAACAAGGGTATTTCCTATGGCAAACGATAACAGCCGCAAATTCAAACAGAATGAAAAGATTATTTGCATACAGCCCTAAATTGTAGAGTTCTCAATACCTTTTGTTTTTGGTGAAGATCGGTTAAGGGAAAGGGGTAGTTTACCTACAACGTTTTTTTAACAAGGGTATTTTCTATGGCAAACGATAACAGCCGCAAATTCAAACAGAATCAAATAATTTTCTGCATACAGCCCTGATTTGTAGAGTACTCAAGACCTATTGTTTTTGGTGAAGATCGGTTGAGGGGAAGGGGTAGTTTACCAGCAACGTTTTTTATCATGCGTATTTTCTATGGCAAACGACAACTGCCGCAAATTCAAACAGAATCAAATAATTTTTTGCATACAGCCCTGATTTGTAGAGTACTCGCGACCTATTGTTTTTGGTGAAGATCGGTTGAGGGGAAGGGGTAGTTTACCTGCAACGGTTTTTTTTATCAAGGGAAATTTTTTACTTCCATATTCCTTAAGGAATGGAAGTATGGTGATGGCAAAAAAAATCGTGTTCGAGATTATTGCAGATTCTGATTCTACTACACTCAAAACATGAAAAAAAGTCGTTTTCCGAAAAGTGTCTGTCTGTCTGTCTGTCTGTCTGTGTGTCTATCTGTAGATTTTTTTCTATGGCAAACGATAACTGCCGCAAATTCAAACATAATCAAATAATTTTTTGCATGCAGCCCTGATTTGCAGAGTACTCGCGACCTATTGTTTTTGGTGAAGATCGGTTGAGGGAAAGGGGTAGTTTACCTGCAACGGTTTTTTTTTAGCAAGGGTAATTTTGTTTGTTTGGCAAACGATAACAGCCGCAAATTCAAACAGAATCAAATAATGTTTCGCATACCGCCCTAAATTGTAGAGTTCTCAAGATCTGTTGATTTTGGTGAAGATCGGTTAAGGGAAAGGGGTAGTTTACCTGTAACGTTTTATGTTTTAACAAGGGTATTTCCTATGGCAAACGATAACAGCCGCAAATTCAAACAGAATCAAAAGATTATTTGCATACAGCCCTATATTGTAGAGTTCTCAAGACCTATTGTTTTTGGTGAAGTTCGGTTGAGGGAAAGGGGTAGTTTACCTGCAACGTTTTTTTAACAAGGGTATTTTCTATGGCAAACGATAACAGCCGCAAATTCAAACAGAATCAAATAATGTTTTGCATACAGCCCTGATTTGTAGAGTACTCAAGACCTGTTGTTTTTGGTGAAGATCGGTTAAGGGGAAGGGGTAGTTTACCTGCAACGTTTTTTTATCAAGCGTATTTTCTATGGTAAACGATAACAGCCGCAAATTCAAACAGAATCAAATAATTTTTGCATACGTCCCTGAATTGTAGAGGTCTCAATGACTTTCGATTTTGGTGAAGATCGGTTAAGGGGAAGGGGTAGTTTACTTGCAATCTTTTACGTTTTAACAAGAGTAAAGTACTTGAAAATTTATTTAAACTTTTTGAAAAAATGGTAATTGTTAAAAATAAAATAATTTTGTTGCCAGGCAATAAAATTATAATTTTTTCATTTTAATGTAATATAATATTTTTCATTTAATACAGCAATAAAAAGGCAGGTAAGACAGCCTGGCTGTTTGGCTGAAAATGATTTTAAATATAAATCTTAGAATATGGAAGTCATGTATGGTTCTCCATACCGATATTTTTCTATGGCAAACGATAACTGCCGCAAATTCAAACAGAATCAAATACTTTTTTCCATACAGTCCGGTTTTGCAGAGTTCTCGCGACCTATTGTTTTTGGTGAAGATCGGTTGAGGGAAAGGGGTAGTTTACCTGCAACGGTTTTTTTTTAGCAAGGGAAATTTTGTTTGTTTGGCAAACGATAACAGCCGCAAATTCAAACAGAATCAAATAATGTTTCGCATACAGCCCTGAATTGTAGAGTTCTCAAGACCTATTGTTTTTGGTGAAGATCGGTTAAGGGAAAGGGGTAGTTTACCTGTAACGTTTTATGTTTTAACAAGGGTATTTCCTATGGCAAACGATAACAGCCGCAAATTCAAACAGAATGAAAAGATTATTTGCATACAGCCCTAAATTGTAGAGTTCTCAATACCTTTTGTTTTTGGTGAAGATCGGTTAAGGGAAAGGGGTAGTTTACCTACAACGTTTTTTTAACAAGGGTATTTTCTATGGCAAACGATAACAGCCGCAAATTCAAACAGAATCAAATAATTTTCTGCATACAGCCCTGATTTGTAGAGTACTCAAGACCTATTGTTTTTGGTGAAGATCGGTTGAGGGGAAGGGGTAGTTTACCAGCAACGTTTTTTATCATGCGTATTTTCTATGGCAAACGACAACTGCCGCAAATTCAAACAGAATCAAATAATTTTTTGCATACAGCCCTGATTTGTAGAGTACTCGCGACCTATTGTTTTTGGTGAAGATCGGTTGAGGGGAAGGGGTAGTTTACCTGCAACGGTTTTTTTTATCAAGGGAAATTTTTTACTTCCATATTCCTTAAGGAATGGAAGTATGGTGATGGCAAAAAAAATCGTGTTCGAGATTATTGCAGATTCTGATTCTACTACACTCAAAACATGAAAAAAAGTCGTTTTCCGAAAAGTGTCTGTCTGTCTGTCTGTCTGTCTGTCAGTGTGTCTATCTGTAGATTTTTTTCTATGGCAAACGATAACTGCCGCAAATTCAAACATAATCAAATAATTTTTTGCATGCAGCCCTGATTTGCAGAGTACTCGCGACCTATTGTTTTTGGTGAAGATCGGTTGAGGTAAAGGGGTAGTTTACCTGCAACGGTTTTTTTTTAGCAAGGGTAATTTTGTTTGTTTGGCAAACGATAACAGCCGCAAATTCAAACAGAATCAAATAATGTTTCGCATACAGCCCTAAATTGTAGAGTTCTCAAGATCTGTTGATTTTGGTGAAGATCGGTTAAGGGAAAGGGGTAGTTTACCTGTAACGTTTTATGTTTTAACAAGGGTATTTCCTATGGCAAACGATAACAGCCGCAAATTCAAACAGAATCAAAAGATTATTTGCATACAGCCCTAAATTGTAGAGTTCTCAAGACCTATTGTTTTTGGTGAAGTTCGGTTGAGGGAAAGGGGTAGTTTACCTGCAACGTTTTTTTAACAAGGGTATTTTCTATGGCAAACGATAACAGCCGCAAATTCAAACAGAATCAAATAATGTTTTGCATACAGCCCTGATTTGAAGAGTACTCAAGACCTGTTGTTTTTGGTGAAGATCGGTTAAGGGGAAGGGGTAGTTTACCTGCAACGTTTTTTTATCAAGCGTATTTTGTATGGTAAACGATAACAGCCGCAAATTCAAACAGAATCAAATAATTTTTGCATACGTCCCTGAATTGTAGAGGTCTCAATGACTTTCGATTTTGGTGAAGATCGGTTAAGGGGAAGGGGTAGTTTACTTGCAATCTTTTACATTTTAACAAGAGTAAAGTACTTGAAAATTTATTTAAACTTTTTGAAACAATGGTAATTGTTAAAAATAAAATAATTTTGTTGCCAGGCAATAAAATTATAATTTTTTCATTTTAATGTAATATAATATTTTTCATTTAATACAGCAATAAAAAGGCAGGTAAGACAGCCTGGCTGTTTGGCTGAAAATGATTTTAAATATAAATCTTAGAATATGGAAGTCATGTATGGTTCTCCATACCGATATTTTTCTATGGCAAACGATAACTGCCGCAAATTCAAACAGAATCAAATAATTTTTTGCATACAGTCCGGTTTTGCAGAGTTCTCGCGACCTATTGTTTTTGGTGAAGATCGGTTGAGGGAAAGGGGTAGTTTACCTGCAACGGTTTTTTTTTTAGCAAGGGAAATTTTGTTTGTTTGGCAAACGATAACAGCCGCAAATTCAAACAGAATCAAATAATGTTTCGCATACAGCCCTGAATTGTAGAGTTCTCAAGACCTATTGTTTTTGGTGAAGATCGGTTAAGGGAAAGGGGTAGTTTACCTGTAACGTTTTATGTTTTAACAAGGGTATTTCCTATGGCAAACGATAACAGCCGCAAATTCAAACAGAATGAAAAGATTATTTGCATACAGCCCTAAATTGTAGAGTTCTCAATACCTTTTGTTTTTGGTGAAGATCGGTTAAGGGAAAGGGGTAGTTTACCTACAACGTTTTTTTAACAAGGGTATTTTCTATGGCAAACGATAACAGCCGCAAATTCAAACAGAATCAAATAATTTTCTGCATACAGCCCTGATTTGTAGAGTACTCAAGACCTATTGTTTTTGGTGAAGATCGGTTGAGGGGAAGGGGTAGTTTACCAGCAACGTTTTTTATCATGCGTATTTTCTATGGCAAACGACAACTGCCGCAAATTCAAACAGAATCAAATAATTTTTTGCATACAGCCCTGATTTGTAGAGTACTCGCGACCTATTGTTTTTGGTGAAGATCGGTTGAGGGGAAGGGGTAGTTTACCTGCAACGGTTTTTTTTATCAAGGGAAATTTTTTACTTCCATATTCCTTAAGGAATGGAAGTATGGTGATGGCAAAAAAAATCGTGTTCGAGATTATTGCAGATTCTGATTCTACTACACTCAAAACATGAAAAAAAGTCGTTTTCCGAAAAGTGTCTGTCTGTCTGTCTGTCTGTCTGTGTGTCTATCTGTAGATTTTTTTCTATGGCAAACGATAACTGCCGCAAATTCAAACATAATCAAATAATTTTTTGCATGCAGCCCTGATTTGCAGAGTACTCGCGACCTATTGTTTTTGGTGAAGATCGGTTGAGGGAAAGGGGTAGTTTACCTGCAACGGTTTTTTTTTAGCAAGGGTAATTTTGTTTGTTTGGCAAACGATAACAGCCGCAAATTCAAACAGAATCAAATAATGTTTCGCATACAGCCCTAAATTGTAGAGTTCTCAAGATCTGTTGATTTTGGTGAAGATCGGTTAAGGGAAAGGGGTAGTTTACCTGCAACGTTTTATGTTTTAACAAGGGTATTTCCTATGGCAAACGATAACAGCCGCAAATTCAAACAGAATCAAAAGATTATTTGCATACAGCCCTAAATTGTAGAGTTCTCAAGACCTATTGTTTTTGGTGAAGTTCGGTTGAGGGAAAGGGGTAGTTTACCTGCAACGTTTTTTTAACAAGGGTATTTTCTATGGCAAACAATAACAGCCGCAAATTCAAACAGAATCAAATAATGTTTTGCATACAGCCCTGATTTGTAGAGTACTCAAGACCTGTTGTTTTTGGTGAAGATCGGTTAAGGGGAAGGGGTAGTTTACCTGCAACGTTTTTTTATCAAGCGTATTTTCTATGGTAAACGATAACAGCCGCAAATTCAAACAGAATCAAATAATTTTTGCATACGTCCCTGAATTGTAGAGGTCTCAATGACTTTCGATTTTGGTGAAGATCGGTTAAGGGGAAGGGGTAGTTTACTTGCAATCTTTTACATTTTAACAAGAGTAAAGTACTTGAAAATTTATTTAAACTTTTTGAAACAATGGTAATTGTTAAAAATAAAATAATTTTGTTGCCAGGCAATAAAATTATAATTTTTTCATTTTAATGTAATATAATATTTTTCATTTAATACAGCAATAAAAAGGCAGGTAAGACAGCCTGGCTGTTTGGCTGAAAATGATTTTAAATATAAATCTTAGAATATGGAAGTCATGTATGGTTCTCCATACCGATATTTTTCTATGGCAAACGATAACTGCCGCAAATTCAAACAGAATCAAATAATTTTTTGCATACAGTCCGGTTTTGCAGAGTTCTCGCGACCTATTGTTTTTGGTGAAGATCGGTTGAGGGAAAGGGGTAGTTTACCTGCAACGGTTTTTTTTTAGCAAGGGAAATTTTGTTTGTTTGGCAAACGATAACAGCCGCAAATTCAAACAGAATCAAATAATGTTTCGCATACAGCCCTGAATTGTAGAGTTCTCAAGACCTATTGTTTTTGGTGAAGATCGGTTAAGGGAAAGGGGTAGTTTACCTGTAACGTTTTATGTTTTAACAAGGGTATTTCC